>JALPQD010000662.1:867159-889659 GCA_023101885.1 Typhlomys cinereus
CTTTCTTTCTTAAAAATGCAATATGGAATAGGACAGTGAAGCAGAGAATGATCAAAAAAACAGTATGCAAATAGCCCGCCCCCCCCCCCCCCAAACAATAGCCCCCCATCACACTCTCAAGCCCCAATCACAAACTCTCCAGCATATCCGCACACCTCCCTCACACAACTCTCAGCCCTTCTCGCCTCAGCCATCTCCCCGCCGCTCAGCCTTCCCCAACTCCCAAATACCGTTGTGCATCCTCACCTTAGGTCACAGAAATTTGAGGTTTATCCTCCTATTTATTTTAATTTTTTCCGCCTCTATTTTATTTATATTTATTGTTCTTCCCCGGGGGAAAAGAGAAGCTGAAAAGCTTCCACAATTTAAATGAATAGCTTGAGCCTTATCTTACCTACCATCAGGGCCGTAATCTTTCTCTGTTTGTTGTTGCATGAATGTGAACTATGTCCTGTGACACAAACCTCAGTGGGTAAAACGTCCTCTGCCGCCCCTCTGGCCTGGCGGCCTGACTTTGGTTTTAGAGGGTGCGAAATCCGAAATAACTCTAAATGTCTCTCCCTATTTCTCCTATTGGCCAATCAGTGATCTAGACTGATCCTCTCTACGCTCCAAACGATGTCATAGCTATCGGTTCCCTCCTCTCTCATAATTGTCTCGAACACCTCCTAGCTCTCTCGTCGCCCTCTCGATCTCATCTCGAGGAACCTCCTGCATAACCCAAAACCCATCTAAAACTATACGATACTCTGCTACGCAATACTCATATTTATAACATCGAATAGATAGAGTGAACTCATGGACTTTAGAGGAAAAATTTTTTGTTGGTGTTCTTGGTGTCTGTTGTTGTTGGTTGTTGGGTAGAAGCGGTAACGACACCAACACAATACGACAAACAACCACACGTACACTGGGTCACCTCTCCCTCTTCCTCTCCCTCTAATATAAACCCCTAACACCCCCCCAACAACCGCATAGCGACAAAATTTTTGTATATTACTGGTCTCCCTTCTCCCTCCACAATGGTTCGCGACTCAAGGCCGTATCACTCAGGCAGTCAATACCTCCTGATTGTAGAAGGCCCTAGGCCGTCAATATAGAGTTTACGCAACGGCCCCCTTTGGCCCTGCTGAGTCCGTTCCCCAGCCGAGTGTGTCCTCTTTTCAATTCCTCCACCAA
This sequence comes from Typhlomys cinereus, assembly GCA_023101885.1. Classification (NCBI taxonomy): domain Eukaryota; kingdom Metazoa; phylum Chordata; class Mammalia; order Rodentia; family Platacanthomyidae; genus Typhlomys; species Typhlomys cinereus. The sequence goes on from JALPQD010000662.1 coordinate 868,339, forward strand.
TTTTTACAAGGCTGGCAGATGTTCCGGGGGTTAAGGGTCTACCCACCATCACAGGCAGAAGGTCGTGATTGGGATCGCCTGTAACATGTCAAAATGTGCGAGGTGAACAACACAGCCTGAATTTCTTCTCGCTGTAGGCAGGAAGCCTGGCCGGGCGATCATACCTCATGCCGCCAAAAGGGGGAGGTAGAAACCATCCAGGGTGATCCCCAAAAGCACCCTTGGTCCCCACAGGGACACACAATTGTGTCCACTGATTGTACGGACGTCCGTCCCGACACCACTTACCGCACGCCACATGCGCAGTAACAATTAATTACAAAAGCACGCTACATAGAGCGCTCCCACTTCCGTCAATGTAGTTGTATTCTTGTTTATTTTTTTTTATCTGTCATCTGGAAAGCATTTTTCCGGGGCTTTTTTGCCTAAGTGTATAAATAGTCCAACCCGGGGCCATCAGTTAGCGCCTGCCCCTCATGACACCGCCTCAGTCCCCTCATTGATTCATGTCCATATTTCTTTCAGGTGCCATAGCCCCTCATGTTAATCCAAGTCCTGGAGTCCGTGAGCTTCTGTTCTTTCCTCTCCTCTAATATAAAGTCTCGAACCTCATCCTCAAAAACTTATTTTGGAAGTAAGGAGAGAGGAGAGAGGGAGGGGGGGAGGGAGGGAGAGAGGAGAGAATATTTTTTTATTGTGCGAGAGGCGTGATGTAGGATGTGGGAGGTTTTAGCATGCCTAGCCTTAGTCCCCGCCCGTTTTTTAAAAGTGAACGCGACTCTTTTCTTGCCAAAACGACCCGGGAACGATGGCTGCTCCGGGAGACTGGGACGACTGCCTGCCACACAGCCCGCGGTTACGGGGAGGGAAACGCCAGGTGCAGTTAGTTCCCCGTCGTCTACCTGCCTGACCCCCTCCTCTTTAGTTGTTTTGTCGTTGTTGACCTGTGTCCCTTCGCCATCCCATCAGCTTCCCTCTAAAAACACAACCCTCGCCCTGTTCAACCCTCAGCGCAATTTCCCCCCCACTCTGCTTGTCACCTTGCCTGCATGATGTTCCCTTGTACACCGGAGTTCCCCTTTTGTCCTGACCTTACATCGGAAAACAACCTGAACTGAAATCTTCAAGTTGCCTTCATATTTACGACACGTTCGCCACCTATACACAGAGCATGAGCATCCTGAGGAATGCTGTGGTGTTTTCATCACCTTTAATGCAATGTCCTATCGGTTGTTACATCATATTGTTTGGTAAAGTGTGTAATTTGGACTCACGATCTAGTCAAATGATATCTACTGTATAAGCATTTTTTGAGGAGAGAGGACAAGAGACCAGAAAAAGAGAACAGAGCCAGAGAAGCAGAGAGAGAACAGAGAGAACACAGAGAGAGAACTTTCTGGCTTTTGTAGAGGTGGTCAAGAATAGTGTTCATATGAGGAGGTATGGGTAGTAGCCAACACCATTAACAATGAGAGAGGGGACATTTTACCGCAAATATAAAATAGGCCTCCATCACACAGCTTTTTGTTCTGACTCATTTAAAACTTAGGTGTAATATCTCACCCAAATGGATAGCATAAGTCCCTGGCAATAAAGATAACCATTTTTGCATTGGTGATTGAGCCCATCCTCAACTGTGGTTTCCTACTTTTGTTACATCTTACCTTGAATGGGCTCTTTACAAGCAGACTCTAGTTTAAACCTTTTTTGTATCCGGCCATGGGGTGAAATACAATAACCCCATAGGATATAGTGGAGGGCATTGCAGGGAGCAGCAACTGAAAAAACATCAACAAACATATTCCAGAACCCAGAAACTCTATAGCAACCTATGAACTGGTCCGCCATCTCTTCTCCTCTCACTGTCACTGAACTCAGGGAATTGTGGATGAAGGGGGGCGTAAGATGTAAGACACAAGGATGGGCAAGCGCATGATATGCAACATATAGCCCACACAGTAGGGCGAACAACAGAATTGGACTTTGCATCCCTGGCGCAATTCCAACACATATTGACCCACAAAGTCTAGCATTTGCTAAGGCACAGGATCCTGGAGGCAAGGATTGACAGCCACAGTAGTGTTCTATGCTTAATGGGAGAACACAGAGAAGGTCGGGAATGCACTGGGTCCTTGCACAATGGAGAGGAGAGGCCCAGAGGAGGTGGCAGCCATTAGGATGCTTCGGGATGGGTGGGGGGGGCCCAATGGGGGATGGGAGGGGGAGTGGGAGGGGGAGCGAGGCTAGCCAGGGAGGTATGGGGGGCTGGAGGGAGGGCGGAGGAAACGTATGTACCCTACTATACCTCCGTTGTTGTATAGCGAAATATAAATAAAAATGTTAAACGCCCAACACACACCACACACAACACCACACACCACCACGAGCCAGTTTATCCTTGGCCCTAGCTTGAGGTCCCTTAACAATCACGACGACGTGGACTGACTAACTAAAATATGTACTTGTGAGCTCTCTGGTGTGTCTCTTAGAAATGTGTAGGCCCAGGCTTCCACCATCAGAAAACGAAGATTTTTGCTTAACTCCACAGACGAGAAATTTCCTTGTTCGGCCGTAAATTCATATCCCTTGTTACTGATTTGGCTACTTTTCTCCTGACACATAACATATGCAAGCCTTGAAATGGTTTATTCAAATTCAGTCAAAACTTTGTTTTATTTGATCATATTCCTTTCTTCTTCTTCTTACCGATTCTTCTTCTTTCTTCTTCTTCTTTTCTCTTCTGTCGTTCTGTTGACGAAATATTTTTTTTTGCAATCATCCATGCCCCATTCTCCATCCTACCTCCTTCCTTCTCTCCAATTCCTCCCCCTCCTCGGTTCTCCTCCCCTTCCTTCCCCAAATCCTTGCCATTTCTCTGGTCCCTCCCTCATTCCGTCTCCATGTGTGGCACGGTTCTTCTGTGGCCCAGTATGGACGCAGCCCTCTTTGTGACATGGAAGTGAGAGCTTCATTTTTGTGTACCCCCCCCACATGGGAAGCCCCACTTCTTTTGTTCAAGCCGCTTCACGATTCTGACTGCAGTTGTTAGTTTCTTCTTCTCCTGATGAACCCCACCCGCGGTTACCTGAAGGGATGGGGTGGGGGGCGGGAGCAAGGAAGAGAGGGGTGGGAGAAAGAAGAAACGAAAGCTGGGGTCAGGGATTTGAATGTTGGAAGTCACCATTGTGTAATCTGATAGAAGCACGATCGCATTACGTGAACTCATCACTGCGAGGGTTGGCTGGCATATATCTCCCCCACCATTAGTTAGGCTTTCTATAATCTTACTTTACGGCCCCTCGCCTCTCTTCTATAGGGAAACTGATCGTTTTTTCTGTTTTTCACGTGTGTGTGTGTGTGTGTGGGTGTGTGTGTGGTGTTGATTGTGTGGGTTTTAGAGGGCACTCACGGCTTACCCGTGACTGTGGAAGGCAAGGGTGATGCGAAAAATCACCCTGGATTGGCTCAAACCTCCTCTTTGGTTTGCTCATGGTTCAACGCTTGTAGGATCGAAGTGCAGGCCGGCCGCCACCATGCTGAAATCAGGACGTTCTTGCGGTTTCCCGAGGGCAGAGGTTGAGTGTCTCCTCCAACGCCTTGGAAACTGATATTTGTTTTTATAATTTTTAAAAATTTTAATTCAATGGTGCGTGTGCGCACGTTTGTGTTGTGTGTTGGGTGTGTGTTGTGGTAGAAACCATATAGCATTTTTTGCAGAGGAGAGGGAGAGAAACAGAGACAGAGACAAAGACAGAGAACAAAGAATACACGACTTTTTCGTTTTTGTGTGTGTTTTCTCAGGTGCATTTTTCCTTGGCATAATTTTTGAAAATGATTTCAAAGTATTTTCCGGCTGGTTAAGATTCACGCTCAAGACGAGACATCTGCCTAGGCTCTGAAGGTAACTGAGTGTGTCCCTTCCCCCAAGGGTATCAAGGATCTAACACAAGTCAGGCGCGGACTCTAATGCTGACTCCCGCTACACCCTACTTTCACATAGCTTTTTAGGCAAAGAACAAAAATCGCCATCTCTGAAAGCTTTCACCCTCTTCCTTTCTTTACTTAAAAATGCGCTTTGTCCGTTTCCCTCACACTACTAGGGCCAAAGAGGTTCTGCCCTTGCGGTGTATCTCACAGCCCTGCCCTATCCGGACGGGAATGGAGGCTCGCCTAGGGGGGGACAGGATCTTTGCCACCATGCCGCCCAGCAGTGCGGAGAAGTCCTCGCCTGCCATCCTGCCGTTGAATGGTCCTCACATGGACTACCTGCAAGTGCCCTGCAGACACTCATGGAGTTCCAATAAAGGGATAAGCTCAAAGAACATCAGGACTCCTTTGCTTGCTAGCAATATTATATCATGATAGCCACTTTTGTTTCCTCTTCTGTTTGTCTTCTTTCGGTAACTTCCACCTAGGAGTCTTCAAGCCACTGTGGAGAGGAGGAGGATTATTAAGGCGCTCTAAAGCAGGAAAAAGGGTAGCCACGGACAGGTTTTCATCCAAAGCTTTTCTTCTCTCCTTCAACTATTTTTTTCTTTTCTTTGTTTTGGGGGGGAGGATGACCTGGGGACTGAACTTGGGGTCTTCGTCTTTGCATCGGTCCGTTGCCTGCTGGCTTTAGAATGGCACGTGAACTGATTTATATTCCCTGTGTGTAGTAGTAGCAGGTTCAACTTCGTAAGACAATTGAAAGGTGAGCTGACTTTTGGGGCACATCTAGCGCGCTATGTCAAAATACTAACTTAGGCAACCCCTGAGCAATCTTCAAGGAGCTAGCATCGTAATTCATGAGATTCATACAGGACCCCAGCTACTGTCCTTTAACTAGGATAAGTTTTTCTGTATTCCCCCACTACTCCCATTGCTGCCCTCCGTCCTTGAGGTAGCATTTCGGCATGAGGAAGTCTCTCCGCTTAAGAAATTCTTCTGAGTAATTCTCTCCCCGCCCCCTCTCCTGTTGCCCTCCCCTCTCCTGCTTTCCCTTTGCTCCCCCCCCCTTCTCCACCTCCATTCTTTGCAGCTGTTTGAAGATTTTTCAATATTTACTCAGTAAGTCTATCCAGTTGTCTATAATGTCACTTACTACATTTGCCTTGAATTGTAGGATTAATGCCAAATTCATCAAAATCGCCTAACTTTTAGTGTCCTTCTGCCGGATATATGTGAAGAGAAAATAATTTATATATATGTAAAAAGGTTCTGCTCAGGAACGTTTTATTTTTTGTGGGAACCTCCTCCACCCCGTCACCCTGCATTTCCTGGTAATGAAACGAGGCAGAGTGTCAGAAATCTTAGCCAAATAGGAGGTCCAGGGAAGGACATTGGGACTTTCTTGCTGAAAGTTTTTGCCATGTGCCTGTCCTCAATGCATGACAGTGGCTTTAGTTCTGCAGCAAGACAACCACACCAACCAACTGTGTACCAGTAGTGTGTGTGGTGTGCGTGCGTGCTGTTGATCTTCAACGCACTCTCTTAATCTTGGTTAACAAGACTGTCTCCCCCAACAACACTGTTGCTTCTTCACCCTCTCTAAATTGCCTTTCCGAAGTTTTTCACAACGGCGCTTGTACCACAAAACCGTGTGAGCTGTCACAAGGGGGTTGTGCACAAAGTCTTGTGGTCCCCCCCAACCCCCCCCATTCCCATGCAAAGGGAAGCTCTGCATTCAATACATCTTTTTGGCAGCGAAAGAGTGAGAAGGCGAGAGGATAAGAGTGAGCACGTTTTATTTTTCGAATTTTCAGCCTTTGTTTGGAACAGCGACAACCATATCCTCATCCGAGGACAATCTGATTTGTAAGTGGTATCTATCTGAAGTTTCTGGTTCTTCGCTTCCTCCTCCCTCTCTCTCTTTTTTTTTGCTTCCGTTTGTGTCCTTCTCTCTCTCTCTCTCTCTACTCATATCTCCTCTCCTCTCCCTCTCTCTCTCTCTCTCTCTCTCTGCTCTCTCCTCTCCCCTCCGCCTAGTCCCTCCCCATCCTCTCCTCTCTCTCCCTCCCTCCATCCTCTCTTCCCTCCCCTCACCCCTCTACTCCCCGCTCTGTTCCAACCTCCACCAGTGGATAGGAATTTCCCTCCCTCCCCCAATCCCAGGGGTTCCAATGCTTTTTCCATGGTACGCACAGGATCAGGGGGCGACACTACTGGATAGTACGAGAGTGTTTGTAATGTGAACTGGTGACGAAGGACGTGGAGGGGTCGGAGAGCGGTGTGTGTGTGTGTGTGGTGTGTGTGTGTGTGTGATGGTGTGTGGTGTTTGCTGCTTATGATGGCGTCTTGTTCTGCAGAGAGTGGATTTCCGGTTGGACCCCTGAGTTGGGATCGTTCTTCAGGGGCACCAGCGGAATTTTCCAGAGGAGACGTGGATCGCGATAGAGACAGAAGACGCTATCGACAACAGACTTTTCAAGAATTTCTTGAGACTCAAAGAGCCTCCTTCTGAGAGAATGTTTCACTTTAAGATCTCCTGGAGCCTTCAGGAGTCTCCCTGAAGACTGAATGCTTCAGGTTGCTACAGAACAGAGACAGAGCCCAGTTCCTTTCTTCAGCAGCGTTCTGCTCCAGTTCCCATAACTGCTAGGGGAAGTCCAAGATGGAATCAATTATATCCAAAGGATAACTCCATACAGCACATCTGGTGCAAGGTTGTCAGCAATTATTGGAATTTACAACTACTCTCATTAAGTGGGAGAATATTATTGTATACTTGGATATGGGATCAAAGAGCTGTTAATTACATTAATTACAGGGCTAATGGCTTAAGTTAACAGAGTGCTGGGTGTTTTTGACCATAAGACTGAAGGACAGACAGTACAGTACATCTGTCTCTTGCTCATTGGCCTTTTAAGGAGATCTTGCTTTCCTTGTGATTGACTCTCAAGCTGGAAGTAGTACCACACAGCTGGCAATGTTCTTTCCTTTACAATAGTTTACCCTGGATGGACACAGCATGTTTCCTTAGCAACCTTTGGCGAATAGAGAAGGTACCCTAAGAGTTAGCAAAAAATATGCTCATCAGAAACTGCTGATTATGAGAACACAGTAAATCACAGATGTCTGTTCCTAGTTTCCAATTGCTGATTGTTTGACAACATAGTAGATCATAATTTTAATGTATTTCCTTGTATGCTTTCTTGTTATTCATTTTGAATTCCTGGTTTATTCAAGATTTTGCTGTTCTTTATGATTTTATGGTAATTGATTCTGTATGACTGCCATAGTTATGGCTGTCTTGGCATAATCTCTGTCTGTCTGAAATCCTGCAACCCTGGCCTGGTTTAAATTCCTGCTTATCCCATTCAGCAAACTCTGCATTGACTTGTAAGTGCAGGCACTTACATCATATGAATCTCATGGTTGTAAACTGATATACTCATACTACACACTTTCTAGTTATCAGGCATGCAGGCATTGAAGTGTTCTAGAACGTTTTTTGTGAATAATGACACATTAATAACATGTTAAGTTGAGCTGGGTGTAGTAACTTGTAAAAGTGTCATTTTTTTTCTTCAACAGAAGGTGGCATAGCATACAGTTCCTTGCTGCTCTTGCTGTTAGAGTTCACCAGAACACCTATGTCATGTCTACTGAGTCTACTGACAGGCTGAATGAAAGACAGGGCTCTGAGGATACACGACATTGAAGGGTCAGTCACCCTAGCATTCATTCACTCAGTGGGGAAGGTGCTTGCTCACCAACTTGGAGGCCTGAGTTCAAGTCCAAAAGCCCACATGAAGAACAAAGAGATTCAAATTCTAAAAGTGTCCTCTGACTTCCACATTTACAGTGTAGCATGCATATCCTTCATTTTATATGTATGCATGTATGTATTAGGTATGTGTGTGTGCATGCATATGTGTGTGTTTTGTTATACTTGTGTGTGTGTGTGTGTCCGCATGTGGGTGGGCACACATGGATGGCTGTATGTACACAAGTGTACTTGAATGTGTGTACCTATAAAGGTTCAAGGGTGATATCAGGAATCATCCCTAATTGCTCTTCCACCTTATTGTTGTGAGCCCAGGTCTTTCATCAAACCCAGAGCATGCTCTTAGGACTAGGCTAGGTAGCAACCTGCTCTGAGAATTCCCAGGCTCCTCTTTCCAGGATTAGAATTATAGGAAAGCTGCCATACCTGCCAGGCATCTTTATGACAGACATGAACATCTAAACTCAGGTCCTTTTTGCTTTCAAGGAAAATATTTTAACCATTGAGCCATCTCCTCAGACACCCTTTTAAATAAAGTCTTTACATCTAAAACGGTAAAAAAAAAATCAGCTTGGTCTGATCTAATAAAGAATCATAGGTGGGGAGGCTAATAAACAGAAATTCCTGATAGTCCCTAAAACTCTGAGTCTGAGGTCAGGGTAGCAGCTGGCTTGATTTTGATGAGGACCCTCTTCTGGAGTTGCAGATTTTGGCCTTCTTATGTCTCCTATGGCAGAAGAAAAGAGAACTCTCTGGAGTCTTTTATAAATTCACTAACCCCATTCATGAGTGCCCCATCCTTATGACCTAATCATCTCCTAAAGCACCCACCTTCTAGGATTCTAACGTGGATTTGCAGTTAGGGTGGAGATGAAGACAGAAATGTTTCATTACAGCTGTTACTCGGTTGCTATTTTATAAAATCCAAAGATAGTTTAGGTGTAACAGATATCTTAATACTTTTATAGTTCTCATTTGGAGACTGAATCTTTAAAGGACAAAAATCAAGACCTGCAGGGAACATTTTGAAAGAGGGGGCCACAAGATTGCAAGAGCCTGAAGTGGGAAGGTTGTGAGTCATGAATTGTCTCCTAGGCATGGCATAACTGTGATATACAAGATTTCATGGCAGATATATACACTTACATAAGAATTGCATGGGAACTGCCTCATCAATATCTCACCAGAACATCAGAAAGATCTCAAGAAGCTCAACACCTCTCTGAGAGACTGATGAGGACTAATGCTGATGGGGAAGTAAAGGAAGATGCTTTCCTCTTTGGTATATCCACTGATCTAGGATGCTTGCGGGAGCATGAATCAGGTCAGGCATAAGTCATCATAGGCAAGATGAAACACAGTGGCCTGCGCAAGTGAAAAGATTTGAAAACAAGAAGTCTGTTAGGGGAGATGAAGAATTGTAAGGGGAAAAGAAGGGGAAATGGAACTTGGGACTAAGGGTTGAAAATATTATAAAGTCACTATGTTCATGTATACAGCATTAAAAATAATAATCAACAGCCAATGGTAGAGGTATAAATCACAAGTACCTACAGAGATGAACCATGCAGGCTGGTAAAGGGAACTGTGCAGAAACGTGGCGAGCTGAGCTCAGTCCAGAGTACACAACAGAAGGACGGAACTGACTTCTGAAAGTTGCATATATGCCTCTGAATCCCTCTCACACTAATCAATGAATAAAATATTAAAAAAAATAGATGAAGCGTTTACAGTAGGCTCAGTGTTAAAGTACTTACTTAGAATGTAATTCACAACACTTCCAAAAAATAAGGTAAAAAAGAAAAGGATAGAAATATTTACAATAACCAGGCTGGAGAGATGGCTTAGGGGTTGAGACTCTGCCTTGCAAGCAGAAAGTCCTGAGTTCGGATCCCAGGTCCCACATAAAAAACACCAGATGGAAATGGTAATGGCCTGCACTTTCAGCCCTGGTGGGCAGAGCCCAGAAAATCCCAAAGTGAAGCAAAAAGAGGTAGAAATACAGGATGGTATTACAGGATGGTTCCCAAAGTCACCCTCCTCAGTACTCTCTCTCTCTCTCTCTCTCTCTCTCTCTCTCTCTCTCTCTCACACACACACACACACACACACACACACACACAGACATGCATATACACACACATTAAATAAATAAAAATTTAAAGAGAAATATTTACAATAACCTTGTAAAAACATACTAGAGCACACCAAGGCTATGGTGTAATTCACTTTTTTAAAAAGATTGGCATTTGGTTTATCTTTGATGATTTGTACTTGAGTATTTGTTATAACATGAATCATATATCAGTAACTATACCATTGAGTAAAGCATTTTTCATTCCCCCCACACTAAAATAATAATAATAAAAAAATAAGTTACTAAACATGGTAGGAAAAACATAGATTTGGAAGTCAGGAAGGATGGGAGGAATCTGAGGACAACCCCACACCAACTTCTTATTCTGTGGTGTCTTGGGGCCTTGTTCTGATCTGTCAAAAGATGCTTCAAAGGATATACCCACTAATGCATGATTCATGCGCCAGCAAGTGTTCAGACACATGGTATCAAATGAAACTCAGTTGGACACACATGCAGAAAGACATGAAAGGAGATACTGATAGAGAAGAACAGTTGTAATGGTTAAAGGAGGAGGAATGGGTTTGGGGATTAAGGTGTTGTGATAGTTAATCCTGGGTGTCAATTTGACACACCTAGAATTAACTGAGATAAGCTGAGACCACCTGAAGAGATTATCTGGATCAATACATTTACAATACAAAGAACCCTAGATCTCATTGGAACTTGCTTAGATCTCATTGGAACCTCCCAGTAGTGGACCAAATAAAAGGAACCACAGAACAGAAGACTGGGAAGAAGAGAGACTCTCCAGGAATCCTCCAGCCTTCAGTCATCACCCACTAGGCTACTGGATGTTTGCAGTGATGTAGCCTGCCTCCAGCGTCAGGCAGCCAGTCATGTCGCCTCCACCAGGAGACACTATATCTCTCTTCTGGAACTGGAAGGTGAATAAAGTTCCTTTTCTCCCTCAAGTTGTTCAACCTTGGGTGTTCTCTCACAGAAATAGTTAAGAGTAACTGTTACATGTGTGAAAAAAAAAAAAAAAAAAAAAATCACTGTATTCATGTATGAAACCCTAAAGGAATGAAAACTAACCAGATTGGCAAAGCAGGAGTAATTACTTGTATTGGCCGCCAGAGGGAGATAATTGTTTATTTTTGTGGCTCTGTTGTTTCACAGTGTCTCACTTCATCAGCACAAAGGGGCCCTGTTCAGCGCTAATGCTCTTGATATTGTTTATAGCACAAGAGAACAATGAAGCTCAGCTGGGAGTGCCAGGCCAGCTACCATGCCCAGAATTATTTATTATTTTTCTCTTTCTCATCTCTACCATAAAGCTGTGAGAGGGGAAACTGGTGATTCCATTTAAATACGTATCTTGCATATATATCCATATACATTCATACATGTGTACCCGTGTGTGTACGTGTGCACGCGCAAATGCATGTGTGTGCGTGCGTGTGTTTCATGCTAGGCAAGTACTGTATCACTGAATTGTACCCCCAGGCCCAGTCTTACTCTTATTAAAGAAATGACTAAAGGAAGTTCTTTAAAGGAAAAATGGAAATTGAAGGGCTGACAAGATAGCTCAGTGAGGTAAAGCACCTGTGCACAGGCCTGGAGTTTGTTCCCTGGAGCTCGCCTTTTGGAAGAAGAGAACAGACTTCTGAAAGCTGTCCTCTGACCTCCACGTATGTGTACCTATGTGTCAAAGGACAACTTTCACAATGAATAAAATGTTAAAATGATACTGAAGAATGCAGGGATCCCAGAAGGGAAAAATAACATAAGAAAGAATATGAAGTTGTTAATAAAACAAAGTAACCCTCTCCTTAATTTTTAAAATACTATTTGGAAGTTGAATTAAAAATACAGTGTTTTTAACTATTTTTTATTATGTCCTAGTTTTACAAGCATATTCAACACTTATCCCTGTCTCTCTCCTTCCCTCCACTTTTCTGTCCCCCCTCCTTGCTCTTCCTCTCCCCCTTCCATTCATCAATCCATCCCATATCCTCCCACTCTCTTGCCTGTCTTCTATGGGTCCAGGGTTCCCTCTGAATTGTCTACTCTTGTGGGGGTTCAAGCCTCTGTAGCATACCAAGTGGCCCCTCTTTGGGTTGCTGCACTGATGGGGCATTCCCCTTCACTCATCCAACCCTAGTCCCCAGGGTTTGCACTGCATATAATTATCTCTCCTGAGATCCTCGTTAGTCTATGGGAGCACCTTGGTATGTCAGTCTTTTGTTCAGGTTTGGTAAGGACAAGTCTCATTGCATTGAGTTCCTGGATGCAGCAGACCTGCCTTGAGTGAAATGACTTGTCCAGCTATGGACTTTCCATCTTTAGGCTCTTACAATCTTACTGCCCCCTCTTCTGCAAGGTTCTCTAAGCCTTAGGATGGGGAGAGATTATGTTGGCCTGATTCTCGGTGAGCACTGCAGGGTTGCTGGTACTCTGCATTCTGGCTGGCTATTGTTGTCCACTTTACTGCTCTTCCATTGCCTACAAATATAGTGTTTAAAAAACCAAGTATGTGATTCCAGCACACAGGAGGTTGAGTCCAGAGGATTGAAATTTTAGGCCACTCTAATACAGAGTCTCAACCTGCCCTCCTTCCCATTTTTTTCAATGTATGAATGCACACACACACACACACACACACACACACACACACACATACACACACATCAGTATATGTACACACACATCAATATGTACAAACACATGCACATACAAACACACACACATCTATGTATGTTTCTTTTTAAAGGCAAGGGGAAGGGGCTGGAGATGTATCTCACTGGTAGAAAGTAGGAGGTGACAGGATCCAGCCTATAGCACAGGAAGAAAAAAGTGAGTACGGTCTGAAGGATGAGTGATCTGAATGGTTGTAAGTTGTTCATGGCTTACTTGCAATGAAAAATATTGATTATTGGCATAAATAGAACACTATCTGTTATACTTAGGTACAAGGATCAACTTGACAGTTGAGGGCTCAAGCTCTGGGCACATATGTAAAGAATCGGTGGCCAAAGCAAGCTAAGCCCCAAGCAAGCTTGCATGACATTGTTTAGTTAATGGGGAGACCCAGCCCATGATGTGTAGGACTAGGCTGTGGGCAAGTGAATAAGATGGAGGGAAATGGTTGAGGAAGTTGGCATCCTTGTGTACACTTGGCCAGACATGCTGGTCTGGCAAGTAAGTATTGTCCCTCTCTCAGCCATAATGTGGATGATATGGCCAATTCCCTCAGCCTTTGGTATGGGTGTGGGTTCTCTGGTACTATAACCAGATAATTGTAAGCCAAAATAAAACTCCTTGCTCCCCTAAGCCCTTTGGTCCGAGAACAAAGTGGCAACATGAGGTCAACTGTGACACTATCAATAAATCAAAATGGGGTTTTAAAAAATGTCCAATTTTGGGGGGCTGGAGAGGTGGCTCAAGAGTTAAGCCTCTGCCTTGCAGGCGGAAGGTTCTGAGTTCGGATCCTAGACCTCACGTATAGATGTCGGGCGGAAGCGGGGGAGGCCTGCGTTTCTGGCCCTGGTAGGGCTTAGCCTGTGAATTCCAGGGCAGAGTAAACAAGGAGAAGGTGGAGGCGGTCCATGGTAGTTCCTGAATTCGTCCGTGGTTCTACACACACACATACATACACACACATGCATACACGCACAATTGAATAAATAATGAAAAAATATTTTTAAAAAATGTCCAACTTTGTAGGGCTGGGCTGATGGCTCAGTGGATAAAGTATTTGCCTGGAAGCACAATGACCAGACTTCAATTCCCCAGAGTCAATATAAAATCTTTGTATGTGTAGGTGTTGCCACTAATCTCAGGATTCGAAACAGGGGATCTTCAGGGCAAGCTGGCTAATTATAGTCTAGGGAGCTCTGGGTTCAGGCACATGCCTATAATCCCAACACTCTATTGCTTGGCTACATCCCAGTTCATGAAATCTATGTGAAATCCATTTCAAACATAATGGTGCAAGCAAATTGAAAATAATATAACCATTCAAGCATTAACAAAGCACAGGTGGCTATCACATAGACTACAGAATAAATTAATAGGAATGAGGAGTGGCATTATGTAGTGAGTAAACAAGCAATCAACTAAAAGATGTGTTATCCTTAAATGTATGTGCATCAAGCACATTTGAGGGCCTCAAAAGACATAAACAGAAAACTGTAACTAGGGGAGGTTGCACACATTAATAGTCTCAGTACTTGTGAGGTGGAGGCAAGAGGATCAGTTATATGAAACCGTCTCAACCCACTTCACCCTTCCCTCCTGCAAAACTAGCCACCCAAGCAAACAAAAAATTGGAGTTGGGGAGATGACTCAGTTGGTCAAGGGTTTGCTACACAGACATGAAGACTTGATTTCTGATCCCCAGAATCCACAGAAAATAAGAGCTCTCTTGTGATCCCAGCACTAGGGAAGCAGAGACAGGAACTCAGGACAAGCTAAGTTGACTCAGCAAGCACCAGGATCAGTGAGAGATTCTCAAAAAATAAAGGTGGAAACACTCAACAAATGGGATCGTATGAAATTAAAGAGCTTTTGTTTAGATAAAGAGATTGTAAACTGAGCAAAAAGGCAACCCACAGAAAGGGAGAAAATCTTCACTAACCACACATCTGATAGAGCTTTTTTATCCAGAGTGCACAAAGAACTTAAAAAATTAAACACCAAGAAGATAAATAGCCCAATTAGAAAATGAGCCTCAGCAAGGGATTAACAATCATAATAGTGTTCCATACTAAAGGGGAGCCCAAGAAAGGGCTCTGGCTATGCCACTGAGTCCTTACACCTCACTAGGGTGGAGGACTCAGAGGTTTGGCATTCACACAAAAGGATGCTCAGAGGGGATGGAGGGGGGACAAGGGGGGAGGCACTAGGAGAAGGGGAGGAGGGGGTGAAAGGAAGGGAAAAAGGGGAAAGTGCAAGGGGGGACTGGGATGGAGGGAAGAGAGGACACAGGGAACCTATTAGACTTCGTATGACTGGGGAAAGATAGAAAAGAGGAGGGAGAGGTGGTCAGGTGTTAGCACCTTGCCTTTGCAGGTGGAAGGTCCTGATTCGGATCCTAGACCCCAAATAGATGCCAGGCGGAAGCGGGGGCGGCCTGCGTTTCCCGTCCTGGTAGGGCGAGCTGGGAATCCCGGGGCAGAGTAAAGGAGGAGGTGGAGGCGTCCATGGTGTTCCCGAATCCTGTCCGTGGTTCTCCACACCAGACACACACATACATACATACATACACACACACACACATACATACACACCACAACACGCTCCACATTGAATAAAATAAATTTAAAAAAAAAGAGGAGAGAGAGGGGACAGGGGAGGGAAAGGGAGGAGAAGGGAGGGGAAGGGGGAGGGGAAAGGGGGAGGGAGGGAGGGAGGGTAGGGGTAGGGGAGGGAGGGGGGAGCGGGAGGGGAGGGCGTAGGGGGGAGGGGGAGGGGGGGAGGGGGAGGGGGAGGGGAGGGGGAGGGGAGGGGTCTGTTTTTCATATAAGGTAACAAACTTTCTTTCTTAAATGCAATATGGAAAGGGACAGGGAAGCATAGATGATCAAAAAACATTATGGCACAAAAGCCCCCATCACACTCTCAGCCCTTGTCCCCACTCCAAGTTCCGTATTTGCAGAGTCCGCAACCTTATGGCACAGAATTTTGGAGAAGTTTATCTCTATTTAATTTGATTTTTTCCCCTGGGAAAATAGGCTGAAAAACTCCACAATTTAATTTATCCTTGATCCTTATCTATACCTAACCCTCAGGTCTACTTCTCTTTTTGCAATGAAAAGGTGACTTGGTCCTGTGACACACCTCAGTGGGTAAAGCCTCTGCCTGGCTGCCTGACTGGTTTTGAGTTCTAAATTCTCCTATTGCCAAGTACTGAGCCTCTCCAAACAGTCATAGCTTCCCTCTCATCGACCTCCTGCATACACCAAACCCATCTACGCTGCTACTCATTTATCGATAGATAGAGTACTCATGGACTTTAGAGGACAAATTTGTTGTTGTTGTTGTTGTTGTTCTTGTTGTTGTTGTTGTGTAAAGCAGTTACACTGGTCCCCTCTCTCCCTCCCCCCCCACACCCTAGAGGACAAATTTTTGCATATCACTTGTCTCCCTCCACAAAATGGATTCCTACCAAGGGCTGGAATCACTCAGGCAGTCAAGTACCTGATTTGTAAGAAGGCCCCTAGGCAGTCAAGTAGTAGATTTGTAAGAAAGGCCCCTTTGCCTGCTGAGTCAGTTCACCAGCCTAGTGTTCTCTTTTTCAATTCTAACATTTTTAAAAGGGCTGGAAGGATGGTTCAGGGGTTAAGAGTCTACCTCACAGGCAGAAGGTCCTGAGTTTGGATCCCAGGTACCATGTAAAATTGTCAGGTGGAAACAGCAGCCTGAATTTCTTCTCTCTGGTAGGCAGAGCCTGGCCTGGGAGATCATACCATGAAGCCAAAAGGAGGTAGAAACAATCCAGGGTGATCCCCAAAATCACCCTTGGTCCTCCACAGGGACACACATTGTCCACTGATTCGTACGTACGTCGCACGCACACGCACGCACATGCGCAGTAAATTAATTAAAAGCACCTCATAGAGCGCTCCCCTTCGTAAATGATTGTATTCTATTTTTATTTTTTTTAATATGCTATCTGGAAAAGCCATTTTTCCTGGGCTTGCCTAAGTGTATAAATAGTCCAGACCCTGGTAGCCATCTTTAGCGCCTGCCCCTCGTGACCCTCAATGCCCCTCATTGATTCCATGTCCATGAGTTCTCCAGGGTGCCATAGCCCCTCATGGTACTCCGAGTCTGGAGTCCATGAGTTCTGTTCTTCGTCTCTTCTAATAAGCTCTACCTTAATCCTCAAAAAATTATTTATGGAAGGAGGAGGGAGGGAGGGGGGAGGGAGGAGGGGAGGGAGAGAATATTTTGTGATTGTGGAGAGGCGGATTATAGGATGTTGAGGGGGTTATCATGGCCTAGCCTTAGTCCCCCCCTTTTTTTAAAGTGAAAGCAGATACTTTATTGAAAAGGAGAGAAAAAGGGGAAGAAACTATTGGATGCTCAGGGAGAAGGGGAGAGATGCTGACTGCCACAAGCAACGCGGGTTAGGGGAGAGAGAACCGCCAAGGTGGCAGTTAGTTCCCTTAGTAGTCATACAGTGACTGACCCTACGTCTTTATATTTTTTGTGTAGTTTTTGAAATGTGTCACATTAGCATCCCATACTTCCTCTACACACAAAAACTCGCATGTCAAACCTTCAGAGCAGATTTCCCCCACTCTGCTGTAAATTGCCTGCATGATGTTCCCATTGTAACCGGATTCCCTCTTTTTTCCTGACACATACATAGGAAAAAAACCTGGAACTGAATCTTTCAAGTTGCTTCATTTAGAAACTTTAGCAACCTGATAAGACAGAGCATTAGCATCCTGAGAATCTGTGTTGTTTCACCTTTAGGCAATGTCATCTCAATTTGTTACATTCGTTGTTTGTTACAAAGTGTGTAATTTGGACTCAGCTCTTAGTAAACTGATATCTATCTGTATAAGCATTTTTGAGAGAGAGAGAGAGAGACAGAGAGACAGAGACAGAGACAGAGACAGAGACGCAGAGAGAGACAGAGAGAGACACAGAGAGAGAACTTTCTGCTTTTGGAGAGGTGGATCAAGAATGTGTTCCATATGAGGAGGGATGGGATAGGAGGGCCACACCAGAAACAAGGAGAGAGGGGACCATGTTACCGCAGAGAAAATAGGCCTCCATCACCACAGACTTTTGTTCCTGATCATTTACAACTGAGGGGGTATGATCTCACCAGAAGGGGAGAGCATATAGTCTGGCAGATAAAAAGTAACCATTTTGCAAATGGGTGATTGAGCCCTCCCTCACTGTGGTTTCCTACTTTTATTACATCTACCTTTGAATGGGCTCTTACAACAAGACTCTAGTTTAACAGCCTTTTGTCTCTGGCCAGGGGGTGACATACAATACCCATCAGGATAGAGTGAAGGGCATTGCAGGAGCAGCAAAACTGCAAAAGAAAATGAACAAACCATATTCCAGAACTTCAGAGACTCTATATCAACCACCTAGAACTAGGCCAGCCTAATCTCTCCCCATCCTGAAGCTCAGGGAAATTCGAGGAAGAGGGGGCAGTAAGATTGTAAGAGCACAAGGATGGGAGGAGCAATGATATGCAAGATACTCCACACAAGTCAGGGCTGAAGCAATCACAATTGGACTTTGCATGCCCTGCGCAATGTCCAACACACTATTGACCCCACAAAGTCTAGCATTTGCTAAAGGCACCAAGATCCTTGGAGGCAAGGGATTGACAGCCACAGTAGTGTTCCTATGCTTAAGGGGAACACAGGAAAGGATTCAGGGGAATGCCACTGGGTGGGTCCTTGTAAGGCATCATCGTAGAGGAGAGCCCAGAGGAGAGACTGGCAGGCACATTAAAGGATTCTTCGTGGATTGGGGGGGCACTGGGGGATGGGGAGGGAGGGGTGAGGGGAGGGGGAGCAGGGTCTTGGTTGGGGAAAATGGAGGGATGGAGGGGAGTGAGGGTGAACCGGTGTACCTACTAACTGTGGTATGAATCTTAAAGAATAATAAAAAATGTTAAACACACCACACACACACACACTACACACAACACCACACACACACACATAGCCAGGTTTATCTTGGCCTAGCTTTAATGTCTCCTTAACAATCGGACTACGTGACTGACCTAACATAATATGTACTTGTGGCTCTCTGGTGTGGCTCGTTAAAAGGTGTAGGCCACAGCTTCCACCAGCAGAAAAGCTAAGAGTTGCTGAAACTCACAGAGGACATTTCCTTGTTCGGCCGTAAATTCATATCCCCTTGTAACTGATTGGCTACTTTTCCTGACACATACATAGGCAAAACCTGGAACTGAGTTTACAAATGCGCACGTTTGTTTATTTATCAGATTCGTGCTCTTCTTCTGTCTTCTTCTCTTTTCTTCTTCTTCTTCTTCTTCTTCTTCTTCTTGACAAAATATTTTTTTTTCATCACATCCATGCCCCCTTCCTCCTACCTCCTTCCTTCTCTCCCATTCTCCCCTTCCTTCCCCAATCCTGCCATGTCTCTGGAGCCCTCCCTCATGTCCATCTCCATGTGTGGCACAGGGCTTCTGTGCCAGTAATGGACCATCCTCTTTGTGACAATTGAAGTGAGCCTTCATTTTGTGTACCCACGAGTGGGGAAGCCCCCCTTCTTTTGTTCAGAGCCTGCTTCACAGATTCTGACTGCAGTTGTTAGTTTCTCCAGAGGACCCCGCTGGTTGACCTGAGGGATGGGGGTGGGGGGCGGGGAGCAGAGGAAAAGAGAGGGGTGGGAGAAAGAAGAAACAGAAACTGGGGTCAGGGGATGTTGAATGTTGAGATGTCAGCCATTGTGTAGATCTGATAGAAGCAGACAGATCTCATTACAGTGAGCTCATCACTGGCGAGTGTTGGCTGGCAGTATATCTCCCCACCATTAGGTTAGGCTTCTATAATCTTACTGCCTCGCCTCCTCTTCTATAAGGGAACTGGATCTTTATTTTCTGTTTTCACGTGTGTGTGTGTGTGTGTGTTGTGTGTGTGTGTGTGTGTGTGTGTTTTAGAGGGCACTCACTGTCTGTGACCGTGACTGTGAAGGGCCAAGGGTGAGTTCGAAAATCACCCTGGATTGCTCAAACTCCTCTTTGGTTTGCTCTGGTTCCACCTTGTAGGATCGGAAGTGCAGGCCGCCACCATTTCTGAACTCAGGACCTTTCTGCTTTCGAGGCAGAGGTTTAGTGTCTCCAAACAGCCTTGGAAACTGAATATTTTTTTTAATAATTTTTAAAAATTTATTCAATGGTGCGTGTGCGCACGTGTGTGTGTGTGTGTGTGTGTGTGTGTAGAACCATAATAAGCATTTTTTTCAGAGAGAGAGAGAGAGAGAGAGAAAGAGACAGAGACAAAGACAGAGAACAAAGAAATACACTAATTTTCAGTTTTGTGTGTGTGTTCAGGTGCCTTCCTTGCAGAGATTTTGAGAGATGATTTCAAAGTATATTGCCGGCTCTGTTAATGATTCAGTCTGCAAGACAAAGACATCTGCCTAGGGCTCTGAAGGGAACTGAGTGGTGTGCCCCTCCCCCCACAGGGTATCAAGGATCTAACACACAGGCCGGACGCTAATGCTGCCTCCCAGCTACACCCTACTTTCATACTTTTTAGGCAAAGAACAAATCGCCTCTCTAAAGCAGTTCACCTTGCTCCTTTCTTTACTTTAAAAATGCAGCTTTGTCCTTTCCCTCACACTACTGAGGCAAGAGATTTCTGCCCTGGCGTGTATCTCCAGCCCTGCCCTAATCCGGACGGGAATGGAATGGCTGCTGCCTAGGGTGGGGGCAGGGATCTTTCCACCATGCCGCCAGCAGGTGCTGAGAAGTCCTCGCCTGCCATCTGCCGGTGAATGTTTCTCACATGGACTAGCTGCATGCCCTGGCAGACCCTCGAGCGGTCCAGAGAAAGGGCGTAAGATCAAAGAACATCAGGAGCGCCTTTGACTTCTAGCATCTTATATCACGATAGCACATTTGTTCCTCGTTCTGTTTTCTTTCGGTTAACCTTCCACCTAGGAGTCATTCAAGCCACTGGTGGAGGCGGAGGAGGATTGTAAGGCTCTCTAAGCGGGAAAAAGGGTAGCCAGCGGACAAGTTTCAAAAGTTGTTTCTCTCCTTCAACTATTTTTTTCTTTTCTTTTTTTTGGGGGGGGGGGGGTGTGACCTGGGGACTGAACTTGGGTTCTTCATCTTTGCATGCGCGTGCCTTTGCCTGCTGGCTTGAGAATGCACTTGAACTGATTTATTCCCTGTTGTAGTTAGATACGGGTGTCAGCTTCGTAGACCATTGAAAGGTGAGCCGACTTTTGGGCACCTCTAGCACGTCTATGCAAAATCACTACTTAAGGCAACCCCTGAGCAAGTCTTCAGGAGCTAGCATCGTAATTCATACCGATTCATACCACGGACCCCACTCTGTCCTTACTAGGATAGTTTTCTGTATTCCCTGCTCCCCATTAGGCCGCCCTCCTTCCTGTGAAGGTGAGCATTTCTGCATGAGGAAGTCTATCCTCTTAAGAAATTCTTATTATTCTCTCCCCGCTCCTTGTTTCCCTCCCTCTCTCCTTCTTTCCCTTTGCTCCCCCTTCTCCCCCATGCCATTCTTTGCAGCTTTTGAAGATTTTTCAATATTGACTCAGTAAGTCTCTCCAGTGGCTATATAGGATGTCACTTTACTACATTTTGGCCTTGACTTGTAGGATTAATGCCAGAATATGCATCAAAATCGCCTAACTTTTATTGTCTGTCTGTCCGTATATATGTGAATATAAAATGATTTATATATATGTAAAAAAAGGTTCTGGCTCAGGCTTTTTATTTTTTGTGGGACCTCCCTCCACCCACGTCACCTGGCATTTTCCTGTATGAAAATGAGCA
>JALPQD010000662.1:892159-895592 GCA_023101885.1 Typhlomys cinereus
CCAGAAATCCTTTCTCGTTCGTTAGCTCGCCCCTGCTCCCAGACTCGCAGGGGGGTCGGCGTTTCCCCGGCCGCCGCGTCTGCCCCCCCCCCGCCCGCGAGCTCCTCGTCTTTGCCGAGGGACTGGCCCGCGCTTGTGTGAGCGAGCCGGTGAAGGATGCGAGGTGCTGGGCAGACCGGACGACCTGGTCCGGCGTTCGCTGTTCTGCTCGGAAGTCTCAGGCAGGCGATCTTTTGTGCCTTGCCTTTCCTTCCCGGCTTCCCTCACCGCTCAGCCCGGCAGTCACTCGGGCACGGACGGAGCCGTGCCGCGGTGTTGCGGGTCGCGATGGACCCGACCAGACTCATCATCCCATCCCATCCCATCACACCACACCCCATCCCGGGGGTCGGGGGTTGCTCGCGCGCCCGTCGGCCGGTTGAGTGCCTGCGTCGAGGACCCAGGGGGTCGACCAGTTGTCCCTGGATGCTTCGGTTCTCTTGCGAATGGGGACGTGTCGGCAGCAGGTCGCCGGGCCTCTGGTGCAGAAGTTCGGTGTAGGTCTGCAGACTCTCGCCGCTTCCGCGCGCCATTATTTTACGGGCACGAGGTGGCAGTATTCCACCTGCAGGTATATGCTGACACGCTGTCCTCCTGTGGGTGACTCGGAGAGGCTTTGGGCCTTCGCGGATCGCGTCTTGCCGAGAGGCCGGTGGGGCTCTTCTTTCTCCCGATTCGTGGCTTGGCTTTCCCCGGCTTGGCTCCCTCGGCTTTTTCTTTTTCCGAGACCGTTTTAATGCCGCGATAATTTTTTTTTTTTGGCCCTCTCTCCCCCGGGGCGCGCTTGGTTCTCTTCGCCCCGTGAGTTGTGGACACCCCGAGGGCGCTCTTTTTTTTTTTTTTTTTTGCGTGTTAGGCGTTCCCGTTGTGAATATACCTGAAAGAGACTTCGGAGAGAAAGAGGGGGGGATACGTGTGAGGTGTGTTCTGCTCCCGCCGCCTCCTCACCTGTTCCTCGCTTGTGAGCCATGGGTGTCCCGGCTGAGCTTTTTCTTTTTCCTCTTCTTCCTGGACCCCCTCCGGTTCTCTCCCGGGCCTGGGCCCCCCCGGTGTTCCCGCTATGCGCTGGGGTTGGCTTGCTGTTCTCGCCGGCCTTCTCTCCTCTCCTCTCCTCCCCTTTCCTGGGGAGGTTTTTTTTTTTTTTCCTCCAAAACTCCCTTTGAAAAACAACCATCCTCCCCCTCGGAGTTTGGCTTTTTGGAAAGGGAGGTTTTTCTGGATGCGCTGTGGTGTGGCTCTCCCCCGGGCCGGCCTCTCTCTCCCCGACGTTGGGACGGTGGGGGGTGTGTTCCCCCCTTGCGCTTTTTTTTTTTTTTTTTTTTTTCGTTGCCCGATTCGGATCGATGTGGTGCTCTCGTGCTCTCTTCGGGCCAGGACCTAAGCCGCGCCAGGCGAGGGACGGACTTCATGGCGAATGGGACCGATCTTCTCGTTCTGCCTGCGGGCCCTCGTCTATCTGCCCATCTTTGGTGGTGTGTGGAAGGCAGGGGTGCGGTAACGGCCTGGCTTTGCCTCCCCGACCTTGGTTACTTCGTTATGGGTTCTGGGGTCCGAGATGCGGCAGGGGGGTTTGCGGCCTTTGCTGTGTTGCCCCGTCTGCGTCTTTCTCCTGTGTCGTTGGCTTTGGCCCTCCCCTCCTGCAGTGGGGAAGCGTCTGCCCCGCTGCGCTGCTCGCCTCTCCTGACTGGCGGGCGTGTGTGCCTGTGCCTTGGCCGTTTTGTGGTGCTCCTGGAGTGCTCGGTGTTGACCCTCAAAAGGTGCTGAGGCTGAGTCGGTGGGTGTCAGAACGTGTCTGGCGTCCTTTAACTCCGGTCGCTGCTGTGGGCGCTGTTCGTTAGGGGCTCCCCTCTCGTGGGGGGTTCCGTACCTCTGCGTGCTTGCTGTGGTTTTCGGCAGCCGCAGGGGGGGTCGAGGCGCGGTGAGTGGCATGTCCCGCCGTGTCGGGCGCGTGCTTTGGCTTCCACGTGCTGGGGCGGCTCTCGGATTGGCGAGCGCACGCCCCCCTGGCCCCTCCGGTTGGCTGTGCGTCGGGCTGTGTCGAGCGATTGTGCTTGTCCCACCGGCGGTCCGGTGTTTCTTGGGTCCGGCCCGCGAACGCTCCAGCGGCGCCTGGTTCTTCACTCTACCGCAAGGCCCCCCCCCTCCGTTGATGCCCTGATGATGTGGCGAGCCGTGTGGGGTGTCGGGCTGGTCTGACCCGCCCTCAGTGAGAAATGTTGCCTTCTCTAGCGATCCGAGAGGGGCATGCTTGCTGCCGGTGGTCCCGGATTCCCTCCTGGCCGCCCGTTTCTTGTGCGCAGTCGCCGATGGCGTCGCCTTGCGACGTCTCGATGTGCGTAAGCTGGGGCTGCCCTCCTCCCTTCCTCCTCTTGGGAGTTGGGGAGCGGAGTCCGCCGTCCCCCTGCGTTGGGGGTCCGCGCCGCTCTTTGCCTATTGCGGCCCGCGCCTCCCCGCTCCGAGTCTGGGAGGATTCCCGCGGGGCTGAGCTGCCGTCAGGGTGGCGTCGCGGCAGTGTGTGCCAGCCCCCCGCGTTATGTGTGGCTCCCCCTCCCCGAGGGGTGTCGCGAGCCGGGAGCGGGGTTGCGGGGGGGTCCGCCTTCCCTGCCCCGTGCCGCCGTGGGCGCTCCCGTCTCTCTCTTGCTTTTCCGTTTCCGCCTCGTCCTGTGCTCGCGGGCCGCGGTGGGATGTGGTTCCCCCGCCTCCCCAGGAGTGGGGCCGGATCGTGGTGTGGGGCGCCCCTCACAACAACGCACACCACGCGCCGCCACACTCGCAGGGCCGCGAAGCCCCTTCCCGAGGCCTTCCCCCCGCCTGCCGAGCAGCAGAGCCCCCCCCGCACAACCAACCACGGCGACCTTCCCCGCGCGCACGAGCCCGGAAACGCCCGGCGAGGGGCCGGGCCTCCCGGCGGACAGCAACGATCGGGTCGGCACGGCCGGGGCAGAAGGCGGGAAAGAGGCAGACCGACAGCAGGCAGGAGAGGAGCAACGCGGCAAGACGAGGGCCAGCACGGACGGGGGGGGGGACACGACGGAGACGCACCCCGGGGAGAGGAGACCTCTCTTCCAAACCCCGAACTCCCCCCTCCGGGCCGGGGACCGATGGACCAAAGACGCCAGAAAACCGGGCCGCCAGGAAAACCGACGGGATCACGCCGCCCACCCCGAGGGGCAGTCCCCGCCACGCCTGCGACGCCACGCACCAGGTCCCACACGGCCCGGACCCTCTTTCAGGGGGAAAGGGGAAGGGAAAAAGAGCGCCTCGCCAACCCCGAGAGCCACCAGCGCCGCGCCCCCGGCCCGACCAAGCCGAAGGCCCTCGGCGAGGGCAACCCCCACATCCGGCGACACACCGGCCACGGCATCCAACTTGTCCGCGGCCGTCCGGGAGACCC
>JALPQD010000662.1:897577-908921 GCA_023101885.1 Typhlomys cinereus
CGGGCCAAGGGGGGCTTCTCCAAAGGTCCAACGCCAACCGACAAGGCGGGATGCCAAACCCCGAGACCACACGACCGAAACCCACCGACTGGAACGGAGACACGGGGGAGGTAGAACCCCGGCTGTGCCCCTCCCGGTGTGGGGTCTCTCTCGACTTGCTCCCACTCCATCTAGTCTCCCCCCCGTCCCCCTCCGTTCTTTTCTCTATCTCTCTCTCCCTCCCCTCCTCCGACTCTCCCCCCTCCCTCCGGCCACCGGCTCTCTTTCAGCCCGCGCTCCTACCTGGTTGATCCTGCCAGTAGCATATGCTTGTCTAAAAGATTAAGCCATGCATGTCTAAGTACGCACGCTGGTACAGTGAAACTGCGAATGGCTCATTAAATCAGTTATGGTTCCTTTGGTCGCTCGCTCCTCTCCTACTGGGATAAACTGTGGTAATCTAGAGCTAATACATGCCGACGGGCGCTGACCCCCTTCGCGGGGGGGATGCCGTGCATTTTATAGATCAAAACAACACGGTGCAGCTCCCTCCCGGCCCGGCCGGGGGTGGCGGGCGCCGGCGGCTTTGGTGACTCTAGATAACCTCGGGCCGATCGCACGCCCCCCGTGGCGGCGACGACCCATTCGAACGTCTGCCCTATCAACTTTCGATGGTAGTCGCCGTGCCTACCATGGTGACCACGGGTGACGGGGAATCAGGGTTCGATTCCGGAGAGGGAGCCTGAGAAACGGCTACCACATCCAAGGAAGGCAGCAGGCGCGCAAATTACCCACTCCCGACCCGGGGAGGTAGTGACGAAAAATAACAATACAGGACTCTTTCGAGGCCCTGTAATTGGAATGAGTCCACTTTAAATCCTTTCGCGAGGATCCATTGGAGGGCAAGTCTGGTGCCAGCAGCCGCGGTAATTCCAGCTCCAATAGCGTATATTAAAGTTGCTGCAGTTAAAAAGCTCGTAGTTGGATCTTGGGAGCGGGCGGGCGGTCCGCCGCGAGGCGAGTCACCGCCCGTCCCCGCCCCTTGCCTCTCGGCGCCCCCTCGATGCTCTTAACTGAGTGTCCCGCGGGGCCCGAAGCGTTTACTTTGAAAAAATTAGAGTGTTCAAAGCAGGCCCGAGCCGCCTGGATACCGCAGCTAGGAATAATGGAATAGGACCGCGGTTCTATTTTGTTGGTTTTCGGAACTGAGGCCATGATTAAGAGGGACGGCCGGGGGCATTTCGTATTGCGCCGCTAGAGTTGAAATTCTTGGACCAGCGCAAGACGGACCAGAGCGAAAGCATTTGCAAGAATTTTTTCATTAATCAAGAACGAAAGTCGGAAGTTCGAGACGATCGTATTACCGTCGTAGTTCCGACCATAAACGATGCCAACTGGTGATGCAGCGGCGTTTATTCCCATGGGCGCGGGGGGGGGGGGGGGGGGGGAATCAGGGAAGGGGAGTCGGTGGCGGGTGGGAGGGCACACATGGTTTTTGTGTGTGGTGGAGGGGGCTGGGCAGGTCTGCTGTCCCAGCCACCTGGGAAGCACACCGGGTCGCGCCTGCGCGCGCGTCTCGGGAGAACAACTCCCCTGTCCCCGGTTGGGGGAAAGATCCCTCCCCAACCCCCCGAGAGTTCGCGCGTTGACTTTTGTGCACCCTCAACAGCCCCTTCCTTCGGGTGAATCCACCTCACAGCTTCTGGAGTCCTCACCGGGGACCTTCCTCTGCCCGCAGGTGCCACCTACACCCCGACCCAGTGGGAAGCCTCTGGGCTTTTTTTTTTTTTCCCTTAAACGTCAAGAGAGAGGGTACGGTGCCAGGAGCCACTCCCCTAATGCCCTGAGCCGCCCATGCGCCCAAGGAGCCCTGGACCTGGGAGAAGCCAGGAGAGGGCCAAGAGAAAGCAAGCAGGAAGAAAAGGGGCCAGGTTCAGGACATGGTGGTAGTGGCACAAGACCACTGGAAGATGTGTCTCTGATGTTAGTGTCAGTTGAAGCAGTCACCTTTGAATCTTCACCAAGTCAAAGTGGTGGTGAGTGAAGCAGCCAAATGGATAAAACTTTTCCTCAGCAGTTTAGGCATAGAGCAGAGCTTGCAGGCACTGTTGCAGAAACCATTTGCCATACTCTTGCGAAGGTCAAAAAGGAAATCCATTTTCCACATTGTCCTACGAGCTAGTGTAGAGCCACTACGAATGCATTGCTAACGACAGAGTAATACTGTCACTGAAGGCAAAACAGAAGAAGCATTCTGAAAGAATGTATGTCAGTATAAGCACGTGACAGCATACACACGTACAAATACACATACAAAGGTGTGTATGTATAGACTAATCTTGCGTATGCGTCAGTGAAGAATGTGATCATATCGATATTTTCCAACAGACAAAACCATGGTTTACTCTGTGAAACAAGACCGGGCCTGAACATTCAACAAAAGATTCTAGGAGGAAAACAAATGACATTTTTAGAAAACTGTTTCCAAAGCCCCCATATTCACCATGGATGGATCTGTGCATGTTTGGATGTTTGATGTGTGAATGTGTGGATGGCTGGTTGACTTGTAAGCCTGGCTGGCGGGCTAGTTAGACGAGCAGATGGAAGGACGCACGGACGGGCATGTGGAAAGAGGGGGGAGCCATAAGCTTCTTTAGAAGAGGTCAGCAATATTCTGTCGGTTCTTTCGTGTCAAATTTCTGAGCCTGGATCTAACACACAAAACACTTACCTCGGCATGCTAAATCTCAGATGATATTCACCTCCGACCCTGGCTTCCGATCTCCATTTTATCACCATCCATTCCATACAAAGCCCAAGAGAACTAGCTTTTGATAGAGTAGGAAGCAGATTTCTGATACGGAAAGTATCTTGACTTCACAGTGTAGCTTAGCTCTGTATGACTGTGTCCGCTAGATACAGGCATGAATTCGAATCTCATACTTACCGAGGGATGAGTTCTGGAATCGCTTGCAATAGTTGTCAATTCTGAGACCTTAGGGCCATGGAGACATGAAAGTCGAAAAGAGAAAAGTAGGATTTCCCTACCCCTTCCTCCCACATCACTTCTAGATACAAGTGATTCCCATTCTTCCCAAGCACCCGGCCAGCACAGTCAGCTTCACATCCATTTGAGGTCAGAGCTGGGATCAGGCCCGGAAGCTCCTGGAAATCTGGGTAGAATCCATATTCTCTGGACTCTTTCTCCAGTCTGTCCTTACGGGCTCTACGTGTGCTGATGAACCTCAGAGGATATCCGAGAGGTGGCAACATCTTCCTGCTTTCTTGACTTCTCTTTCATCTCTCCACCTATATCCCTTATTCCTTCCCTTATCCCCGCACCACTTGAACCCTACTCATTTGAATCAGCCCTATGTCACAGTACGTCTTCAGCATCATTGTAGAGACAGACTCAAGTCCATGGACACGTAATCAGACTCCCTGCTGAGAACACGTCGTGTTTGACTCTCGGCTCCTCATACACACGTTTTTCCTCTACTTTGGATGACGCTTGGATCTCCAGGCCTCTGAAAGCAAGCCTGCCTTTCTCCTATCTACGCAAGTGAACTTGAACCCGAAACCCATCACCTCAGTCAGTCACCAGTGTCATTGCTGGTCATTTTCTCACACTCTGTCTTATTTCAATCAGAGCTTAACCTATATCTCTGCTCCGAATTTTCCGCACCATGGCTAATCTGTCCTATGCTTAGAGAGGAAGAGGAATGGAGAGCGAGCAGTACCACCCGACTCAAGTTTTCAAGATGATTTCATTCTTCAGGTTAGAGTTTTCCCTTTTGACATTTGTCAGACAGAGTTTTGGATACAGCATGACAGCAACCGAATGGGAAAGAAGCTCACGATTTCCCATGCTCTCCTAATCATACTGATCCTGTCCTCTAACTGATGGGATTATGGGCAAGCGTCACCATACACTATAAGTTGTACATGTACCTATGTGCGTGTGTGTGTGTGTGTATGCACACAAACGTACATATATTAACATATATACACACTCACACACGCACATATGTAGGGCCATATATATATACATACACAAGAGCTCTCGGTGTCTAAGTGAATTTTACTCTCATAGTGATATCGTGAACGTGAACCCATGACTTTGCCCTGCCAAACGAATGTCAGCATATCTCACTGCCTTCCTGTATAAGCCAGTAGAAACATCGACCCAGGAATTCGGAAAGTAACTCGACTCAAGATAGCGATTGCATTCGTTTTCTTTGGGGGTCCATTGATCAATGTGGTGAATGCACAAGCGCACTCCAATGCCCGTGCACTCACGAGCTCTTCCTACAATGTCCCTTCAAGGGTCACCAAGCCTTCTGAGTGCTGTGTGTGAATACACTGTTGCCTCTGCTGACAAGCGTCGTCTATCCGTGAACTGCGTGAGCTATTCCGTGACATCACCTAGCCGAAGAATGTTAACTTCAATCTGCTCCGTGCCATCTAAGTAGAAGTGTGATTTAAACGAGTGAATATCATTCGTCTGACATTTCAAAGAAAGGAAAGGCAAACACTGAAAAGTGTAGTTCTCCCTCCAAGTGCAGGAGTTGTGCAGTGCGAGGCCTATGAGCAAAGGGACCTTGCCGGCGGCCCCCTGCAAAGCCCCTCCGTTTCAAGGGAATGTTTCCCTCCCAGGCGGAGGGCTCCCAACACTTAGAGAATCAGGAGGGTGGGGGGCGAGAGAGACCGAGGCTCGGGATGGGGGCTTTTCCTCCCAGGACCAACTGTCTCCGAGGGGGGGGGAGACTTCTCCACAAGACCAGCAGGCTGTGGAAGCTGAGGGGCCTAAGGAGGCACAGGAGGGAGGGAGACAGGAGCCAAGGCAGAGGACAGACCCGAAGAGGTGCTATGAAGGCATAGAAGCAGGGGAGGACGCTTCCAGACACCGTGGAAAGGGGCATGGGGGCAAAACGCCAGTTTTCCTGCAGCTCCGGGCTGAGAGATTCCACGTGTGAATCCCGCTGGGCAGCCCCTGCGGGTCTAGAGACACTGTCGGGTGGCGGAAACCGGCCGTGACTCCCGGCGCGGGTCACACCATGGCGCCTGGATGAAGTGATGAGGGCCGGAGGAAGGCGGAAGACTGAGCCCCTGAGGTGGCTGAGGGCCAGGGGCAGTGCGTGGGCGGGATGGGATGTTTGTCTGCACCGTGGGTCCCCGGAGCAGAGAGTGCCAGGAGGGCCCAGAAGCAGGGACAGAGGTTATCCCAGGCCGGTGTGTGTGAGTTTCATTGAGGGCCTTGGTGAGGGGCTCTTGGTGTGGAAATGGAAGCTCATCCTTTCCACAGCAGCGAGAGGGAGGAGGCATAGGGGGCGGGGAGGTTATGATGGTGTGCAGGAGGGTGAGGGCCCCGGTGTGGGTCTGGGCGGGTTCCAGTCCGTCTGCGGCCCGCCCGCCCCCCCTCCCGCTGCAGGACGTGTCCCCCGTGGGGCGTTCTGCTCAGCCGGGCTCCTGGAGCCTCTGGCGCCCGAAAGTCTTCTCTGAAGGTGGAGAGCGGGTGCCAGCTTGAGTCAGGTAGCCAACCCCGAGTCCGAAGGATGTGGAATCCCAGGACCGTGAAAAGCACGCCCCAGGCGTTGCGGACTCCTGCCCTCGGCTCCACTGCTCAATCCTCTGCAAGCACCTCAGCCTCACAGCGCTGGAGGTTCCTGGGCTGCAGGTCAGTTGGGAGCTCTCTGGCTCTGCCGCGTTTGCCTGTGAGGGCAGGGAGGGTGAGGTGGAGAGAGAAATGAGTGCGGGAGCCACGGGAGCCATCTGCTTGTGGGCTGTCTCCCTCTAGCCTCGCGTTGGTTCTCTGGGCCCTCGCGGCCACTGCCTTTTCCCCAGCCTACATGGGCTCATGTCTGGGTGCCGTCTGTGCCCTCTGACTCTGGCAGAGACGAGTTTCCTCGGCCGGGACGCCAAATGAAGTCCTACCACTTCTGCTCCTGCTGCTCTTGCCAATGTGGCGGCTGAGGCAGGTGGCAGCTTCGGAGGCGGCGGCGGCGGCTCCAGATCCTAGTCTTGCTTCAAAGCATGTGGAGCAGGGCTTGAATCTCATCCGGGGTGAGGGGTGGCTCAGGTGCCGGGAGCTCCCCTTCCCCTTCCCCTTCCCCTTCCCCTTCCCCTTCCCCGTCCTGTAGCACGGCTGCTGGCTGCTGGAAGGAGCCAGGTCCCGACAGAGGTTGTTCCAGGAGGTCCCAGAGAGGGGTGTCTGGCGCTGGCAGCGGTGGCTGTCCAGGGCAGAGGGCCGAACGGGTGCTGGCAGGTGGTGGACGGAGGAGAGCAGCTGTCCGGGCGGCCGCCACCCAGGGCTTCGTCCTTGGGGTGCGGCCAGCTGAGTCCACGGTCTTGCAGGAGGCTCTTGCGGCAGGGTGTCCAACGGGGCCGGCCGGGTGGTGCCGGGTGGTGCCGGAGCCTCAGGCTGGCATGCGGACCGAGTGGGGCTGGAGCGCTCCATGTGCGCAGCAGCAGGCCCTCGCGGAGAGGAAAGGGGGAGACGCAAGGGTGCCTGGGGCCGGGAAGAAGTGTGGCCCCGCGGCACCTTCGGGAGGGGCCGCCGGCGCGGAGTGGGCACAGAGGGTCTTCGTGGAGGCTACGGCCTGGCTCCGCGGGCTTCCGCAGACGCGCCAGCAGCCAAGGTCAGGACACGCTGTGGCGGGGAGAGCTCCGAGGACGTGGGACGGCCCAGAGAAGCAGAGGAGGACGGCGAGTCGGCAGCGCCCCCGCCAGGGTCTTGACTGCCGCTCCCACTCTCAAGTGTTGGAATCCCTGTGAATTCGCTATAAACTGTGAAAAGGTTGGGAGAATATTCCTGTGTTCCTGAAGCCTCTCCTTCCTTTGCCAATTGTGTTTATACCTTCAGAGAAAGAAGACCGGAAGAAAAGGAAGCTTCCGTGAAAACGAACACGAGGCTTACAGAGTCGTGAAAGACACACGTTCTATGACCTATCAACTCAGGGTCAAGAAATGTCAAGGATTAATACATTCCCATGAAATTGCTGTCTTCCAATCGAATCTTCCCTCGCTCGCGCTTCCAAATTCAGCACTCGGGGAGGTGAGACCCGATTGGATAGGTGCTTGGGTCAGGTGTGTGAAAAAGGAGGTTCTACCCCCAACGCAGAAATCGAAAGATTTCTGCTGAGCTAAGAAATTTCAAAGATCCAGGAAAGCCCAAACTACAGAGAAAGACCCTCCTCGATCTCCCCGAAGGGAAGAAGCAAAGAAAGTTTTCCCGCTGCCCCTACCCGTGTGCACAGGAGGATGACTTTCCAGACTTGGATGAGTTCTGCCGGGTGCTTTGGCCTCCTAGCTCCTAGCTCCTAGCAATCCAGGCCGCAGACTGAGGCTGCGGCGCACTGGATGACGCCTGAAGCTCCTTTCACACCTCTTTCTTCCGGTATCTCCCCCTTTGCAACTTCCACTATCCAATCAGGTCAGAGTCTGGATAAATCCGCCTACTCCCATTATCCTATCATCCCCGCACCTGATTGACCGCACCTACTCACCATCCTGCTAAACGAGACTGGAATGTAGCTTTGCTCAAGGTGACTGACCGAGGCTTGAAAGAGGAAGAGCAGATGTCATGTGGAAAGCAAGGACTTGCTCATACATTGACTGACACCATTTGGCTAATCTTATGGAGAATTCTGCTTGTGATTTACGTATCACAAGAGCAGGCCTGTCTCTCTGTGGTAGGCATTCCGTGACTCAAGTGTTGGAATCACGGTGGATTCGCTATAAACTGTGAAAAGGTTGAGAGAATATTCCTGTGTTCCTGAAGCCTCTCCTTCCTTTGCCAGTTGTGCTTATAACTTCAGAGAAAGAAGACCCGTAAAAAAGGAAGTTTCCGTGAAAACGAACACGAGGCTTACAGAGTCGTGAAAGACACAGTCTCTATGATCCATCCACTCAGGGTCAAGAAATGTCAAGGATTAATAAATCCCCATGAAATTGCTGTCTTCAAATCGAATCTTCCATCGCTCACACTTATAATTTCAGCACTCAGGGAGGTGATACAGGATGACTATGAAGTTGAACTGAACTGAAGCCCGCCTGGCCTCTGGAGACCCTGTCTCAGAAAATTAGCCAAACACATCACTACGTGGGCGAGTGTTCAAATGTAATTTTATCTATCTATTTATGTGTCCATCTATTTACGTATCTATCTATCTATCTATCTGTCTGTCTGTCTGTCTGTCTGTCTATCTATCTATCTATCTATCTATCTATCTATCTATCAATCAATCAAGGTATCTACTTATTTATTCTACGCACACTCTTATTTTACTACAGTAACGATGAGAATACCACATTCCCCACAACAGGAACCAGTCAAATTTATCCCCAAAGCGATTCAGTAGAAAACAGGTCAGTTTCAGAATTTGAAAACCAAAGAAAAAAAGGGGAAAACTTTTCCTAAGTCTTTAAGTCCTATTTGAAAAGAGAAAACCCCAAATCCCATCATTGGCTGCACAGTCCCGTCGCCTCCCCTCCCCCCTCCCCCTCCCCCTCCCCCCCTGCCCTCTCCCCCCTCCCCCTTCCCCCCCTCCCCCGAGATGCAGGTGGCGACGCCTGGGTTCTGCTGCACGCGTGGATTTGCTGGCTGTTTAGCTGGTGTCCATTCTTTCATGGTAAGCATCCAGCTGTGCATCCAGCTCCTCCGCCGAGAGCTGCTGTTTGGAGTTGGCGCCGGTTCCTCGGCCTCTTCCCCGCTGCCAGCTGCCTCGGCGAGTCCCTCTGGGAGTACCACCACCACTGCCAAATGCTCCCGAGCCGCCTCCGCCTCCGCCTCCGCCTCTGCTCCTGCTTTGTGTTGGTCTCCGCTGTGCGTCAACCTGTGACGTCACGAGCTGGATGTTCATAGGGCGGCCACGCAGAGGGACACCGTTGTATTGCCTCATGGCCTCCAGGGCGTCTGCCTTCCGCTCAAAGTGCAGGAATGCCGTCCCTAAGCTTCGCCCACACCGATCGTAGTGCACGGCTGCCTTCTTCAGCGTTTCTTATTCAGGGAAGGCTTTCCTTCTTTTATTACATCTACCTCATAACAAGACTCTAGTTTAGCAGGTTTTTATATCTGGCCAGGGGATGACATCCAATACTCATCAGGGTGGAGCCATGGGCATTGATGGAGTAGCAAAACTAAAAAAAAAATCAACAAACCATAATCCAGAACATCAGAGACTCTATATCAATCACCTGGAACTAGGCCATCCTAATCTCTCCCTATCCTGAAGCTCAGGGAAATTTGTGGAAGAGGGGGCGGTAAGATTGTAAGAGCACAAGGACAGGAGGAGCAATGATATGAAAGATATTCACAGAAATTAGGCCCAAAGCAATTATATTTGGACTTTACATGTCCTGCGCAATGCCCAACACACTATTGACCTCACACAGTCTAGCATTTGCTAAAGACAC
The DNA here is from genome assembly GCA_023101885.1 of Typhlomys cinereus. Lineage (NCBI taxonomy): Eukaryota > Metazoa > Chordata > Mammalia > Rodentia > Platacanthomyidae > Typhlomys > Typhlomys cinereus. The sequence goes on from JALPQD010000662.1 coordinate 906,971, forward strand.
TAGGATCCTGGGAGGCAAGGGATCGACAGCCACAGTAGTGTTCCTGTGCTTAACGAGAACACAAGAAAGGGTTCTGGGAAATGCCACTGGGTTCTGGCACCTCATCGGAGAGGAGGACCCAGAGAGAGTTTGGCATGCACATTAAAGGATGCTCTGGGGATGGGAGGGGAGGCACTGGGGAATGGGGAGGAAAGGGGGAGTGAAGGGGGGCACAGGGGATAGGGGTTGGAGGAAGGGGGGACTGGCGTACCTGATAAGTTGTATGAGTGGAAAAAAAGTATTCTCCATTTTAAACAGCTGGGTGAGTTGCGGGCTGCCTGTAATCCCAGTACATGAACACCAGGTAGCAGGATTTTTCCAGGGCACCCTGGACTACATAGAAATAAACGTGTCTCCACTACGTCACATACAATGCCAGGTTCCCAGCTTGAGCAAGACTGATGTGTGTGACAAATGTGCATCTAGGTACACTGGGTAGAGTGAGACCTTGTCTCAAAAGATAAAGAAAAAAAATACAACAAAGCCAAGTAGAATAGACATGGAGGAATGAGTGAGGGTAAGAAAAACACCAGAGAGCATGAGAAAAGGAGAGAGACATAGGGGAGTGGAATTATCTTTATTATCATCTCACAGAAAACACAAAATATCATGTGAAAATGTGTCTCAGTTGTCTCTCAGAACTATCCTGAGTCAATCTGCTGAGGAAGAATGTTCAACACCCAGACTGTGACTACTGTCAAGTTTTAGGCCACACACATCATGAAATGATCAGAATAAATTAGAAATCACCATTGAGGCCTTGCCGTGGAGTTGTGTCTATTCTGTTTGGAAGTGTGTGTGTGTGTGTGTGTGTGTGTGTTTTGTGTGTGTGTGTGCATGTGTGGTTTGTTTTATTGTATATCACCAGAGCTGGAGATCAAACACAAAGCCTTCTACAATAGAAAAGTGCTCTTATACTAAACTAAATTCCTTCCCTTCAAAGTTTTCTTTATTTGATCCCATATATAAGCAAGAGAAATTAACACAAGTAGGTCCTCAACCAGTAACTTAACTTAATTGGAAACTAAGAATGAATGAGGCTTGAGTGCCGCCTTATACCACCTGAGCACCGTCATCCTCAACTACATAACAAGTTGCAGGCCCGTCTGGGAGCCATGAGTCTTGGCATCTAGGCTGGAGGAAGGGATGCTCTTTTTTTATTAATTTAGGCCTGGCCTTGCCGAGGTGTCCTGATGGCCTTCAGCTTAGCTCCAGCCTGGCAAGGACTCTTGGTGGGAAAACATCTCACTGGCCCAAGCCCTGGTAAAGGTGGCCATTGCCCTGGGGGACCTACCCTCTGGAGGCTGTGCCCCACAGCAAGGGATCAGATGGTCAAGTTGTCCAGGGACCAGTATAGAGGTCTGAAACCACAAAGATGTACACTTGGACCCACCTAAGTCTCGGAGCTACTGGGGACCCAGCCTGTTTTTTGAGGAAATTTTTCTATCTGCAATAGAGAGCTCCTACCACATCCTTCATGAACTTAAGAACAAAAACTCAGCCAGGTGTGGTGGTTCCAACCTATGTGCCTTCCTCAGAGGGGACTTCTGAAGTGGGAGAATTCTGGGTTGAGGAGGCTGCTCAAGGCTATTTAAGTCATTTTCTCACTGACCAGAGCAAAGAATTAGCCACATGCTGGAAAAGACGTTCAACTAAACAGCAACCCACCATCTTATGTATGTGGAGTGGAATCCAGGAATGGCTTTGGACCTGTATCCTTGTCTCACTTCTTTGTCACACATGGAGATCTGACTCCAATAATCTTCATAAATCCCCAAAACTAACTGTGTTATCATATGGTAGGGAATCTGTCAACAACACAGACTCTTTACAGGTTCACTGAAAGATGCCCTGACAGGGTTCAGGTCTTGGTTTTGAGTGGTGCCTGAATAACTTAATCAAACTGACTTCC
>JALPQD010000663.1:7178-311674 GCA_023101885.1 Typhlomys cinereus
TCTCTTCTTCTTCTTTTCTTCTTTCTTTCCTTCTTCTTTCATTTCTTCTTTCCTTAATTTCCTTTCTTTCTTCTTTACTTTCATTATTCTTTCTTTTCTTTTGCTTCGTATTTTTTTTTCCTTTTCTTTCTTTTCTTCCCTTTTCTTTTCTTTCTCTTTCTCTCTTCTCTGCATCCCCTCTCCCTCTCCCTCTCTCCTCCCTCCTTCCACTCTCTTTCCCTCTCACCTCTTTTCTTCCTCCTTTCCTTCCCCCTCCCACATCTCTTTTCTCCATTTCTCTCTGTCCTCTTCCCCTCTGTTCGTGTATCTATTTTCCTCTTTGTCCCTATCTCTCCATTCCTTATTTCTATCTTAATTTCTTTCTTCCACTTCTCTCTGTACTTTCTTCTTCATCCAATGGTCCTTTGATCTAGGAAGAACCCAGAGCTCACCAGCCAGCTTTCCCAACTTTGACTCCTGGAATCACAGGCAGTCACAATACTTGTACTCTCGCGTGTTCAAATGGATTCGAAGGATAAAACCCCGGCCGCAATGCTGTGTGGAAAGTGGCTTTTTTCTTCACTGAACAATCCCCCAGTCCCTTGAGTCTGGGTTTTCAACAAGAGACTCTGATGCACATTGGGGAGATGCACCCTAGGGAGGAGCCAGTGGCAGGAGTCCACCAGGGCGGCAAGGGGCTGCCGTGACTGACAGCTTGTTAAGTCACCTGAGTTTTGTAAAAAAAGAAAAAAAAGAAGGATCTCTGTGGGTGTGGGGTGATGGGGGTGGCAGCCTGGGAGCGTTCATGAACCTGTGTGATTGTAGTTCTGGTAGAGCTCGGTAAGGATGAGCCCAGGGAGCAGCTGCGAGCAGAAGCAGGGCCTTAAGAGCCTCCTGCGCTGGCCTGCAAGGCTGAGCCCCACTCCCAGGGCAGTGTCGGAAGGACTTTTCAGCAAGGTCAGCTGCACACATCTGAGAGATGCCTCAGAGTGAGCGAGTTCTCGGTTAGTAATAGCAGGTAGTGATATTAAGTGGAGACTAAGCAGCATTCTTGAGGCTTGAGGGACACCTCTAAACCACGTGCTCTGGGCTCCATTCCCTCAATTTCATTTGTCCTCTCTGTCTTTGCCCATCAGTCCCCCTCCCCCAACTCCCAGCCAGGCTGGCAGGATAATCACTTCCCCATCCAAACGAGAAGCAACAGACCTTACATTAGCGTCCTGAAGACCGGATTTCTTATTGATAGCTACAAACGTTGTTTCCTCTTTTCCAATCTGTTAAAGAAAACAGCCCGGTTAATCCAAAGAAAGAACCTTGGCAAGTAAAAATGCTTTCGAGTGAGTCTCTTGTCATCAAAAGATTATGTTGCGAAGGAGGAGGACCAAAGAGGTAATTCATCAGGTGTTTTGTCAGTAGCAAACTTATTCTGTTTGCATAAATGAAGAACAACAGAAAAAGGCTTTCTGAGTCACTCCCACTACAGGGACTAGGAAGCAATTATTTGAAGGCAATCAGTTCTTGGATTCATAACTTTTATTGAGGGATTGCTGTGTGTCGACTCAGGCTTAAATGAGTAAGGGGAGGTGGGGAAAGCTTAATCCCTCACCTCCCATTACAGTCCCGGAAACACATTCAGCTCTGTGCTTTTATGCTTTACAGTTTACAAAGGAACTTGGAAGTGGTCCTTGAACATTATTGGAGAAATGATATCCTTTCATTTTGATACAAATCTTGACTCCCTCCCTCTGGTGAGTCTCAAAGAAGGAAGAGATCCCCATTCTTGCAGCCAGACGAAAAGAATACATACTGGCGAACCCCATCTCTGCCCTGAGTATAGTAGAGCAAAGATGTCAGGGATACCAGCTTGAAGGGGACCCCCAAGTTGATCTGCCACAACTGCTTCCGGGTCAGATTCTTTTCTAGAGCCTGCAGCCAGCCAGCACCATTGATCTGCCGGGCAGCTGCTTCCTTTCTCTTGCCTGTGCTCTGCAGTGATGCTAATAGGAATCAGTGTCTAAGCCCTGGTACACCTCTCTATCTCAAGCCCTCAAAATACGCTACCCCAGGGATTCCCATGAACACGAGTTCTGTGGATGACGAAGTACTTTATGGCCATGAAATAGGAGGGAGAGTGGAACTGACTTCTCTCCTGTGAGACTTTGCAGAGCCTGCAAGAAGCTAATGTGCCCTGGGGCTGTTGCAAAGGGAGTTCATGAGCAGCATTTCTAGAATGATCTGGAAGCGTCCTGCTGGGGCAGTACTGTTGTTGGCATCTTGGGAAATTATGCTCTGAAATTACTGACCTCGCATGACACTTTCCTTTCCTTCACAGCCCTCAGAACTTCCATTCTCTGTTTAGCCAGGATGTTTTCTTCAAGCCAATCTCCCATCCTTCTCTACACTTTATAAAGACATAGTGCCAACACACTGTATTTCTTCACCTCAGCACACGCCCAGGGCCTACACGGATGACGCATGCATCACAGGATCACGGGAATGTGGTGGACCCTGGTAAGGCTGACAATGTCTGAATGGTAAACTGTACATGTATGCTGGTCTTATTTGTTCTGTGATGGTTTAAAATGGAATATTTGAAAACGATTTAGAAAAATAAATACAGCAACTGTAATTTTGAAATGACTGCGTTTGCACTGAGAAGTTCCCCTGACAAAAGTTCGCCTTTTGTCATCTGCTAGCAGCCAGCATCCCCAGCAATTTCACCACCTGAATCTTCAATCTCCTTGTCCCTATCTAGACAATAGCACGGTGGCAATCTCTCCACACGGATGGTGCTCTTGGGTTCCACAACCACACACCAGTGGTGATTTTTGTGTTTGTTTGCTGACAAGGAGTCTTTGTTGCCCCAGGCTGGTCTCTAGCTCCTGGGACCAAGAAATCATCCTGACTCTCTCTCTCTCTCTCTCTCTCTCTCTCTCTCTCTCTAGTGCTATGTTCTGGAAAGTTCTGAAATATATACAGTTGTATATAGATTGCTGTATACAGATTACACAGAAGCTATTACTGGATATATTTGGCAACACAGGCACAGAGAGAAGCGCCACAGGAATGAAAGTGGCTACATATTTTTCTAGTGAACTCCACCATAGCTTTTCCTATGCAATTTTCAGGGTAGGGTGGCCAATGGGTTTCTCTTTGGGTGCCAACTCTGGTGCCACTTCCTTGGAACCCTGCAGAAAAATGAGGCTGAGGCTGTGTTTGGGGTTGCAGTGAGTGTAGCAGACACCATGGTCCCCAGACGTTATTAAACTATCATCTTCAAATTTGCCCTCTGACCTTCCTCTTTGAACCTAGGGCTGAGAACCAGCACATGCATCTCTGCTTGCCAACAGGGGGCGCTCGAGGGACTCGCTCCGTTCACGTCGATTCTTTCCAAACCTTTTCACAGGAGACACTTGAGTTAAGTTACAGTTTTCCAGCCCTGGTAGATCTGGTGTCACCTGTCTACCTCAGACATGCACCCATAGAATGACTCCCCTTCTTATGGTGTGAGACCAGGACACGAGTCTCCTGCAGCTCAGACCCAGCACTGGCCACTGGCACCGGTGCTCAGAAGTGTAAGTTTCACCTGCTGGGGAACTCCTCTGGGATTTTTGCATCTTTTCCCTCGTAGCATCACTGCTTCCTCTGCAAAGGAACCACCCAGACTGAAGCACTTTCTGCGGTCACCACTGCAGTTCCGTGAGTAGGGGATTTAAAGTGTGGTTCGGGAGCTGGTTAGACCTTGAAGATTCACTAGCCCCCGCCTGACTTATTGAACCCCTGAGAATGGAACCTGGTTCTCTTGAGGACTTGAATGCATGCTATTTTTATGAGCCACTGCCATCCTTTCAGTTATCTAAATAATGACTAGGGCAGCTAGTAAGTCTCTGCATTCAATTCCTGGTACTGAGCTGATGAGACAGCTCAGTGAGTAAAGGCACCTGTGCACAAAAAGCTGGCGACCCAAGTTCAAATCCCATAACCCACATGGTGGAAGGAGAAAACCAATTTCTAAAAGTTGCTTTGGGGCGGAAGAGATGGCTCAGAGGTTAAGACTCTGCCTTGCAAGCAGAAGTTCCTGAGTTTGGATCCCAGGTCCCAAGTTAAAAAAAAAAAAAAAAAAAAAAAAACCCTGGTGGAAACGTTGGAGGCCTGTACTCGCTCCCCTCCCCCCAAAACCTCAGAGGGAAGCAAGAAGGAGGTAGAAGCAATCACCACTGGTCTTCTACAGGGACACATAGTGTTCTCTCTCTTTCTCTCTCTCTTTCTCTCACACACACTAAAATAAATAAAATTAGATTAAAAAATAAAAGTTGTCTTCTGACACTGACAAGAAAGGTTATTGGGTAAGGTCCTGCTTGAAAATCTGGCAATCTGAGTTCCATCCCTGAGTTCACACGTGGTAGAAGGAGAAAGCTGACTTCTGAAGGCCGCCCGCTGGCTTTCACCCATGTGTCATGGCATGAATATGCATAATCTCTCTCTTTCTCCCTCTCTCTTTCAAACAAATACATTTTTTAAAAGTTGTCTTCTGACTTTCACATGTGTGCGGTAACACTGGCTCTCTCAAACATAAACAATTTTTTAAAAACCCTGGCTACTGTACGGTGGGGTGGGCTGTCTCCACAATGGTCCTGACTGTTGGCACTCTGTGGTCCTTCTCCATAATGTGGAGGAACTCCTGGGGTGCAGGAGTCAAAGGAGCCCACGCACCTGGGCGTTCACGCGGGAAGCATTCTCCAGCTGAGCTTTCAGAATGTTGCACTTCACATGGTCCGCCACCGGAGAAGGCAGCAACGGGGTCTGAAGGGTCTTCTCGGAAACTTTCTTTTCCTCAGCCTAAGACGAAGCAGAGCACAGGCAATGGATGGTCAACAAAGAGAAAAGAAAAAAGAAAAAAAACATACACATAATAACATTTCCCCCAAAAAATCACAATGGCAAGTCACGCAGGAATCCAAGCATCTAAGCCAGGGCATCCCCATCTCCTCCTATTTGGGTTGCTGCTATCCTTGTAGAGGGACCTGAAAGACTTTGTCCCGCTCTCTAGCCAGGGATTGAGGCGAAGGTTCGAGAGAGGACGGTACCTATGATCGACGTACATGTGTCGACTTGACAGTTACGGGCTGAGTTCTGGGCTCATCTGTGAACTGATAGTTAAGCCAAGCTCTAAGCAAATCTTGGGGAGATTATCTGATTATCTGATTATCTGATTGGGAAGACCCAGCCTGTGGTCGGTGGGATTATCCCCTGGACAGGTGAAAAAGATGGAGAGAGCTGCTGGTTCAGGATGTTGGCATTCTTTAGCATACTTTGACAGACTTGCAGCCTGGCAAGTAAGATTTGCTCCCCCCGCCCCAGCAATGGATATGGTGTGGCCAGTGCTCTTGGCACCTTGTGATGGTATGAACTCTCCTGCCAAGCTGGACTAAGAAATGTGACCAGATAATCTTAAGCCACAATAAAGCCCCTTGTTCTGGTAAGACATTTTGTCATAAGTTTATCTGTAACATGCGGAATCACTGAAACAGGTCCCGTCAGGGATCGGGTACTGAAAGCCAACAAGACCAGGCCACACCTTCAATTTGCCCCCAGCCCAGCCCAGTGCTATTTTCCTTCATAACTTCTCCCTCTGATACTGAAAAATCCAAGCTGATAATTTATAGGATCAAGGAAAAGAATGTAAAATATTTGCTGATAATTTTCCAACAAATCTTGCTGGAAATTAGAGTTCTCAATGAGGAATTTGTACCTACTACTTTATTTATTGATTCATTTGTTTGTTTTGTTTTAGGGACATAGAAGGATATGGTCTACCACTGAGCCACACTCCCAGCCCCTCTGTTATTGTGCAGTCTCTTGGACTTCAGAAATGTACTATCTATTGTCACGATTTCTGTTGCCTCTCATGTATTGACTGAGCAGGTCATGAAGTTCAAATCCAGTTAAGGTGGATTACAGTGGAACTACATGTTCAAAGCAATAATATCATTGTAATCAACAACTTTACAAGTATTATTTTTACCATAGTAGACATGATATGCATATAGCTATTAAAATAAAAGGTGTTGCGTGTAACCTGAAATCATTTTTGGTGGTACACATGCCACTTTGGGGATATAATGTCTTATTGCTCCCCACACCTATCATAGTCATCACAGGTCTCAGTGCGATAAGGTGCTTGACCCAGAGATGGTGCCCAATAAATACCTCCTGAGTATAATTATGAGAACATCTATTCATTATTGGGAAAGATATGTACTTCATAGGAAAAACACAAGACCTTGCGCTTGCTAAGGTCAACTCAGAAATATCAGGATGAAATGCGGTGGGTTGGCCACCATGCACCAGGTCAAGAGGAAAATTTTCTAAAGTTTCCAGGTTCCTTAAGTTCTGAAATTAATATTTATTCACTACATGAAGGTCCTACTAAAACCAGGCATGGTGGCAAATGCCTGTAATGCTAGTACTCAGACAGAGGAAACGGGATCACAAGTGAAAGGTAAGCCTGGGCTATACAGGGAGAGCAGGTTCACTCTTCATCGTATTGGGCATCTCGGTATCCATTGTTGGAGCACGATGAAAGCCACAGAGGAAGCACGGAGCAAGTAGCTGCTTGATGTAGAATCCAAATGCATTTGGTGGAAAAGAGCTCAAGGGCATCCTTTAGTACCAAGACAGAAGCTCTGGATTCAAATCTTATCTCTTTCCTTTTCTAGCACCATCTAAAAACAGATAATGATGATGGTGAAGATCAAAAGAAAAATTCGCTGATCGCTTATGTTTCCTGAGAGCATATTATGAGCCGGCCACTGACCCCTGGACACCTCCAGGCCTCACTGAAATCTCATTTGCTCATCCTGTTCGGCAGGTGCTTTGAGTATTTGCTCTTTGGAAAGAGGCAAAAGATTCAGGGCGGGGACTCTACCTCTGTCGTGGAGGTACTTGCTGAACATGAGTCAAGTCCCAAGTTCAATTCCCAGGCTCCCCTGCACTCCAAAAGGAAAAGATCTGATATGATAAAAGGAGAAGGCAGAATATCATTAGCCCCATATCATAGCTCAGAAAAACAAGGCAGAGCAATGGAAGGCACTTGTCCCTGGTCATAACACAAGGAAGCAGAAGGGCCAAGATGTGCACCAGGGTAGGTGATTTCAGTAGAGGCCAAAGCCAGTGCACCTAACCGCTCAACCACACTGGGTTCATCCACTTACACCTCTCTGCGGCCATTTCTTCCTTGACAGAATTTTTGGGATGCTCAAATGGGGGCAAGGGGAGAGAATAGCTCTCTCAAGTTAGATGTTATGCTTAGAAGAGAAAATACACCATAAAGAAATATGCACAGGAACTCCAAGGAGAGTAAAGATCCTAAGCCATCAAGGCAGGCATGAAGAATTGCCTTGTCTGGCTGGATTCATGATCCTGAGGGACTGAATTTTCTCCTTTAGGCAAGCAAGTAACTTCTGTATAACTCATAATATGGACAGATAAAGTTTACAGCATAGGCTTTGGATAGTTTATCATATGTTTGTAAATCCGGTTACATTATTTATTTCATACTTGAATGAATGTTTTTGTTGATGTATGAAGAGTTTCATTTGTGTTTAGTTTTAATTTGGAGGGATGACGAGCTGGAAAAAGCAGAATTTAATTAACTTGAAGAGGCCATCCGAGGATTTTGACAACTGCTTAAGGAAATGTAGTTGTGCTGACAGTAATGGCCAAAGACCTGCTTTTAAAATGCCCCCCCCAACAATCCCCCAAAGTCTAGCACAGATCACAAGGGAGAAGGCTTCAGGTAGTAGAATCCTTAGAGGCAAGAGGTTAAAGTTATAATAGAATTCCTGTTCCGCGCTGCCGTTCGCCAGCAGACGACGCAACACATCGGAACCTTCTGTAGCAAGCTTATGCATCTTGAGAGGAGGAGCCACTAGCTTTCAGCCGGAACCCAACGCCTAAACACGCCACCCTTATATAGGGATCTGCTGTCCCGTCTTGGACTGGCCAGCACTGATGGTAGTGGCGTGTCACCCAGAGGTGGCGTATGGTCTCGCGATCAGGGCTAGAGCGGGAATGGGCCTGGCGCTTGCGCATTGGCTTGTTTTGGGCTGAGAGGAGAGGGAACTGCGCCATCTTAGAGGCGCATGAGGGCGGCGCTAGAATTCCCTGCTATGGGCACTCAAGAAGGGGCCCAAGCTATGCCACTGAGTCCTGACTCCTCACTAGTGTAAACAACTCAGAGGGAAATTCAGTGCCGACATAAACAGATGCTCTGAAGGATGGGAGGGAGAAAACAGAAAGCACCAAGAGAGGAGAAGGGAAGGAAAAGGGGTGAGAGGGAGTGGGAAGGGGGGGGGGGAAGAGTGCAGTGAGGGAGGGAGAAGGGGGGAGAAGGGGGATACCTATTGAGCTTGTATAACTAGGTAACAAAATAATAAAAAAATTAAAAAGTGCTGTTAAAATAAGGAAAGAATGAAAAGTCAGCATTGATTTTACTCTTGAATTTAATCATCCTAAACTACCTTTCTGGATACAGATTTCAAACTGGCTTGTTCTTGTACCAACTGAATGAAGCAGGTACTGAAAAATCCTGCGTACACATAAACCCAGGGAAAGGCCAATACACATTTTGGGAAATTTGCACATCATCTCATGAACTATGTCATTGAAAAGGGCTGAGGAGATGGTTCTGTCAATAAAGTACTTGCCTTGCAAGCAAGGGGGCTGAATTCAGACCCCTAGAATGTACATAAGAAGCTGCTCACAGTGGAGCATGCCCAAAGATGGAGCGAGGGAAGGAAGAGACAGACAGATCCTTGATAACCTTCCTATGTACTGAACTTCTAGGTCAATGAGAGACCCCATCTCAGATAAAAGGTAGAAAATGCTCAAGGATTGGCACCAGAGGTTGTCCTCCAACTTTCATATACACAGCATTTGTGATTTGTATCCTTGTATGCACTCCCACACCCACATGAATTTACACACATAAACACACAAGACAGCGTCTATGGGAGATGACGGGTACACAGTTCCTTGGCCCCATAGCTTCTGTGTTGTCTGTTTTTCTAATGACCATATTTACATTCAGTTTGCACTGTGAAAAGACACTTTATCACCCAATATGGCAACACAGATTTCAAAACATACAAATGAATGGCAATTGGGTATTGATATTATTATGGTTGGAACGGAGCCATCTTTTTGAGGATGTCATTTGGGGATAAAGACATAATCAAATGCGTATTTAAATGTTGCTGCAGATTGTTTACACATTTGAATCTGATGAGATTGGAATTCCTGCTGTCATTAGGGGTACCACGTTGGAATCGGATAGGGAAAATGACTTCTCGTTACATTAAGAATAGAAAGTTAGGCGAATTTGGAAGAATCAGAGGCTGCTCCAATCCTTAAGGTGGGAAAGAGTGATCCAAGCCTATGGTTAATTGAAATGTGATAATAACAGGGAGTCCTGTTGCTAGAAATGCTTAATGATGAAGAATCTTAGCCTAGGGGGTGGGGATACAACTTAGTTGGTAGAGTGCTTGTCGAACATGTGTGAAATCCCGAGTTCAGTCCCCAACTCTGCCTAGATTGGGTGCAATGTGGGTATGTATTTTGAGCAAATGAGCTCAAAAATAGCCTTGGTGGGCTGGAGAGATAGCTCAGGGGTTAAGACTCTGTTCCACAAGCAGAAAGGTCCTGGGTTTGGATCCCAGGTCCTACATAAAAAAACACCAGGCAGAAACTGTGACAGTCTGCACTTCTGGCCCTGGTGGGCGGAGCCTGGGAAATCCCAGAGTGAAGCAAAAAAGAGGCAGAAACAATCAAAGATGATTCCGGAAGTCACCCTTGGTCCTCCACAGGAACACACAGTGACACCCCCACTGCCCCACGCGCACACACACTCATATAAAATAAATAAATAAAAATTTAAAAAAAAAAACAGCCTTGGTTATGTGAGACCCTGTCTCAGAGAATCATAGTATGAAGTAATATGATTTTGCTTGTATGCTAGGACAAGGTCAAAATTGCCCATAAAATCACATCGCTCTAATTTGTTGGCTTATGGATTTGTGTGTGTGTGTGTGTGTGTGTGTGTGTGTGTGTGTGTGTATTGAACTCAGGGCTTTGTGCACGCCAAGCACATGATCTGCACTGTGCTGCATCCCCAGCTATCTGAAGCATTTCTCTGAGCGAAGCATGAAGGAGGAAAGTGATGCCACTAGCTGACTACAACCCTCAACGATGCATGCTCTTACAGAGCTGGTGGGTTCGCATCCATGCAACCTGCTGCATTTTCTTTACAAAAAAAGAAAAGAGACGAAGAGAGAGAGAGAGAGAGAGAGAAGAGAAAAAGGAAGAGAAGGAGAAAAGAAAGAAAGGAAGAAAGGAAAACAAAGAAAGAAGGAAGAGAAGAGAGAGGAAGAAAGAGAGAGAAGAGAGGAAAGGAAAGGAAGAAAGAGAGAGACAGAGAAGAGAGAGAGAGAAAGGAAGGAAGGAGGAGAGGAAGGAAGGAGGGAAGGAAAGGACAGGAGGAAGGAAGGAGAAGGAAGGAAGGGAAGGAAGAAGGAGAGGAAAAGGAAGGAAGGAGGAGAAAGAAAGAAAAAGAAAGAAAAGAAAGAAGAAAGGAAGAAAGAAAGAAAAGAAAAAGAAGAAAAGAAAGAAAGAAAGGGAAAGAAGAGAAAGAGAAAAGAAGAAGAAAAGAAAAGAAAAAGAAAGAAAAGAAGAAAAGAAAGAAGCAAAGAAAGAAAGAAAAAAGAAAGAAGAAAGAAAAAGAGAAAGAAAAAACAAGAAAAAGAAAGAAAGGAAAGAAAGAAAGGAAAGAAAAGAAAACGAAAAAGAAAGAAAGAAGAAGAGAAAGAAGAGAAAAGAAAGAAAGAAAGAAAAAAGGAAGAAAGAAAAGAAGAAAGAAAGAAGAAAAGAAAAAAGAAGAAGAAGAAAAAGAAAGAAAAAAAGAAGAGAAGAGAAAAAGAAAAGAAGAAGAAAGAAGAAAGAAAAGAAAAGAAAAGAAAGAAAGAAAAAAAAAGAAAGAAAAAGAAAGAAAAGAGAAGAAAAGAAAAGAAAGAAAGAAAGAAGGAAAGAAAGAAAAAAGAAAAAGGGAAGGAAGAAAAGAAAGAAAGCAAAAGACAAAGAGGAAAAGAGGAAGAAAGGAAAAAAGAGAGGAAACAAAGAAAGAGGAAGAAAGAAAGAAGAAAGAAAGAAAGAAAGAAAAGAAAGAAAAAGAAAAAAAGAAAGAGAAAGGAAAGAAAGAAAACGAAGAGAAAGAAAGAAAGAAAGAAAAGAGAAAGAAAAAGAAAAGAAAAAAGAAAGAAAGAAAGAAAGAAAGAAAGGAAGAAGAAAGAAGAAAGAAAGAAGAAAGAAAAGAAAAAAAAGAAGAAAAGAAAGAAAGAAGAAAAGAAAGAAGGAAAGAAAGAAGAAAAGAAAAAAAGAAAGAAGAAAGAAGAAGAAAAAAAGAAAAAGAAAGAACAGAGAGAAGAAGAAAGAAAGGAAAGAAAGAAAGAAAAAAAAGAAGAAAGAAAGGAAAAGAGAAAGGAGAAAAGAGAAAGAAGAAGAAAAGAACGAAAGAGAAGAAAGAGCGAAGAAAGAAAGAAAAGAAAGAAAGAACGAAAGAACGAAAAGAAAGAAAGAAGAAAGAACGGAAGAAAGGAAAGAAAGGAAAGAAAGAAAGAAAGAAGAAAAGAGAAAGAAAGAAAGAAAGAAAGAAAGAAGAAAGAAGAAAGAAAAAGAAAGAAGAAAAGATAGAAAGAAGAAAAAGACAAAGAAAGAAAGAAAGAAAGAAAGAAAGAAAAGAAAAGAAAAGAAAGAAAGGAAAAGAAGAAAGGAAAGAAAGACAGAAGAAAAGAAAGAAAAGAAGAAGAAAGAAAAGAAAAGAAAAAGAAAGAAAGGAAAGAAGAAGAAAGAAAAAAAGAAAAGGAAAGAACGAAAGAAAGAAAGAAAGAAAGAAAGAAAGACGGAACATGTTGAGGCCTGGGGAGATGGCTCAGGGGTTAAAGCCGTTGCAAGCCAAAGGACCTGAGTTCAGATCCCCAGATCCCATGTAAAGATGCCAGGCAAATATGCAGGTGGCCTACAATTCTGGTCCTGGAAGGTAGAACCTGAAAAACTCCAGAGCAAAGTAACAAGGAGGTAGAGCAACCCAGGATGGTTGCTGATGTTGCACACACATTCAAGTATCCTTTTACACACACACACACACACACACACACACACACACACACACACACACAAGAAAAACTTGAGATGTTAAATTCTAAGTAAGCCCCTACTAGAATTAGTTGTCATGTGGATTGTGGAAGAAAAATTGGAGCGAGAGAGAGAAAGAAGACAAGCCAGGGTTATATGCGCATGGCGTGCTGATGGCACGACGATTCACTCTTGAGAAGGTGAGTGAGGCTTTGATCCTCAAAGACAGCGGGGGACTGGGGATGGAGCGCAGGTGACAGTGTACTTGTCTGGCATGCACAAAGCTCTGAGTGTGAACCCCAACAGTGCATAAACTAGGTGGACTGTACACGCCTGCAATCCCAGTACTCAGGAGTCTGAGGTCACTTTCAGCTGCATAATGAGTTTGAGGCTAGCCTAGGATACATGAGGATCTCTCACACACACATACACACACACACACACACACACACACACACACACACATATACACACACATACACATACACACACATACACACACATACACACACATACACATACACACACATACACATACACACACATACACACACACATACACACACATATACACATACACACACACACATATACACACACACACACACACACATAAAGGGCTGGGAAGATAGCTGGGTTGGGAAAGTGCCTGCTACACAACCAGGAGGACCTGAGTTTGGTTCCCATGCACCCACAAAAAGAGTCAGCTGTGGCAGCACACCCCTGTAACCTCAGCCCTGGTGGGAGAGGGGTGACGCCAGGAGGGTCCCTGGGGCTTGCTGGCCAGTCATCAAGCCAAAGAGGTACGTTCTAGGTTCAGTGAGAGACCCTGTCTCAAACAATGAAGCAGAGAGTGATTGGAGAGGGATTGATAAGGACGCCCAATGTATACACACACACACACACACACACACACACATACACACACACAAAGGAAAGCTGGAGAGGATGCGTCTCTGGGCAGACTGGTGATGTGAGCTGGCACCTTGTTGATGTTGACATGCAGGGTGGGCCAAGGCCCTGCGGCCTTCACAGTTTCCAGCT
This sequence comes from Typhlomys cinereus, assembly GCA_023101885.1. Taxonomy (NCBI): domain Eukaryota; kingdom Metazoa; phylum Chordata; class Mammalia; order Rodentia; family Platacanthomyidae; genus Typhlomys; species Typhlomys cinereus. The sequence goes on from JALPQD010000663.1 coordinate 20,388, forward strand.
CCAGCTTCTTCAGGTGGGCTGCAGCCTCGCTGTACAGAGCAGTTGGTCCCGGACTCAGTTCTACAAAGTAGACGGGGGTGGAGGGAATGGAAAAGCAGAAATTGAAACGACAGACAAATACAGATGGGGAACACTTATAGGAGACCCCAGCATTCCTTCTGCCTTCCTCCTCCTCCTCCTCCCCCTCCCCCTTCTCCTCTTTCTCCTCCTCCCCCTCCCCCTCCTCCTCCGTCTCCTCCTTCCTCTCCTCCTTCCCCTCCCTTTCCCCCTCCTCCTCCTTCATGCTGTGTGAGAATCTCTGAGGCCAAGGTTTTTACCACCTAATCCCCATTCCCCCCTTCCCCATCTCCCATCTATGAACTGGGTGGCCGTGGGCAAGTTGCTTGATCTCTCTGAAACTTTGGCCATTAAAAAATCAAAATAGATTCACTTGCCTTGCAGTTTGCTATGATACTAAATGAAGTTATCCCCATGCAGGAGCTTCTAGAAGCATGGGGGAAAAAATCCTTTGCTAACTGGAAAGATTGGTCCCAGGGCTAAAAGGGGCAGGAAGGTAGGGAAGAGCTGAGCTGTGTTTCTAAACCCAAACCCTTCTGTACTGTGTGCAATGTTTGTTGCCATGTGTATCTCTAGCTTGGTTTTACTGATACATTAAACATTCACTGCGTATCAAATATTCATTATGCAATCAAGCTTGTTGCAATGCCTCTTAGCTGGTGGGATCTGGGGAGTTGAAGAAAGAAACAAAGGAGATATGACAGTAGTCTAAGGGCAATGGGGGGGGGACAGATATTCCGAATTAAAAGGACTAAAAGGTTCCATTCATTGCTATAAGCACCCCTAAAGAAGCCAGGAATTGGGGGGAGGAGTGAAAGGAAAAGCTGCTCTGATAACATCTGAACCGGTTCCTGAGGGACCCATTTGCATTAGATTTAACAGAGGCCAAATCACCGACAGATTGCCATATTGCCACTGTGTGCCTAAGTGCTCGTTCTATGTCTGTCTCGTTTATCCACACCTGGACTGCTCGGTGGATCCACCGGATGCCTGACACCGCCTTGCTGTGGGTGGCCGGCGTCTGAAAGATTTTGCTGTAATCCGAGTAGTAGAAGTCCCGCCACTACCCCGCCCTCTTCACCTTGCCCCCTCTCTGGTCTTTTCCACGGTTGGAACCCAAGCGGGGAACTTCAGCAGCAGAAACTCACTACCCAGTGAGGCAGGGAGTGGACACCTGTTACCTGTTGGAATTAGGGGCTCCCCGTGAAAACGCCCCGCTCAGATGGCCCTGCCTGCTTGCATCAAGCTCTCTGTGTTCCAAACCTGTTAAACAGGGCAATGTCCCCCGCCCCCCTCCGTCCTGGACCCGCGACCCTTATTCCCCATTCCTATCGCTCCACTCACTGGTGAGGGACTTGCTGGAGTTCGGGGACCTCAGCGGCCCCTCCTTGTTCTCCAAGGTCAGCGAGAGGCCATAGCTGGGGATGGGCTGGTGCTGGTAGTGATGCCTCCCCGAAGCTTTGTGGGCAAACGGAGCACCCCCATTCTCCTCGAGGCCGAAGGGCAGTCGTTCCGTGGGGCTGAGCGCCGGCGAGGGGATCGGGTAGCTGAGGCGGCAACAAGGTCAGGATTTAGAACAGGGTAACAGCCACGCGCTCCTTCAAAGACCTTTGAGCATCAACCACTAAGACAAGAAGGCATAGCAAGTAGGTTCCCCACTTTCAACAGTGTCGCCGCTGTACCGTGTGGGAAGAGAAAGAACTAAGTAGGAATCTGTACATATCAGACCTAGGATCTTAAATCTTAAAAACCTCCCTTTGGGCTGGAGAGATGACTCAGGGATTCAATCGCAATCTTGCAAGCAGGACCCGAGTTCGGATCCTGGATCCCAAGTGAAAACACCAGGCAGAAACGGCAGCAGCTTGCACTCCTAGCCCTGAAAGGTGGAGCCTGGGAAACCCCAGAGCAGTGCAAATAGGAGATAGAGCAAGCCAGGATGATCCCCGAAGTCTTTTTGAGTCGCAGTGGGCACAAGCGCAAGCATGGATGCACAAAATATTTTTTAAAGAAATGGAATGAATAGCTTGCACTTAAAAAAAAAAAAAAGACGTTCTCTGTTAGGTGTGCTCCAGTCTTTTGATATGGTGACATGATGTCATCTACGTAATTCATGCTGGAGAGCCAGGTGATTAAACCAAAAACAAGCAATCCATCTCATAGTATTTTAAGTCTAAGGTTTTGGGCTGGGCAGCATTCAGAGCTATCCTCAATAAGCAGTCCATGTAGGTCGGACATGCCAGAGTGGAAGGAAGAAGATGTATGATAAATACTTTTAAATGATCCTGTGACCAGCTCATGTTATAAACCAGAAATTTCTCTCTGTGATCCAGAATCTTCTACCCTTCTACTTAGAGTGATTGCTCTGGAATGTGATTCAAATGGGTACATTTACTGTTCCAAACTTTTGAACATCTGAAAACTGAAAGAAGATGTGTTCACACGCATACTGTGGAGGTCAGTGGACAGCCTTTGGGTATGAGTCTTTGCCTTTCCAAGAGCTTCTAGAAGTCTCCTATCTGTACCTTCCATCTCCGGTTGGTGCACTGCAATTATAGATGGGTAATTCTGGCGATCTGAACCTAACTTGTTGGGCTTGTACGGGAAGTTCCTCACCCACTGAGCCATTTCCCAGCCTTAGACCTTTGCGAGTCAAGCAGAGCTTTATTGTGATTTTTGTAGGCTCGAAATACCTTTGCCTTAATCTTTTGCTTATACAAAATAAAACCATATGTCTTAGCTGTATAAATATAATAGGTATATTAATATCATACAATGAAATACATCTTTTTTTCTTCTGACTATAAATAAAATTAAAACATTTCTGTGGCTTGTAAAGTACACTACACGGCACTGTGTTCACAACGTATAATAAACAAACTTTGGCTATCAGGAAAGCATAGGTTGAGGCTTCCTGTGGCCATGTTTCTTTGACCCAGAGATGAGGATGAGGCTATGAATATGCATGAGGGAGAGAGGATGAGAGGAGGTTAACAGGCAGGTGGAATGAGGGGGAGAAGTTCTGATAGTACCTTTGACACCCAGATCCAGCCATACCTCGAGGCTGATTTTACCAAGGACCTTTCAACTCATAAATGGACTTGTGAAGGCAGACGGGCTCCTCCCATGTAGAACCCACACCATCGCAAATCGGTGTTCTTTTATTATTTTTGCAGGCTGGGGAATTCTTTTAGGAAGAAAAGACAGAAATAGCTGGTTCAGGGCTAAGGAGGAGCATGAACAGAGGCTGGAAGAGCAGAAAGCCGGGTTCCTTAGAAAGCCGGGGTGGGGAGGGAGCTAGCAGAGACTGAAAACATGAGCTGAGGTCGCTTGAAGGGTAAGAGAGGACATGGAAAGATTGTGACAGAGTGGGAACAGGGTTCGGGGATATTGGGGAAAATGGAGGGATGTAGACAGGGAAGGAAGGATGGAGGGAGAGAGGAAAAGAGGGAGGGAGGGAAGGAGGGAAGGAAGGAAGGAAGGAAGAAAGGAAGGAAGGGAGGAAGGAAGGAAGGAAGGAAGGAAGGAAGGAAGGAAGGAAGGAAGGGAGGGAGGGAGGGAGGGAGGGAGGGAAGGGTATCTCTGCTGCAGAGGAGGGCAGAGTCCAGAGGAAATGGGTTGCTCGTCCCTGTGGCTGAGGCTCCCTAAGCCATCCTGACCACCTCTAGGAGACTTAGCTCCAAGACTCCCTGTTAGGTGTGTGTTGGGGAGGAAGTGAGAGGCAGTATGACTGGGCTTCTGAAGATCTGCTCTGTCCCCATCTTTCCCTGGGACGCGTCCAGGCGTTCCCTTCCCAGAGGGGCAGCAAAATGTGCTCCGGGTTCTCATCTTGGTCCTGACCCGGCTCTGTGCTGGAATCTAGTGTTCTCCTGGACCTTGCTCTTCTGCAGGGTGGGGTGGGGTAGAACCACCCTTCTCCCAGCTATCCATCAGTGCCACCGTGCCCCAGGCTCTGTCTGTTTTATAGAGCTACCCCATCTGGTAGACGAAGAGAATTTGTTCCCTAAGTATTTGATGGAAGGAGGAAGGGGAGAGGAGGGAGCAGAAGAGGGAGGGAGGAAAGAAAGGAGAAAGGAGGGAGGAAGGAAGGAGAGGAGGATAGAGAAAAGGAGGGAGGAAAAGAAGAAAGAGGGAAGGAAGGAGGGAAAAAGACAGGCAGGAAGGGAGGGAGGGAAGGAGGGAGGAAAGAAGTGAGGGAAAGAAGGAAGGAGGAAGAAAGGAAGGGAAGGAGGAAGAGAATTCAGAACTGCAATTTAGCATTTCTGCTACCCAAAAACCTGTTTACATTGTTCTCCCATCTCTCTGATGTATTGGAAACAATATCTTCCCTGTGGAGGTGCAGAGGTGGGGGGGGGCTCAGAGTACAGCAGGTATCTGTTAGGGGGAACTGCAGGGAGCTCCCCAGCCCAAGGCTCACCTCCTCTGCCCTGTGTCCTCACCACTGCTGGTCTACTTAGGGCCTGAATGGGCACAGGGACTAACCAAGCCGGAGGGACAGATGAGAGAAATAGTGAAAGAGATGGAGAGGGCACGGAGATGGGGAGCGGTCAGGAAGCTCCCAGGTGGGACGTCATCACTGGAAGGTAGGAGCAGGTGAAGAGCCGAGGGCTGCTTTGACCAGCTTGAGCTTCGGGTGGTTATGAGGGGTGTGGACATAGACATCCCGGGGAAGGATGACTTTGAAGAGTTGGCTCACATTAGGACCTGCGAGAGGCGCTGGAAGGCGTCAAGGAGGAGCTCCAGCAGGACGGCAAATAGATATCGTCTCCAATGCCAGCGCCAGTAGATCCTCCCTCTGTGCCCAGAGCACAAGAGGAAGGATTCTGGGGTTGGACCCAGCTCAGGGAGAGAGTGCTGCGATTGATCAGTGATGCGTGCCAGGGATGTTGGGAAGAGCTGCAGAGATATCATAGACTTGTCTTTGCAAATGAAAAAGGTGCGCTTTTCTTCAAGGAGCCTCAGAGGGAAGAGTCAAGCAGTTTTAAATATGTATAAATATATATACATATATATATACAGTGAGTAAGAAATCACATTTAATAACATGTCAAGTGACAGGCGCCTGTGTGACTTCCATGTTATAGCTACTCGAGGAAGGAGTGAGAAAGAAATAAATGTAAAGAGAAATGGATAAGAGCCAGAGAAGCTGTTGGGGTACACCCAGGGGCCCTAGAACAATGGTTCCTAAGCAGGCAGGAAAAAACGACTGGGGAGCATCCCCGTCATCCACGGGACCATCCTGGAGATGCAGAGTTTTGTGGGATTGTGGGTCTGTTAGGGAGACCCTGTGCGACTTTGGGGATTATCTCTGCAGAATTCCTGTAGTCACCATCCACATCGTGTGTGTGTGTGTGTGTGTGTGTGTGTGTGTGTGTGTGTGTGTAGGTCAGTGTTTAATCAATACTGGCTGTCTTCTTCAATTACTTTCCACTTTATTTTTTGAGATAAGGTCTTTTACTGAACCTAGAACTCATTGATTAGGCTAGCCAGCAAGCCCTAGGGAATCCTCCTCTTTCTGCCTCCCCTCGGGACACATCCCCCATTTTCATGTGTGTATGTGGGGGGTGCATATGCATATTTAGCATGTTTTCATTTCTCCCATATTCATGTATATGTAGGGACGTGCATGGGGGGGTTGTGTGTGTGTGTTGTGTGTGTGTATCCATGTCCTCATGCATATGAGCACATGTGTGTGCCGGTATGTGTGGAGGCCAAAAACTGACGTGGAAAATCATCCTCCATCAATCTTCTATATTATTCTTTTGAGATGGGGTCTTTCTTTAATTAAACCCAAAGCTCACCAACAAAGTTAGTCTTGCTAGCCAGCTTGCTGTGGGGATTCCCAGCTCCACCTTCCAAGGATGGAATTACAGGAGTGCCACCATGCCCAGTGGGCATTTTACATGGGACCTGGGAAATTTAAACTCTGGTGGTTTCACCCCTGGACCTAACAGGCATGCTTTCGACACAGTGCTAGGGATAGAACTCAGGTCTTCATCTCGTGCGGCAAGTACGCTAACCACCGAACCGTCTCTCCACCCCCACATTCTCACAGGCTGTGATGTAAAAGGCAGAGACTTCAAACCCCACCTGCCCCATTGACCACAGGTGAAGACAAGCCGACTGTAGAAGGAGCAGGAGCAGCAGCCACACGCCAGCTTTGGGGACACTGGCCAAGGCTCGGGAGTCTGGACTAGCGCCCCACTCACTGAGGCTCACAGGGTGTGTGGCATTCTGGAGAGGGGGTCACAAGCACTGGCTGTAGAGTGGGTAGCAGAGAGGGGACCTGCAGGCTTCAGCCTCTGCATCTACGAGCTGGCAGGTGAGAAGTGCGTGGAGAGGGGGCTGCTCTGCGCCCTGGATTCTGTTCACTTCTATCATGGTTCATTGTCACTGCTAACCTGCCACGGAGCTGTGGATGCTTTGTTTGACACCGGGGCTCAGCGAAGGCGAGTCGGGTACCCTGTTAGCAGATACAAAGTGAGTACCAAATCTGATGATTTCTTCTTGTCTCCTTTCTTGCCCGCACTATCCATAATTACCCAAAGTTGGAAACAACTAGGAGTTCATCAACCAATTCACAGATTGAATAAAACATGGTATGTCTAGAAGCAATGGAAAATTATCCAGCCATGAAAAAGTAATGGACTATATGTAACCTGACATGAGTGGCCCTTGGAAACATGCTGCTGCATCGGAGAAAGTCAAACATCTGACTGTGCTACATGAAGCATTTACATCTGATACATGGGATGGGGTAGAAATCAGGAGGGAAAGACCACTAGTGGTACTGAGTTTCTTTAAGGAGAAATAAGAACTTTGCAAAGATAATTCCAGCCAGGCGCACAGGACTTTGTGAAAACACCGAATCGTACACTTTGGTGAATGTTACACTATGTGCAACAGATCTTAGCAAAGCTGGAAATATAGAAAAACATCAATGCTGGCCATATGCCAGACATGCTTGTGTCTGGCTAAACCCAACCTGTGGCCAGGTTAGGAATGGACACCCTTGTCCAACCTCCAGCATCCTCGTTGTGCATATGGACTCACTGTGGGGAGGGAGGTGAGCAGGTCACACAGCCGGGGACACCATCCAGGTCTCCCCGCTTCCTGCTCAGCATCCCCAGTGCCACCCACCATCTGCTGCATCTTGCCATCTGTCGCGGCTGCTATTTAAGGCAGCACATCCACTCATCGGGAAAGAAATCCAAGTCCTCCTCAGGAGCCACTGGCTGAGACGCCCTCGTGTACCCAGCCATACATCTTGTCTTCCCACCCTTCCAGTAAATTCCATAGGAACCAAGCACACCACATGTTTGCAGTCTCTACTGTGTAGAGAAAAAAGGCCAGTACACAGCAGGTGCTCAACTAATGCTGGTCAGGTTGAGGACGGCATTAAATCTTGGCCCACCGGATCAACAGTCCAGGGTCCACTCTTGTGCTTGGCACTGTGCCACTGGGGCGGGGTTGCCAGAGGGGAAGTTCTCGTGGGACAGTGGTGCTTGAGATAGAGACGTTCCACAGGTTATGGAAGGGTGGATTGAGGGAGGGGCCATTGGCATGCCTGGTGAAGGGCACCCCAAATCCAAAGCTCTGGAGCACATGGTACACTAGGTACGGATGAGCCGTGCCACGCTTGATGTGCGCACAAGATGAGCTCCCTGTTGAGATTCCTTCCTGGCTGCCTGCCTCTGGCTTCTGAAGAGGATCTGCCAAACTCAGCACTGAAAGTGGAGCGCTAAGGACACGAGCCGGAGTGTTTCTCCTCCTTTTCCTGTGCCTCCGTGATGTTTCCAGCCACAGCTGGGCATCTGCTCTGGCTTCACCCCTCCCACCCCCAGACTACATTCCTGTGTCCCGTAACTCTAGGATGCCGGCGCCAGTGCCTGCTGGTCCCTTTAGCCTGGGAGTCCTAAGTAGGCTCTGGTATTTGCTTGTTTCTGTCTCACTACTTAACTTCGCTCATTAGTACTTTCAACCTTTGTATAGCTAAGCCCCCTACAGCTAGGCTTTCAGAAACGTCTAGTGTGGTTGTAACTTTCCAATTGTTGTGCTGGATATATAATATAACTCCCCCTCTCATGTTGGATTCTTCAAAGTCTGAATGATCTAGTTATCTATTACTAACCCAGGATCTGATTGTATGAGCTACTTTAATAGGTTATTAGAGGTGATATCCAAATCTTATTCCCCTTCTCAACATTTTTTTTCTTGGCTGATATCATGTATTTAGTCTTCTAGAGCCCTCTAGAATTTTTTTTCTATCAAATTTTACTTTCCATTGGTGGGGGGGGAGAAGATAAGAGCATTTGCTACACAGTCATGAGGGCCTGAGTTTAAATCCCGAGCATACGTGTGAACAGCTGGCAAGGCCTCCACACACCTGCAACCCAGAGCTGTGGAGTTAGGAGAAGGGCGAGGACTTGCTGACGGTCAGCCTAGCTCCAGGTTCCATGAGAGCCATTACCTAAGGGAACAAGGCAGAGGGAACAGAGCAGGACTCCTGATGTTTTCTGGCCTCTGCACATACACATGGGTGCATGTACTGACACAAATGCACATACATACATACATATACACATACAACATAAAAAGTCACCACTGGAATTTCTGAGCATTAAATATTGTGGACTTAAAAGAATGTATTCATAAGGAACGTATTTGGACTTAAAAGAATGTATTCATAAGGAACATATTTCTCTCCACCTATTAAGTGTTCTTTAAAAGTCCTTTGGCCAGGGCTGGAGAGATGGCTTAGGGGTTAAGACTCTGTCTCACAAGCAGAAGGTCCTGAGTTCAGCTCCCAGGTCCCACATAAAAACGGCAGGCAGAAACAGCAGCGGCCTGCGCTTCCCTTCCTGATGGGCAGAGCCTGGGAAATCCCAGAGTGAAGCAAAAAGGAGGTAGAAGCAATCCAGGATGATTCCAAAGGCCCCCTTGATCCTCGGGACACACAGTGCCCTCTGATTCACATACACACACACACACACACGAATAAACTAAAGATTAAAAAAGTCCTTTGGCCAGAATTTTTAACTTTTCCACTAACATCTGGAGCACACCATCAGGTCTCATTCTGGGTATTTTTCAGCCTTGTCAAAATGTAATTTGAGGTGTCATCAGTCATCACACCTCCCGTACTTGTTCAGTTGTTAGACATACAAAGCTCTTGTCCTTGGAATAGTTCTGCTTCTGGCCACTTTACTGAAGTCTCTTCCTAGCTAGAATTCACCTGGAATTTTATATCATTGCCAGAACTTTCTAATATTGAGCTCTTATTTTGTTTTCTTGACTCATCACATTGGCCAAATCTCTAGAAACACACTGAGTATTAATAATATTAATATGATTAATAATATCCCAAGCCTTGCCTGACTTCTTCCGTTTATACTTTGCCTTGTCTTTGAACATTCGGTGGTGCTCCTGACAAACCTCACATATCAGGGAGGAGCCGGACAGTCCTTCAGTTATAAGGTCACTGGAAATCTTGAGGGTTTCGCACCTTTTATCCTGAGCTGCTCTGTGCAGTTCCTTAGCAAATGCTACGTGTTAAAAAGAAAAAAAAAAAAAAAAAAAAAGGACGCGGTCCTCAGATTCTCCTCTGCACCATGATTAAGCTTCCCCATCTAGTTCTGGAAATTGATTTTCCAAGGAAACTGCGCTCTGCCTCCTCTTTGTCCTTCTGGCAGCACCCCAGTTCCGAGGTTTCTCAAAGGTGTAGAGCACTCCGCTCAGCAACGGCACTTGCCAAGGTCCCCGGCATTATGGGAGTTTCCTTTTTCTGTCTTTTTACCTTAAAGACTCAACTAATCCCAACACTGAACTGATGGCTACTGACTACTCTCTTTTTCTCATCTTACATCTCAATTCCATTCTTGGTTTTCCTTGTTTCTACAGTTCATACATACTGGTTGGGGAAAAAAAAAAAGTTGGGTAGCTTTCTGCCCTGTTCGTCTCCCACAATGTCTTTGGGTGGTTCTAGTACATCACCCATCTTTTGGCTCCACAATGGGTGTCTACAAAGCTAATTCCTCACACGCCAGCAATCCTGATCCTTTCGAGGAAGAGGAAGAAGAGGACCATCCGTGCTTAAGATTAGCCTGGTCCTACACAGCAGACGTCAAACTAGTAGGGTCACGTAGGGGGTGCCCAGTCTCAAAAATAAATAATTAAGATTGAAACCCACTGAAAAAAAAAAACTCTGTGATCTTTTGCTTAATCCTAGGTTCTGCCTTCCTTCGCTTTCAAACTCTTGCCTTAAACTGTGTGTTTATCTAATTTCCCAAAGAGTAGAAAGCTCAGAGGACTAAGCCCTGGATCCTACTCACCTATGCTCGTGATTCTAAGACTGTGGCTGTGAGGTACAGATACTAGCTTGACAGCTGAAAGATGAGCCTTTGGGCATGTCTGTGAACAGTTATTTAGTTCAGGCGAGCTCTGAGCAGACCTGTGGGAGATTCTCTAATTCACGTGGGAAGACCCAGCTCCTAGTGGGTAGGACCATTTCCTGGGCAGGTAAAGTAAGATGGAGAGAAGGGGTTCAGTATTTTGGCGAATAAGGTAGAAAGCATGCCCCTCTCTCAGCAATTTCAGCTCACATGGCGTGACCAGTTCCCCTAGGTCCTGATGTTGGGGTGAACTCCCCTGCCATCCTGATGGACTGTTAACCAGAAACGGTAAGCCAAAAAATGAACCCTTCTTTTCCTGAAATTGTTGGGTCGTGTATTCATATCAGCAACAGAAAAGTAACAGGAGCACACATCTTAGGATCATCTGCTTCAAGCACCGCCATCCACGGCTAACCCAGCCTTCCTGGATGAAAGAATTGGCCCCAATTCCTGAGGTGTTTCTTCCACCTTCTAAACAACAGACCACCAGTCAAGCAGGCCAGGAAATCAACAGGTGCTCTGGTTTTAATAGACAAACGTCAGTATCCAAGTGAATAAGTACTGAAGTACTGTGCCAACTTGCCATCATCCCTGAACAAACACAAGAGACATCCCCTATCTCTACCCCCACCCCACGGCACCCAGTCCAGGTAGCACTGCACATCCTGTAAGATGATGCTTATAGCTGGGGTCACACCTTCGCCTACTCATATCATGTGTTTAAGGCAGAATCAGTGTCCACACAGTCCCCACAGGAACACCCCGGCAACAAGTTCTCCACACCCTCTCCGGAGAAGCTTGGTGGGGACAAGCTGGTTCCTCATTCATTCTGAGTCGATGTGGGGACACGTGCCTCAGAGAGGCTGCTGATAGACAAATGGATCTCAGAGGGACTTTATGCTCCTGATCCTGGAGGTAAGTGAATGGAACCCCATTTTCTGACCTCTATGTGCTACAAACATGTTACTTTCTACGTGTGCCGAGGGCTAGAAGTTAGGTGGTACTGCCAGTACCCCATTCAGTTCCCTCTCCCAGAACTGTGGCTCTGAAGTTGGGATGCTCCCCAAACACAGAGTTTGTACAAAAGATGGAATCAGCCCAACTCACCTCCATGCCCAAACCCATCATCGCATACAAAAGAAAAATGTCCCCAACCAACATTTTTGAATGCCCAGCATATACTATGTGCAAACTATACTCTAACAATCGTTTGGAGGAAGAATAATAAGGCTTATTCTGTAGATATGGAGGTAGGAACAGAAAGACTAAGTAATGTTCTTGAAGTCACACGGCGAGTAAATGGCAGAGAAGGAATCTGAATCTAGAAACTTTGACTTTTGAGCTCTGTGCTCTCTTTAGTGAAGTGGCACCGCAGATGACAGGAGAAGCCAAAGGATGACTTGGAGGAGCCAGCTGCACTTAGCTACGGTCTTGCTGCTGGGCTGTGACCTGGGTAGCCCATTCCACTCATCTGTATCTCAGACGCTTCCCTTTTTGCCTTTTATTGGGTATTTTCACACCATGGGAGCTACAGTGTGGAATTAATGAACTTGCTCACTGCTATGTCGGATTGAAAGAGGCACAAAAAGTTCATTGGTTGATTCTGGTTTCCAAGATACCGATCACTTATTTCAATATAGCAGAGACTACACAGACCAATATATTATTACCAGTTCTTATTGAACTCAGGGCAAGCATGCTCTCTGACAGTAAGTAGAATACATATTTGCAAAACTTGCTTTTTCATAATGGGTTGGAGAAGAAAATTGCATCCACATCTTAAAACTGTGACATGTTACAAATGTTAGGTCTGTTAATTAGGGATGGTTTCTTATAGTTGCTTAGTTTCATTAAGACTAGAGAGAAAGATTACCTCATTTTTCTCCTGGGTAAAAGGTCAAAATTTGTGTGTGTATGTGTGTGTGTGTGTGTGTGTGTGTGTGTGTGTGTGTGTGTGTGTGTTTAGCAGGCACAAGGCCCTGGGTACTCCCACCCATTACATTACTTTTGAAAGCGTGGTTAGATTTCTTTATGTAGACACACTGGCAGACAGAAATTTCCCAACAACATTACTTTCAAGAAATGTTCCAAGTAATCAACTTTCTGGATTAAATTTGTTGCACTAGGTGATGTGTGACTCTGTACTAGATGGGATGACTCTATACTAGATGGGGAACTCTTATTTCAATTAGTCACTTAGCTATCCCAAGCCAAACATAGCATCTTTTTTAGTCTACCAGGATGTAGACAGTATAGCCATCTAGCAAATATTAGTTCAATGAATTAGGTTTAGTGCATTAAATTTTAATTATTTTCCTTGGGTAAATATCAAGTATCTATTCATAAAGGTCTCATTTTGGTTATGAGGTCTCTAGTTGCTCATAACTACATTATTTAATCTCTACAAACCATACAGTAAAATATTACACAGCTCAGAGAGAAGCCTGGAAAGTTCCATGAAAGTCATCAGAGTAAGATGCTTTAATTTTTTATCTGAGTCTAGAGTTTTCCATCAGTGGAACTGCTATCAAATGATTTCAATGAATAACTGTAAGCAGGTAAGTTTACATCTTACCACCAGGGGAAAAAAATCCATTTTGTCTTGGTGCTACTCTTGCTGAATTTTACAGTGACTTTTTTATTCTTTGTGTGTCTTTGTGAGTGTAGGTCTGCGTGCACGTGTATGTGTGTGCACGTGTGCGTGTGTGTGGAGGAAACGCATCAGGCGGTAGATACTATGAGGAAAGGTTGCATATGATTCTGTGATAAGATCTCAGATGTGAGCAACTTCAGATCAATTTCAGGATGAGTCCAGGAGAATTACTGTTTCATAAGTTCATTTCTGCTCAGGGGCTCATGACTAAGAGCTTGATTCAATCTTCTCTTGCCTTAACAACAACAAAGACAGTAAACAGAGTTCTTTCCTTTCCAGCATCATTTCTAATGAGTCCCTCCACACTTTTCCTTCCTGGTTTCTCTCATGCGCCTCCTCCCCCAAGCCCATCTTCATCTGTATCCCACAGCCTTTGCTCTTTGGTTTCCTTCTGGAGAATAACAGCTCCAAGAGGATTGCCCCTCAAGGCTGCTTTAGGTGAGTCCCTAAGTCTTTCTATGTGGCAGCCCTCAAGGAGATGAAAGACAAAATAATCCTTGTCAAGAGAGCCAGGCCATTAGGGTATAAACTCTCCTCTGAACAGCCAATTACTTGGCAGCTGGATCACCTGAATCATGGGAGTCAGGCATGAGCTGGCAGTGATGTCTTCTACACACAATCCGATTCACAGATGAATGAAATGAAAGCACAATTCATTCCAGAAGTTTGGGTTAGATGAAGAGAATGCATATAACAGGTTATGGGCAAGTTTTACATATTCTAATTACTAAAGATCCTGGTATGAGCTGTCTGCAGAGATGCCAACCAAGGGCATATTTCCAAGGAGATATGAAAGAAGATTCATTTATTTTGGTATTCATTAGTGTTAAAAATCTCAAATGAGCCTCTCTCTTCCCCAGTTCTCATAAGCTTTCCAGAAGCTTAAATATCCTTAGTTAGCCTCTGTGGCCAGACACCGGCTGGATCTTTCTGGTCTTTTGGTTTAATTGCCTTTAATATGAGCACATTGTCCATTATTCAGTCAGGGTAGGAGGCTGGCTGGGTTGTTAGCATAGCAACCCCGGCTTCTGAGGTGTGAACTCTGCAAAAGGACATTAAAGCCACTCTCCATTTGGCCCAGGGTGATTAGATAGGTTTCTTACAACATGAGCCCGTGGGGATGTGCCTCTAATTATCCCAACCCTTTTCAGTGGGTTGCCTAGACCACAATGATTTGGGTTCTTTTTTTTTTTAAATTTCAGCCTTTCCTCCAATAAAACCACTCACAATCTTGGGATGTACCTTCCAATTTTTGGATTGAATATATCAGAAATGTAAATGCAACTAAAAGTAAGTGGGTCCTTCCTTGGTCAAACACATCCAGGGAATTCAAGATGTCTGAGTGATTAGTCTGAGTGCAAAGCTCTCAAGCAACTTCCCAACAGAAAAGGAAACACAGATATTAGAAATCAGTCCCCTCATCCCAGCTATTTTTATGACTATGATCCCTTTCTGGTGCTCGGGATGGGGGTGTGCTGCCTGCCATCCGAACATCTGCAGACCAGACCACCCAGCCTCTTCTTTCTCACTATCACAATACTGAGGTGACACGGGTGATGTTCTTTGGCATGATGATGTCTCTCTCTTTCTCTCTTCTCTCTTTCTCTCTCTGTATTTATATGTGTACATATGTGCACATGCAAGTTTGCATGTTCATTCATGTGCAGGTACAAGTGTGTACGTGTGTGTGTGTGTGTGTGTGTGTGTGTGTGTGTGTGTGTGTGTGTGTGTGTGTAGTGGCCAGAGGACAGCCTTGGGAAAATTAGACACCGTATGTACTCCCTAATAGGTGGATCCTATTAATGACATACTCACTTAATGACATACTCAAAGATAAGTCTCTATAATAACTACAGTAATTGCAAAGATTATAAAAGGAGGGAAGGGGAAGGAGCCCCCCCCCCCAAATAAAGAGAGAGGGGATCATGTTTCAGTAGAGAAGATAGATCAGCATCAAGTATTGCAAGTAAGTAGCGAGACATCTGGTGAAGCTCACTCTCACTTTCCTTCCTGGGCACTTGCGACTGAGGGGCTTTGAGGGTATAGAGCATTTCCTACTAACCTGGAGCTTGCTATGTTGGCTAAGCTGACTGGCCAGGGAGCGTGAGGGATCCATCTGTCTCCACATCCCCAGCACTGGGATTACAACTAGTATCACTGTGCTAGTTCAATCACATAGATTCTAGGGATCAAAATTCAGGGCCTCTCGCTCACATGCCAAGCATTTTGTCAAATGAGTCATCTCTCCAGACCCAACACCCGATTTGATTAAAAAGCATAACTCAAGAATATGGAGTGCAGAGGACCCCAGAAAAAACACACAGCATTTCCAAGGATGGAAAGGGCCAGGGGTGATTGTGCATGTACCCCAACACTGAGGAGGCCGAGGCAGGAAGGCCACGAATTCAAGACCAGTTTGAGCTACACAGTGAACAAAACCCTATCTCAGATAGACAGACAGACTGATAGACAGATCATAGATATATAGATAAATGGACAGATAGATAAGTAGATAGAAATGGATGGATGAGTGAAGGGACACAGATAAATAGTAGATAGTAGATGGATGGATGAATGGATAGACAAATAGTAGATAGATGGATAGATAATAGATAAATGGATAGATAAGTAGATAAAATGGATAGATAAATGGACATATAGATAAATAGAAGATAGATAGTAGATGGATAGATGAATGAATAGACAGGTAGATGATAGATAGATAGATAGATAGATAGATAGATAGATAGATAGATAGATGAAAAAGGAGACATTACCTTGCTCATTGAGAAATGCAACAAAAATAGAAATCCTTGCTTTTATCCATCAAACCAACGAAAATGTTTACAAGTCAGCAGGAACTTAAGTTTGCTTCCTGCCATGCATTGCTGTGTGTGAAAAGGATGTAAACAAGTACAATGCTCTCAGAGGAACACTTCATTGGGCAATGTCCAGACGAGAACGCACACGCATTGTGTCCAGCAATGCTATTTCTTGGAGATTCATTCTACGGATTCATGTGTTCAAGTGCACAGACAGAAAGCGCAGAAACGGCCAGCATCTGTCATGTTAGACAGATGCTGTTCCCTGAATGTCTATCAGTATCGATTGGCTAAGTAAATGATGTGCTTGTTTATTTATACAATGGCTTGTGATGAACAAGAAATGTCAGTCTTGTAGCTCAGAACTGAGGAATAAAGTAGGGAGGACAAGTAACAGATATTTTTGCCTGCGTTTGAACCACAGTTTGCGCTGCAACACTGTGCTTTATTATTAACTTTCTACTCATTCTACAGGTCAAAGCTTTGTCTAAAGGACACAAGTTTGGGAGCTGAGCAGTTTTAATTCTTCCCAGTCTTTCGAGTCCTAGTTGGACCAGCAGAACAGATTCTCGGCAGGTTCCCCCACGCCTCGCCCTAGGTCAGCTCTGCCCTTTACAGGAAGAGCACTTTGTCCATGTATGCAGCACCCAGATAGTTATCTTCCAGGATTCACAGACAAAAATAACTTTCCTTTTTCCCCTTTTATTCCCTCTAAAAAAGATTCCCCATGGCGCTTCTGCTCTTAGCCTGTTTCAAAGAGAGATGTCTTTCTTTACCGTGACCCTCCTGGTTCCTTTGGAACCAGGCATCCCTCTGCACAGCTAAACTTAGACCACACATCCCTAACCATCGGCCAGGAGACCCGGCATTTCTTGAGCTAAGTATTGACACTCTTTGGCCTGTTTCTGCTCACACAGATCTCCAGAGTGTTGCAGTTCAAAATTCACTCAAAAGTACGACCAGCCATCATCAAGCATTGTGCACAGAATTTTACCCTCCGCCGTGTATGTGTGTGTGTGTGTGTGTGTAACAGAGGTCAATGTGGGGTGTCTTCTTTCCTCTCTCTCCACCTTATTTTCTGAGACAAGGTCTCGTACTGAACCTTAGTGAAAGCTCTAGGGATCCTCCCATCTCACCCTCTCTAGACCTGGCATGTACCACCACGCCCAAAGACCTATTACCAGCCAGCAGGATTGAGCAGCTTCATGTTACGGCCGTCCAGAAAGAGATAACGGTGTCTTTCAGGAACAATGGACTCCAGATATTTGACGCTCACTCAGATGTCTTCCCATGAACCTCATCTGTCTTACCTTCCTCTACTTACTCCCGTGTGTGCCGGTGTGTGTGGAAAGCAGGGGATGATGCCAGCTGTCTTCCTCCGTGACTCTTCCTACTCTTGGGACAGGGTCTCTCACTGATACTGAGGCTCATCAACTTGGCTATGCTGGATGGCCAATGCGCTCCAAAGACCTGCCAACTCTAGAGTTGTAGACTCGGGCCACCGTGCTCAGCTTTTAGGTAGGTGGTAGGGATCAAAGTCCATGTGCTTCTGTTTTGTGAGGCAAATACTTTTAACCAATGAAGCAATCCCCTTCCAACAGGGAGTTATTAACTTTCTTTATGGGATGAAGGAAGTGAGAAAAAACGGGAGGGGGGGGCAACTAGCTGAAGTTCACGAGGTTGCTATGTGGCAAAGCCAAGAGTGAAATTGTGTTACATCCATAGCATCTCCTTACAACATCTGTCGAATGATGTGCATACTTGTTCAACCCAGTGGGCCTGACTTTTCAGCATCATGTCTACTACTTCATTATCTCATTATCCTCACGGAGGGACATAAGCGGAGAAGGAGCCATGCTTTTCTAGAGGGAAGTTACAATTCTGCTCTCTTGAGTTCCCCCACAGTGATGGTTAAAACGTAGGTCCTTCTGTCTCACTTGCAGCCACTTAAATAGAATCCAACAATCATTTCCAAGTAAGTTGTGTGATCAGTGTTTGGCTCCCTAATTTGGGAGGAGGTGGCGGAATTACTGCTTTCTTTCTGCAGAGGCTCAGCTGAAAGGCAATTTCAGGTTTGTTTGCCTTTTTGCAACCCAGGGGAGTTTTCTAAAAGGTGCCTGTTTTCCTGCGCAAAGGGACAGTCCTGAACAGTGGTTGCTTTTTCTCAGCCTGCCCTGCAGGCTGGTCCCTCCTCTCGCCCATAGTCACCTGCTGAGAGATGGTGGAGGAAACATTATCCAGGTCAATTTGTGGCATTTACCTGGAGCCTTTGGAAGACTTGGCCAGTCAGGGAATTGGCTTAGGGCTGTTTGAGAAATATTGATTCAACAGGATCAATGGCTGCCCAGGGAGTTTCGTGATGAGCTCAAAATTTAAGAGACTGGCTAAGAGCCGAAAGCCCAGGGTACCAAAGAGGCTGCTATTAGTTGTGTTCGGTGGTGGGCCCAGGAGGCGGGAGTCACAGACCTGGGAGGGTGGTGGAGGGTTTTAACAGGCAAGAAAGTCAAAAAGGAACTTCTGCATTGTCCTCATTCTGCCTTTGCAGTGAAAGAGAATCAATTTCAGTAGGAATGGTTGACCAAGCACCGGAGAAGGCCAAAGCAACCACATGCCAGGCGTTCAGGACTGGACCACATCAGTCTGATGACATGGTCAGTTCACTGCTGGGTGTTATGAGGGTTCCCAGAAACATGTGCAGATGAGAGACTGGGTAAATACACGAATTCCAAAAAAGGAGAAAAGTTAATTCCACAAGAAGTGGAAATGTGAGCTTGATGTTGCTGGCAGCTAAAGCTTCAGAAGATATTATCTGATGAATTCCTGGTAAGAGGCAGAGCACTTCACATAAGGACCGCTTCACCAGAATCGCATACCATCTCTGTTCTCTTGAAAACAAATTGAGGGGCTTTCTCTGACAAAGACAAAAACTGGCGAGATGGCTCACTGGGAAATGTGCTAAGTGCAAACCTAGTGACCCGAATTCTATCCCTAGAGCCTTTCTGAAGGAGAGAACCTATTTCCAAAAGTTTACGCCCCAGAACTCCAGGTATACACACCATGAGATGTGTCCCCTCTCCCCAAATTAAATGAAATAAATAAACTGAACAAATCCTTGAGGACAGGTTCTATACTGAGTTGCTGGTGATGTGTGAAGAGGGTTTTTTGATCACTAGGGAGTGTACAACGGAGACTATATCCTTGATTATGAAAGGAGTCCCCAGTCCCTAGCAGGGGTGGAATGGGCCAGTCTACTGGTGCTAATGATGGTGGTGGAGATGGGCAGGGTTGCTGACGTAGAATGGTGGCCTTCTACTCAGTAGTCTGTCTTCAAAGCAGTGCGCCGTGCAGTCACCTATGGGCCTAGCTGCAATGCGGCTCAATGGAGATGATGGTGGTAGTTCCTGGAGACCAAAAGCTGCACTTACCTGCTGCATGTCACAAACACTCAGCTTGCTAAGTCCCAACACTCCGTTTTGTCTTTGGTGACAAGATACCACCCACCTCACACAGTGGTTAGGAAAATAATACGTTATGGCACGTGTAGAGTAGTTAAATAAAATCCTTGGCTATTAACACTTCTGTATTTACTGTGGATGGATGTTAACCTATTAGATTTTCCAATGTCTAGGTGGCCAACTTTATGCCAGTGTTTCAAATGGGCATGGATATGTGTGTGATGAGGCTGAATCTGTAAATAGCATGTGGTCTTCATCCCATTTCGAACGTGATGCTCTGGCTGGGTAAGGTGGAACAGCTTCAGATCAGCTCAGAGAAGACTATCACCAGTCTGTGACGTGGTTAAGCGTGCCCTGTAGAATGGATCCATTCTCTGAGCAGACATTCATTGAGTACCTGCTGTCTGTCAGGCACTGGAGGAACAAAGGCAAGCTCATACTTGAGGAGCGGAAGCCTCCAAAACAAGACGAACAAAAGAGGCTGTTTTAACACAAAACGGTGAGTACGATGTTCCCATGTCTGGAGGTGGAAGGGGGAGGTAATAGTGGAACACAGAACACAGGAATTAACCCAATTTGCAGAGCTGGGGGCTGTCAAGAGAGTCCCTGGAGAAGATGACGTCTGAGCGGAGGCTTAGGGGCTGAGCAGGAGTTGGGGGAAGAGAGAAGAGTGACAAAAGTCTAGGCAGAAGCGACATTTGCAAAGGCATAGTGTGCAAGGTGCGATGTGCACAGTTTGATATTGCCGCTTCAACACAGAGGTGAAACACAGGAAGGAAGGCACACTAGAGCAATGTGACAGATGCAGAGCGCCCAAGTATCGCAAGCAAATGGTGCATCAGAGAGAACATGCTAGTGACTGTAAGGACAAAGAACCTATCAGGAGCCGGGGAGATGAGCAGTGGCCCCGCTGCACAATAGGAAAGGCATGTCTGCAAAATCAGTGTTGGGAGGGAGCTCAAATAAACACTAAGGAAGCAGGTATGAGCAGAAGGGGGTGTGGAAGGGATGCCTGGGTCCGAGGGACCAAATAGACTCTTATTGCTGGCAAAAGAGAAGTTCAGGTGAAAAGACAGTTGTGAGTCTGGGGCAGTGGTAACAAGAGATAAATTTGATTTTTTTTTGGCATGTGAAGTTTGACTTGTACACGAGATGCCCAGGTTGAAATGTCGGTCTAAAAACTAATATAAATAGTCCTAAGAAAGATGGTAGTTTTCAATGAATAGCACTATGAAGTTATGGTAGAACGAGACAATTCTGGTAGACTGGGAAGTGAGAAAAGCTGTAGGCAGAGGAGAGACCCTTGGAAGACACTAATAAATAGGAAGCAGGCAAGAAGGCGTGTAGGAACAAAGTTCCCAAATGCAGGAGAGAAAGGCTGACTAGGTTGAAGGATGGAAAGAATAAGCTTCATTTAACAGTAAGGACGTCTTAAGTAAGCATGGTGATTAGACTTCATGTTGGTGGGTAATTACTTTAAGCAGAAAGGCTTTTTTTTTTTTTTTAAAGGATACTAGATCATCTTTAGGAGACAGCAGAGCCATAAAGAGCCAAGTAGCCAAGACAAGTTCCCACCCTCACCTTGGATTGTTATTGGGAATGGTCCTGTTACTACTTCCTGTGGCCAGGAATTTCATCTTTCACCAGAGTTGTCCAAGAAGAAGACATATCTCAGTCGCTGTGTCTTATAAGCAAAGCACCTCTTGCCAAAAGCGGCCTTGTCCTAAGACGACCTTGTCCCGTGGCACCTAACCGAAGGCTTGCCTTTAGATCTTTCAAAGTCAGTAGTACCATTTTACTGAGATAATCTAACGATGAGACTTCTGAGCAGAACAATCAATGAAATGAAGATGGAGTCCAAAAAAAAAAAAAGCAAGAATAATCTTTATTCCTTAGAGATATAGTTGCAAAAAATGTTATCAGTAAGATGGAAAGATCTAGAACACATTCATTTGGATGCAGCACATACACCGAGGGTCAGAACACCTGCTGAAATGGAACACATTTGTAAACAAAGCTCTCAGGAGAGTGTACAGGGAGGTGGCCAACCCCTGTGCAAGGCACGTAGCTGAATTTCCGCCTCCTGAACAGACTTTAATGGAGCCAAAAAGGTCAATTTTTTAGCAAGAAGGATGTCAATACATGTTCAGGAGTTTAAAATGGGCCAAATTATAATTATATACATAAAAGTGGCATGGTAATTAACTGATTGCACAAAATACTAATGAAAAATACCTCAAGGCCTAGCTATCAAGAGGAAAAAAAAAAGTTTTGATGCACTACTTGAAATAGGGGAAATAAATATTTTGGTACAAGTTTCACCCTGAAAAAAACATACTGCTTTTTGGGTTCTATGAAAAGGCGGGGTTCTTGCCCAACCCTCCTAGGCTCCAGGGTGCTTTGGCACAACTTCCAGAAGCCCAATGGGCTTCCTCTTGCTCCCTAAGTGCTGCTCTTTGAAGGAGTGATGTCCAGAGTAAGTCCAGTCCCACCTCTGACAGTGTGCATTCCTCTTGGAGCCCTCTGAGATTCTGCAGGATCGCTACGCCAATCAGCAATCAGCGGGGCACTGTCAATCATTCTTATGCTTGGGCAGCAAGGTCTATCCAAACGCCCATGCAATTCATGATTAGCCTGAAGACTGAGATCCACAGTAGCTAAGTTGCTGGAAGACCCAAAATTCCAAGCCTCCCTGTGCTTGTATAACATCTGATCACATTCATGAATGTGATCGGGCTTCTGTGGCAGAAGGGGATGTGACAGTCATGCTGAGAAGTCTGCTTATCCTGAGTCTAAATGTGAAATTAAATCTTAGGATTTTAGGAAGGACTTTGGATATCACTTAGTCTGACCCGTTATTTTCAGGTGAGTAAATGAAACTGACAAAGGGGGAAATGAGCCATCCAAGATGACCGGAGATGGAGGGGCCTGACCCCAGAGATCGCCACCCTACACTAGTACTACATGCCAACCTACTTCCCCAAGCTTTGGTCCCATTCATTAAATAATGTGTCAGAACACAGAGAGATGACAACTTTCACTCCAGTTTTACAAATCAGAATATCGAAATGATTCCTGAGCCTTTAACTACCTTCATTTTATTGAGAATGCAGTCGACGGTAAGTTACGACTATCTATCTGGCTACCTTCTAATATTTACAGAAATGCTAAACAAAAACCACCCTCAGTGCTACTCCTTTAAGACGCCTGCACAGACACATCCACTCGATGACAAGACACTGCTCAGGGAGCCAACGACACCGTGGCAGTGACCCGTTAAGATGCTTCCATCTCTCAAAGTGCGGTCATGAGTTTGTCCCGATACATGACACTGTGCGCCCCTCCTAAGTTCCTCTGGTTCTGGTCGTGGACATAGTCAAAGTGGCCATCATCTCCACTGGCTGAGGCTTTCCAGTGCAGCCTGTCATCCTGGAAGGGCGGCCTGTTTCATTTGCAGAAGGAACGGTTAGTGGGAGAATGGAAGGCAATCCGGAAATGAATGAGACACACACACAAAGGACATGGTGAGGGAGGGGGTAGTAGTGTACATGCGTTGTCTGCTGACGCATGGAAACAAACAGGTTGCCCGCTTTGCTGCTTTAAAAACTCCCACAGCATCTTCTACCAACTTCCAAGCTGAGGGAAGTCATGGCTTCTACATGGGGCGTCTGGGAGTCAAGCTAAGTGAAGGGAAAAGCTCCTTCGTTTTGCTGATGGGAACAGTGGTGCCTCAAGCAGTATTTGTCGACGTGTTGGACCAATAAACTCTCCTTGTGGTGTATCTAACTGCTGGGTGCCACCAGGGATTGTGCAGGAGGTCTGGGTGGGACTGAAGTGACTGATGGGGATTTAAGGCTGTTAGTCGGCAAGGTTACCAGAGAAGGGACTTCAAGTGAAAGGCAGGCTGTCACTCCTGGGAAGGACCACTACTCTGACCAAGAGTCGTACTATGTGTGGAATTGGTTAAAGCAGTGTTGCTAAAGGAACATATCTTGACGCTCCTGTTTCTCATGTCTGGAAAAGAAACTGTCTTTGAAATGTAAGAAGATCTGTAATTATTGCTTTGCTAATTTATTTTAAAATGCTACAAGAATATCAAAGTATAAATAATGGTAAAACTGGTCCATTGGGTGGCAAAAAGCCTCAATAAAGTTTTATTTAACTTGCTCTAGTCTAGGCAGATTTATTTGTGCCATTCTAGTATCCGACTTCAAAGTAGAGGCTTACAGCTTTTCCTTGATACAAACAGAACCCACTAACTGTTTCTCCAATGACTTGATGTAGAAGTACCAAGTAAGAGTGATTGAAGATGCAAATCTTAAAGGTACACCTGCTGTGGTAGATGGGTCTGAAACTAAACAGCAGCAGGTACTGGTCACTTAGGAGGACACTGGCAGGGTGGTCACCAACAGACCGTGGGGTAAGTCCCACCTTTGGTAAGTAGCTTTCACTGTCATTTACATTTACGTATTGGCCAGGGCTATTTTCAGGCAATAATGTTAAGGGAGTATTGTGACAGTTATCTCAAGACTGAAAGCTAAGTTTAATAACTTCAAGGAAGGGACAAGGCCCCTGATACCAAAGCTGATGCTCCTTTAAAATAAAAAAAAAAACAACCCACAACAGTAAGCCCCCAGCTTTAATCACATTCTATAAAAGTATCTGATATATAACCAAACCCCAGGGAGGGACAGATGGCTTAGAGGTTAAGGTCTTTGCTTCACAAGCAAAGGACTTGAGTTCAGATCCCAGATTTCATGAAAAATGTCAGGCAGAAATGGGGTGGCCTACAATTCTGACCCTGGCACAGCCTGGAAATCCCCAGAGTGAAGTAATAAGGAGGTAAATCCAGAATGATTCCTCATGTCACCCTTGGGCCTCCCCAGGCACACACAGTGCCTTATTCTACACACACACACACACACACACACACACACACACACACACACACAAACCCAAATCCCAAATATCTGAAGTTAAAATGTTTTTTACCAATTCACTCTTATTGTACAGCGACAGGCAGCTGGCTTCCTTGGCCTCAGAAGCCGCCAGTCTCTGCCATGGTAAGCCGCTCTTAGGGGGTGTCCTGTGCCCCAGAGTGGGGACTTTTGAAAGATAAGAAGTCTTCCCAAAGCACCTCTCTGTGGGCTCGAGCACTTACCTGACATTTGGAGAGTGGGGGCGCCACCGGGGCTGGCCGGGGTGCACGTTAGGATGGTACTGAGGCTAGAAACGAAACACCAAAGCTGATTACTCAGTGACCTTTGGATTTCAATGGTCTTCATTCACTTTCTCCTGCAGCAACACCCACCTCGAGAGCAGGGGGGGCTGTGAATAGGAAATTGTAACCAAGCCCGGGGGAGGGGGGGTGTGTGTGTGACTGGACCTTTCCCAGAATGATCGTGTTTCTTCCACTGACAAAGGCTGGGGGGTAGGGTGGGATGGGGGAGTTAGAACGTAGCAGCCTAGCACCTGGCTCAGCAAATGCCATCTTTAAAGACAAGAGAGAGAGAGAGAGAGAGAGAGAGAGAGAGAGAGAGAGAGAGAGAGAGAGAGAAGACACTGGGAGGCAAGGCCACATCTGCCCAGAAAGAGCCAATCCCGCACACCCAGGACAATACTGTCTCTCCCAAGAAGATGCCAGAAAGACAGGGTGAGAAGCGTCTCTCTACAGAAGCCACGTTGTCACTACTGAAATGACGACAGTTGTGCGTAACGGTTACGTCTGCACACAGATATGGATGGAGATACTAAGCAGAGCCATGGAGCTGCGGGTGAATTTGTCCCCCCCCCCCCCGTTTAAACAATAAAAAGAATTTTCTAAAATGCTACCCCAAACCAGCAAGACAACACCATACCGAGTACTTATTATCTTGATAAGACTGGAAAGGAGGCAGCAGAAGAAGGGAGAGAGAATGGATGGTTAGAAGGATGGTTGGGAGGTGGGAAGTTGTTCGCTTTAAGATAAGCAAATCGGTCCAGAACTGGAACCAGAATGAGGCCCACATGAGCCTGGCCCTAGTAAGATACATTTCCACTTCTTGCCTGCAGAGGGCAGCAGCCCCAGACAGCTCCAGAAGCCACAGGGCTTCTCAAGGCTAAACTTGCTATGGGGCAAATTAGGACCCCTGGACATGAAAATCACTACCGTGTTGCCTCCATTAATCTCTTAATTATTTCTTGCCTTCCTCCTCCTTCCCCCACCGCTGTGGCTAATACGCAGTGGCCTGTTTTCTGTTACAGAAATTCTCAGCAGTGCCGTTCATCCAATTTTCCAGACCCTGAGATGCCCTCGCTGCCTGCTCTGCATTCTGGTGGCCTTTCTTTACTCCTTCAAACAGCCTGTCAGCAAGTAGGAGGCTGCCCCCTCCCAGAGGACGCGCTCCAGGGAGAGGGATCTGGAAGCAGTATCTCTGCAGGAGGACCTGAGAGTCAAGCATGCTTTCGAATCTCCGAGCACAATCTTCCCATCTTCCTCTCTGATAGCTGATACAGAAGCCTACTGGGCTCCGATAATTTTCCAAAGGCAAGCGGTCCCAGCCTCCCTACAACTGATTCTTCGACAAAAGAGAATGAGTAGCCCAGCATGGGACCCTCTAGGCTTTTCTGTCTTAAACACACCCAAATCAGATTCATTGGAGAAAATGGTAGGCGTGTCCCCCACAGAACTGGGCAAAAGAGATCCTAGAACCTGGCTTGGGATGTCTTCTTGGGCAATATGCTCACACTCTAAGCTGTCAACATGGTTCTATTAACTGACCTGGTCACATGCCCCTGGGGAGAATCGGGAATGCATGTCAGCCTTTTTTCTTTTTCTTTTTTTTTTTTGCTAATAACAAAGAAAAGGTAAACTGGGATGGTTGGTACTAATCCTCAACCTGACCCCTCCAAGGCAGGCTTCCAGGCCCGAGAAGGATTCTCTAGATCAAGGTTGTCCTCTGGGCATGTGAGGTACTGTCCTGACTGCATTAATTGATGGGGAAGACACACCCACTGTGGGAGGCTCCATTTGCCTGGCTTGGAAGAGGAAGGAGAGAGCAAGCCGAGCGGGCTGAGCGCACCTGCATGCATTAGTTCCTTCCGCCTTTTGCTCTTGACTGTGGCTGTGGCACGGCCAGACTCCTCAAATTCCTGTTGTTGGGACTCCCCTACCACTACGGACTACCACCTGCCGTTGTGAGCTACATAAACCCTTTCTTTCTCCTAAGAGGCTCTGGTGAGGAATTTTTGTGGCAGCCACAAGGGACAGCTTCAAACTGGGCTGATGTGTCCTCAACAAGAATACGCTCTGTTGCTGGCGGATCTTGTGTGCTGAAGTCAGTGCTGGCTGACCAGTGCAAGCCTCCCAGCGTCCTGACACTGTCAGACCACCCCTCGGACATCCTCTACCTAGGTCACCATCTCCTAAACCGTGACAGAGCACCAGAGGCCCACGAAGGCCAGCCCCTGGTTAGTTCCCGTGGAAGTTACAAAGAGACAACACCAGCCCCCTCTCTTGCCCAGTAATCTCTCTTCACGTACATTCCGGTTCTCGTGATGTCATTGCCACAGAAGAGGCCAGCACCAAGGCTCTTAAACCTCCCAAAACACGAGTTAAATGAATTACTTTTGCTTTACTTTAAACGTATTCAGTGCCAGGTAGCATGTTATAGCAACAGAGAAAAATGATTTAGACATGGTCTTCATATGTGGATGCTGCCTTTAAGCAGAAACAAATGGCCACATGGGAAGCAAGAAACACTGTCCATCCAGAGTCCCCACCTGGCTGATGACTAGAGCCATCTCAGGAGTTCTGGAGCTCTAAGAAAACACCAGTTCCTACCCCCTTGAGTTTTCCTGTCACTCATTCAGCAAGTGAGACCAAAGCACTGTCTAGTTTTTAACATCGGCCGGGTGTTTTAACACACAGCGGGGCTGAATGCTTCTTGGGTCTTTGAAGAAAGGGTATTTTAGCAAGCAGAGACAGGAGGTAGAGGAACTCCAGGCAGACAAAGGGCTGACTGGCTGCAAGTTGGGCGACCGAAGGCTTTGTCAGTTGTGGGCAGGCAGGCAGGAAGCATAGGCCCTGACTGGCTGTCCCATGAGAGCTCAAGACACCATCGATGGAAGCCTGTGTTCCTGTAGACAATGGATGCTTGACAAAGTGAGTGAGTTCTAGAAACCGCCCCACTGATGTTAGTGGGTTTACCATGGAAAGGGGTGGGGACAAAGCTAAACTTTTATGGGGGAGGCAGGATCAATATTCCAGGGATCTTGGGGAAAACTGAGCTTGCTGGACGAAGGAAGCAACATTTCCCAAATATTTTCTCTCCTGGAGGCACATCCCCCAGAGTGCCTGTTTCTTAGGCCCACGACACACTCTGACGAACAGCATTCCCTTGAACGCCACTAGGAGGTTACACCTGACCACCCAGGAAGTTAACCATCTGTCCCCGGCACTTGTCAGGTGACAAGATTGAGAAAAACAACCAGGTCAGATGAGTAGGAGGAAGCAGGGGCTGAAGAAAGGCTTTTTCGCTCCTGGTTTTCTTGTAACCAAATAACCAATGAAACCAGTCATGATTGTCACTATTTCTTCAATATCTGACACCAAGCACATTGTTTACTGCAGAAAACTGAGCGACTTGAACAAACTCTCTGAAAAACAGTGTCTCACCTGGTAATTATGGACTTCAGGATTTGTTTTAGCGCTAAAAGGAAAGAGAAAAGCATGTTAAGTTTACTAGTTGCAAAGAGGTGTTAAGACAGGTCTATTTAACAAGCATAAGCCAATCTCATATACTCCCCCTGCTCAATTAGGAGTGCTCCCTCGCTGTCATTGGCTACAGGATGCTCACATGAGCACACAAGGCACATGACCAGGGAGACCACAAATGTCGATTCTCGCTCATCACTCCAGGGTTCACCAAAATACAAAGCCTAGGTAAATGTGCCAAAATGAAACCGAGATGTCTGTCCGGGTGACAGACAGGCGGTCCTCTCACAGTTGGGCCGTGACACACCAGGTTGACCTCAGGTCCCATGCTGACCCTCTGTGGCATTGCTGGGTGGTCCACAGCACCAGCAGAGCTTGAGTGACAAGTACAGAAGTTCCTTCTAGACGCTGAGCACCGGCACCGTGGTGGGAGGCAGCCTCGGGTCCCTTGCACTTCACAGCGCTGCTGGGCTACTGCTACGCACTGTCCACTCCAAGCAAGCCAGCGTCCTGGGAGCCCCACATCTGTTATTATTTAATCGACGCAACAGGGCCAGCAACCTCATTTCACAGACAGAGGGAACCGTTGCCTAACAGGGAGTTGGGAAACCTGTTGAGGGTCACACCGGCCAGTCTTTCAGCACAGCCAGGGTGGACTCGACAACATCTGCTCAGGCCCAAAGCTGATTTTATTTCCACCAAACCCAGCTGGCTCTAGGAGGACCCAAGGAGAAGCTCACGAGTGCCTCATGCGCGATCCTATTTTAATGACATCTTCAATAGAACCAGTCCCACAAAAATATATGGACAGATGGGCGGGAGAGACAGCTCAGGGGTTAAGACTCTTGTCTTGCCAGCAGAAGGTCCTGAGTTAGGATCCCAGGTCCCACATTTAAAAAAAAAAAAAAAAAACAGTGGCACTTTGGGCCCTGGTGGGCGGAGCCTGGGAAATCCCAGAGCGAAGCAAGGAGATAGAAGCAATCCAGGATGATTCCTGAAGTCACCCTTGGTCCTCCACAGTGACACACACACACAGACACACAAAATAAATAAAATATTTTTAAAAATACATGGACAAAGCAGGTTGGTGGAAGATCATGTTTACAACGCAAGCTAAAAGGGCTAGCAAGATGGCTCAGCATGAAAAGGTGCCTGTTTGCAAGGTGGCAACCTGAGTCCGATTCCTTGCACCCAAGGACCTAAGGAGGAATCAACCTCTGCACGTCTTTCTCTAACTACCACATACACTCTATGCCATGCATGTGTCTGCACTCACACACACATGCACTCAACAAATAAAGAAAATATTATAATAAAATGCAATTTCAGCACCTGCAGAAACCCCAGAGCAGCCACTGGACAATCGCTGTTGTTGGAGTGGCAGCCCTGGAATCAAAGCTTCCAGCTCTGCCAGAGCTGGTGGGGGTGCACTGTTGTTTTGAGGCTCGCCTGGGGTCTAAGTGGCTGAGTTTGGTTTTCAGAGAGGGCTGGGAGTGGAGCTGGGCGCTGGGCCAGATTGCCCAGGCTGGATCTCAGCAGGTAGGTAAAGTGTTCTACAAGGTGCTATTTTTCTAGTGGCACCTCAGTGGCCCACAGAGCGATTCCATCCACAGCCCCCCACTATAGTTCTACTCACTTGGGATCCTGCAGGCTGCTCAGAACAATTGAACAGCTGCAAACAGCGTTATTAGCTCATCTGTTCCTGAAAGGTATATTTACTGGGGCTTTTTTTTTGTGGAAAATTTTTTTTAAAGTTTGTTTTCACTCCTAATATATAATCTCCCCTAGATGCTAAGAGGGAAATGCCACTTCATTAGGGAAACACAAACTAACCAAACAATCATCTGCTAAGAAAGCAAAGTAATACTGTAGCTTGCAAATACATTTTAGCACACTACGTCTCAGAGCAGCCGAGACAGGGGCATGGCAGACCTGTGACTACCCATCTGAAGATGCTGCGCCTCCTCCCTCGGGGGTAAGGGGTGACAGGCAAGCAATTCAAGGGGACCCTCCAACCCCTTCGTGATACACAGACAGTGAAACCCAGGCAAGAGGCAAAGAGGCACTGTGACCACTGCATGGAAACTGGGGCGAGGTTGGCTTTGCTCTCCAGGACCTAGGGGTCCTTGAAGGGGTCTTGGAGCTTCCTGGGTGGGGTCAGGATGGGGGAGAAGCCCATGAGGGATGAGTCTTGGCTCCTCCCTCCTTCTCCTCCAGCCTTCCTTCCAGAGTACCTATGCTGCGTCTATCCTGTTCACTAAGCTTTTATGTTGGACTTCTTGGGGTAAGACAGGGGTGAAGATCACAGGCTGAAAAACCTGGGGAAAACACAGATCTCATTGAACCTCCTTATAGCAAGTGAGAAACGGAAGCCGGGAAGGGAGATTCAAGATAGCTGGGGAGGAGAGAGAGGGCTCTTGAGGCCTTGGCCAGAGCTTTTAGGCACCTGTGTATAAACGCCAGTGCCCTATCTAGATATGCATACATGCACATACCCTGTACCTTGTGTACACATATTATATATACATACATGCACATACCTTGTACCTTGTGTACACACAGACCGTGCCCTGTCTAGATACACATACATGCACATACCTTGTACTTTGTAATCACACAGACCATGCCCTGTCTACACACACATACATGCACATACCCTGTACCTTGTGTATACATACTATATACACATACATACACATAGTCCTGTACCTCGTGTACACATACTACATACACATACATGCACATACCCCATACCTTGTATATGCACACAGACCATGCCCTGTCTATATACATACATACATGCATATACCCTGTACCTTGTGTATACATACTATATACACATACATACACATATCCTGTACCTCGTGTACACATACTATATACACATACATGCACATACCCCATACCTTGTATATGCACACAGACCATGCCCTGTCTATATACATACATACATGCATATACCCTGTACCTTGTGTACACACGGACTGTGCCCTGTCTATATACACATACATGCACATACCCTATACCTTTGTACACACACAGTACACATACCCTGTACTTTGTATACACATACTATATACACATACATGCACATACCCTATGCCTTGTGTATACACAGACCGTGCCCTGTCTACACACACACACACACACACACACACACACACACACACACTACCCTGTCTGCTGTGCTGAGAGTATACAGCACACACCCTCTCAAAGGTCACCCTACCCATCAGCCTTGAGGCCTGGGCCGAGAATTCAGACCAAGGGGTCAGCAACTTGAACCTGGTTCTCTGCCCTTCGCCATTCCAAATTGGCGTACATAGGAGAGGCATTTCACAGGGGTTTGGGAGGGAAAGGGGGAAGGGGCAGACGCCAGGCGGGACAGTGATTCTCGCTGGGGAATCTTCAGAAAGAAAATACCTGGGTCGCTACTTGCACACAGAGGATTCATTTGGTCCAGGTCTGAGCTGGCCAAGGCTGGCAGTTCAGAGCTTACAATATGATTCCCTGTACCGGAAAGGGGTGGCCAACTCCACCCACAGGCCCCATCTGGCCATCTGGTTTTCCTAGAACACAGCCATGTCTATTTGCACACCATCCACAGCTACTTCAGTGCTGAAAGGGTGGAGCTGGAGAGTTGAGACAGCGACGTCCCAGCCCAGGTCCAAAGTATTTCCTATCTGGCCCTTCACAGAAAAAAAAAAAAAAAAGCCTGTTGAGTCTTGGGCAGATTTCTACAAAGTTGGGACAAGTTCTTTTTCCAACTCTGGATGTCACTGGGCAGACCTGTACTTGCTCCTGTGCAGTCTCTGCCTATGGCCCCGCCACACGCATGCCTGTCACCTTACCATCCACTGTGACAACAAACACTCAGCTACGCTACCCCAACAGAGCAGCTGTTTCCAGCAGAACAGTCTGGGAACATTCTGTTGTGTGCCGATGGAAAGCCTGGAGGACCGCGATGCCAGGCACGGAAAAGGGGGGAAGAAAACTTATCGGGTGAGTCACTCTGGTTTAACTGGAGTAAGGAAAAAGTCAACATGGCAAATGCCTCACCGCAATTAGAGAGGAGAGCTGTTCTCGGGAGCTTGGGACACTTACCAGAGCTGAGCAGCAATCACGGGGTTGCTTGCTGTAAAGGAAAAACGGAGAGTTATTTCTTCCTTAGACAGCTTCGTAACTCTTGCCATGTAAGGACAGACAGCCACAGGCAGAGACCTTCCTAGCACAGAACAGTCCCCGCCTCAAGTAGGCTACTTCTTTCCTGAGCATGTGAATAGTCCTCCCTCTAATGCACCCTGCCGTTCTCCAGGCAATCCCTCGGGCGGGGTGCCACCCGGGGCTGGGTGCACTGGGAGGCAGACAGGCGGAGGCAGACGCAACAGGCAGTTCTTGCTCCCAAGAAGCTGAGATGGAGGCCACAGGCAGGAAATGTAAAACTCGAGTAAGGTGATAAAGGATGAAGACACACAACATGCACTGCGCACTAGGAACGGGCCTTTCTGATGAGGGCAGAGGCACAGTCTAAAGGGAAGGAAGGGGCAGAGGAGGAGACAGTACTTACTTATTTTTATGTTTGTTTTTGTGATGTTGAGCCTCAAAACCACAAGCTTGCTACCCCTGACCTTCCTCCTCAGTCCTCACTTTCCTTCCTTCCATTCCTTCCTCTTCTCTTTCCCTGTTTCCTTCCCTCCTTCCTTCCATCTGCTCCTTCTTTCCTTTTTCTCCCCCATCTCTCTCTCTGTGGGATTTCATGCAGCTCAGATGGGCCTTGAACTTATTATGTAGCCACAGATGACTTTGAACTTCTGATCCTCCTGCCTCCAGTCCTGGAACTGTGGAATTTCAGGGGTGCACTACTACACCTAAATTCTAGGGTGTTAGGGATCCAACTCAGGGCTTCATGTGTGCTAGGCAAACGTTCTACCAACTGTGCTACAACCCAGACCTGCTTACTTTCTTTTAAGAAGGAAGGGGGGGAAGGGGCTGGAGGGAGAAATGGTGAAAAACTTCACAAACGCAATGCTAGGCCTTTAGCTGAACGGGGGGAAAAAAGGAGCTGAAGGCTAGAAAAGAGGGTGAAAAGGAACCACAGACCTAGGAATCTGAAATGTCCAGGGCCACGGGGTGAGTGAGATCACAGGCAGCCCACCCCTTCTGGGATGGTCAGATGACAGGAGGAAGAGGGGGACCCTACATGACATAGGGACTGGGAACTCACTGCTATATCAAAAGAGTGCCTTTGCCTTTATCTGAGAAACATTAGTCTCAATATTAGTCTTTTTCTGGACACTTGTGACTCAATGGATCAGTACACACACTCATACACATACACACTCATACACATACACTTTCATACATATGCACTCACACACGCTCTCACACATATACACATATACATATACACACATATACACGCACATACATTCTCACATACACAGACATACACTCTCACACATACATATACACACATATACACACACATACTCTCACGCATACATATACACACATACACTCTCACATACACAGACGTACACTCTCACACACATACACTTTCACACATACACACACACACACACACATATGCATGCGTGCACGTGTACAGGTGTGATCCTGCTCATGGGGCCAACAGGCATCCCCTCTGCTGCTCTTTCCGGCACCCCAGATGCTGCAGTCACCCTCTGCTAAACTATCACCACCTCTTTGGCTGTGTTTCCCAGCCTTTCTTGAAGGGAGACCATGTTTTCTGAGCTGGGGATTCCCTCACTAAACCGCTGAGATGACTTTAGAGTTTTTGACTGGCACTTCACCGTTGCTGGTGGCTCATAAAGGAAGGGAGTGGGGGTGGGGAGGTAGGGCATGAGGGTTAAAGGTTCTAGAAGGCACCTATCCTCAGAGGCCCATTGAGACCCACACTGTGCAAGGAAAATGTAGCGAAGAGTCACAGTAATACAGGATGGGAGGGTGAGGGCGGCTGGGCGTCCCTGCTGCGAGAGACGTTGGTGTGCAGGCTGGTGGAATTCTGTGCTGGACTCAAAGGCTGGGTTTCAACAGAACAGAGTCCAGCCTGCTCCTGCACTGGCTCAGGCGCCAGCCACCTCAACAAGCGCCAGATGGGGCTCAGTGAGTTCTGTGGAGGGAAAGGGACTGCATCCCAGGCCCCAGCTACACTCCAAGATGGTTGAGTCTAAATTAACGTCTCTGCGAGTTCTATGCCCGCCTTCCTGTGGTCACTGTGATGGCTACCACGAGCGTACTGTCCCCACCAGTAGTGGCCAGACAGTGGAAAGAATGGGTGCAGCACAGGCTACAGGGAAGGTGACCGCTAGTGCCACGCTAAGGACCTAGGTCTACAAGAAGCACAGAGACGCCACTCAAAGGATGATGGACAAAGGGAGAGAAGCAAGACAAGTGCATCCAGGGTGGGGAGATGAAACGCTGGGGGGGGGGCATGGCAGAAGGAGCCCAGTCCCACCGAGACGACTTTTGCTCTTTTCGAACGCTTCAGAAGGTCAGCGCAGAACGGCAGCCAGCTCCTTCGAAAGGTGCCTGACCCGCCACGCCTGACTGTGAAATGCCAGCAGGGAGAACACCATACAACCTTTGAAGGTGGAATGCCGCCGGGATGGGTAACGCTTGCTCGGCTTCCTCTCAAAGGTGCTGCTTCTCCGCAACCTGGAGCTATGGGTAGCTTGATATTCCGTCCGCCCGCTGCGAAGGAAACGTTAGATTGTGTGTGATGCCAGCATCGGAATCTCCGCGTCTCGCACCCATTTGCAAGTAAGCTTTTTTTTATTATTATTTTTAAGAGCTCCAGTGAAACATTTTATCTTAACAGAAACTCGCCTAAAGATGCTCTCAGCTGAAGGCTTTCATTTGGAAACAGTCTCCTTTGCCAAACCAAGCTGTGTTGCAGGGGCAGATATTTCTTTCCACCAAAGGACGAAACCTGCAATTTAAGTACCAGTCACTTGGCTCCACAAACCAAGCAGGTCTGAGTACTTGGAACACTTGACTAAGAAAACACTGATTAAACACACAGAATAACCTTTCATGGAACACACTTAGCTCATCTCTTAAAAAACTGCTCGCAATGGCTCCTTAACCAAACCTTGCTAAGCCCTTGCTAAGCCGAAGGAAATACGTCTTCTTTCATCCAGACTTTCTGACTTGACCACTGTGAAGCTGGCTGATGTTGGCCTGTGGTTTATCAACTGAAAGGAGCCAGTTGCCATGGGCTCCTCTGAGGGCAACCTCATCTCCAAACACTCTTTCTTTCTTTCCCTCGACACTTTTCCTAGAAGAGCAAAGGGCACCAGGTTTGGGGCCAATCCCTGGGGAGAAAAAGCTGGCCAGACCATGAAGCGACTCTGTGACCCTCTGCCATGCCGACATTTCTATCCTCCAAGGACCCCGTGATTCGGTTCTCCAAAAGAACATGGTCTTTTTCTTTTTCTTCCTTGGAGCATTTTAAAAATACATTCAAACAAAATAATTCTTTAAACAGAAATGCACACAGCTGTTTCTTTGCACAGTAGATAAATTTGAAGTGAGCAACTCTTTTGGCATTTTAAATAGAGTTCAGGGACACACCATGTGTGGGGAGAGGTTACGAAACCAAGCTTAGTTTTCTGTCTCGTAACTGAGATTCTCAGACTCGTACATGTGCCTTCAAAAATCAAACCTAGGAGTAGAGCTCATTTAAAATGCAGCAACCATGCATGCGAACTGCAACAAGAGGGGATAGAAGAGAAGGGAGAAAAGAAAAAAGGAGCCGGACTGGAGTTCAGTCTCTCTCTGTGTACTTACGTCTACTGGCCGCATGAGGGTTTGCGCTCAGTATTGCTGACTGTGAAATGGGAAGACTAAATCTACCTATCAGACTGCCTCTAGGATGGTCAGTGCATGTCCAGTTCTAACACCATGCACTCTAACTGGTCCTCCTACAATAACACCGTGTCCTGTGTCTGCCCACTCAAGAGGTAGGCCTGGCTGGCTGGGACCAAGGAGCTATAGTTTAAAATTCAATTTAAATACTACGTGTAGCTAGTGGCCACTGAACTGGACCACATAGCTCTCTACATCAGGCATTAACAATTCTGTTATTATAGTTTGAGCATCCCTAACCCCAAAATCCAGGTCTAAAATGCCCCCAGATGCCAAACTTTTGCAAGTCCTGATGCTTAAATATTTGCAGTTACCAAGTGTCGAGTATATGAGTATCTCCAACTTCAAAATCTGTAATACTTCTGCAGCAAGTACTTCCCATACAGGCTCCTAGCCCAAATTGGTTGCATTTTATGTCATGTTAGGTAGAGGTTAGGGAATCCCTTGAAAGATATGGAGAGCAAGAGATGTGACTATGAAGTGGTGTGACCTGGAAGTGGTGCTTACAACCCCAGATCACTAGACTCAAGTCCAACGCTCCATTCACAAAATCAAGCAGCAGCCCACCTGAACCGGAAACGGGAGCCCAGGCGGATGAAATCGGATCTGTTGGATTTGCTGTTGCTGGGCATGCGCAGGCGGAAGAAGGCGTGGTGCTCCACGGCGCACTTCCACAGGTGCTTGCAGGTGCGCGCGCTGTCCAGCCGGAACACGAAGGTGTGCTCCTGCTCCCGTCCCTGAGGGAGGAAGCAAAGGTCCTCGTGGGGGCGCATGTCAGAGGGATGGGGGGTGACTGGCAGATGGAAAGTCCCTCGGGAGCAGGGCCTACCTGGTCATCATCCTCCACCACCACGAGGGTCAGCTTGCTCTTTTTAAAGTCCATTTTGGTAATCTTAGGCCTGGTCAGAGAGAAAGCCTTTTAAAACAGGGCAGTCTGAAACACAACCACATATAAATCAAGCAGCAATTTCCTTTCTACTTTTTTTTTTTAAGTTTAGATTGGCTAAGAAAAAAAAATCATTCATTCATTTAAAGATGATTATCCAGAAGTTTCAGTAATTACCACACACCCACAATAATAGGACGGTGTGATTTTTTTTTTCCAAATGAATCTGGGAGTCGCAAATACCCCTCAAAATCATCCATCAACATAGACTTCCACCACAAAATAGGAAAAGACATTTTTAATATTAGACAAAACTAAATTACCAAAAGAATAAGCCTATTTTGTTAGCTCCTTCAAAGATTAATATGCCTGTCGGGGTCAGTCCAAGAGAATATTCACAGCCATCTCTGCCCTACAAACAAACGAAGTGACAGTCGGTAGAGGGTTCTAGTAGGTCGTCATAGAGCAGAATGTAAAAACAATTTCCTCACCAAAAAAAGTTACTTTGTTGGCACGCTATGAATTATTTCTTTCCATAACCGCAAAACAAAACAAACAAACAACAACAACAAAAAAAACCCCAACCCAACCTCATGCGATTCTTACCCTGACAACGTGCATGTCTACCCCATACATCTCCAGCCACTTCGCTTTATTCAGATAGGAGAGTTCCGCCTGGGCAGGGCTCTTTCCCCTTAGAAAAACCAACGGAGATACGTGTAAACTGGGACTCACACATCCACGGGGATCTGAAGGGCGCCCAGGGCTATCGAGGGTCATGTGGTAGTCACGGCAAGGAGGGGTGCCGGTTCACAGAGCCAGGAAATGATCCCCAAGAACATGCCCCTAAGTGAACAGGAAGACCTCCGACTAGTGTTGCTAACAGGGTCACTTAAGACAAGGAGGCCCCGGTTTAATTCAAAGGGAAAGGTTTTTGAATCACACAGACTTCGACCCACAGACTGGGAGGAAGCAGACTGTGTGAGGGAGCTGGTGGGGCAGGGTAAAGAAGTCCGCACACTACCACACCCTTTCTGGGGTTTTACACAGGACTGAGGACAATACAAAGCCACACTAAGTTCCAAGTCCAAGAGTGACGGGAAAAGGTGGCTTGGGAGGAGAGGGCTGGGAAGGAGAAAAGCAAATCGCTGAGAAACTGCCTTGTTGGTCCAGACTTTAAAACGTGCTGAAGTGGGGTGGTAGCTGCAGGTAGGCACTGAAGGCAGAAATGCCCTGCAGACTTTCGACGTAATGACCACAGTTCCTGGAATATCACACTTCAGGTTCCCAATGATTTGCCACCATCCCTCCTGTATAGCCTCTTCTGGACACTGCGCATTTCTGTACAACAGGGTTATGGGTCCAGTAGTCCTGACCCAAAACGTTTGGGACCAGCATTGCTAATGATCCAGCTCTTGAGATTTTGAAATACTTCTATAATGAGCCATTTTGGGGGGTGAGGCCCACCTCTAGCATGACATTCATTTACGTTTCCCTCACTTCATACACATGCGCGCCACACGCACACACACACACGCACACGCACACACACACACACACACACACACACACACACACACACGACCTGAAGGTAATTTCATCCAGTTCATCCAGGGTGTTCGATCTGTATTTCTAAAAGGTTTGCGCCAGACAGTTCAGGTCAGGGGTCTCAGAAACCCAGGCATATGGTTTATGTGTCAGGGTAGTGTCCCCCGCTGCCCACATCCAGGGTACCAAGAGGATGGAGTGACACCCTTGGGAGCAACATGCAATCGGACAGAAGTATGAGTCCTGCTGCATGGTTTTCGAGACATGACACTCGGACCTTCCGGGAAAGGGATGAAGTCAGGGGAGAAGTCACAGACTGGAGCTGTGGCTTTAGAGTCCTTAATGGAGCAATTCAACACGAGACCCAACAGTCTAATAAGTACTCGAGCAAAAGAGTGCGCGAGGGAGGGCGGCATCGAGGTACCTGCATTCTTTCCATCTCTGGAAGATATCGAACTCCATCGTTTCCGTCTGATTTGGGATGAACCGAAACTCAGACACCAGCTCTGGGGTGTGTTCCGGAAGCTCACATTCCCCAAGCTCCGCTGCAGGGGCCATAAAAGAAAGGAAAACAGGAGGCATTGAACACTTTGGGTAATTGCAGCGACCCAGCCCAGAGGCATTTCTAGTGCTTGGGAAGCACAGGTGCCCCCCCCATGCATAGCTCTCTCCTTTCTAGAGGCCTGGGAACCATCCTGATGCCCTCCCCATCGGGCAGTACACCATCGTCTCTGTTATTACCGTCTTTCTCCTGACTGCTTCACCCCACAGGGAGGCCTGGCTCCCATTTCCCCAGGATGTGGGATTTGCAGTAAAAGATAATCGCAGGCAACCAGGATCTGCCTAGCAGCATCCTCTGCACAGGGCTCTCGTTAAGCGCAGCTGGAGCAGTGCCCGAGGGGTGCAGGGCTGGAGAGTACGGATCACAAATTTGGTACAGGCAATCTGAGTGTGAGGCGGGGAGAGCGGGCTGCAGGAGTGACTGTGGCAGGTCGGGGAGCACTGACAAGGGTGGGGTCTGTGCAGAGCAGGGGCGGTGACCTGGAACCCTCCCAGCAGGAAGCCCAACGTGTGCAGCATGAGTCACCCCCAGAACAGAGGGACTCGGGGCACAGCCTCCTATCCCTCGGGAGCATGAAGGAGAAAAACCCACTTTCGCTACCCCACTAGACTCCAGAATGAGAGAATCCTCCAGTTCCTTCCAATACCTTACACTAAGTGTGGTCCTCAGACCAGCAGCGTAAGCTGCCAGCCATGAGGCCACACAACGCGCAGACTCGCCCAGACCTACAAGATGCCCAGGAACCAGGACATGCTTTCCTTGGAAAAAGCACCGACCCACAAGAGTGGTTTTGAACTTGAAGGTGCAGAAGAATCATCTAATGGGATAACAAACACACATGGCTAGGTCCTAAACACAGAGTTCTGGACATGATAGGAACAAGGCCCAGAGCTCCCGTTTCTTTCTTTTTTTTTTTTATTCAATTGTGCGTGGTGTGTGTGTGTGTGTGTGTGTGTAGAACCACGGGCTAATTCGGGAACCACCGTGGACCGCCTCCACCTCCTCCTTGTTTACTCTGCCCCAGGATTCACAGGCTCCACCCTACCAGGACCAGAAACGCAGGCCACCCCTGCTTCCGCCCAGCATCTATACGTGGGGTCTAGGATCTGAACTCAGGACCTTCCGCCTGGAAGGCAGAGGCTTAACCCCTGAGCCACCTCTCCAGCCCCCCAAAGCTCCTGTTTCTAACAAGTTTCTAGTTGATGCTAATGGGGTCAGCCTGGGAAATGCACTTGAAAGACCTCTATTCCAGACATCAAATCTGTCACCAGAGAGAGTTGCATGTTCCTGTGTGACTGCCAGGACAGCAGCAGCTTCTGCACCGAACATTTTCTTTTCATCCCCCCACCCCCAAAAGACCAGTCCTAGTCAGTACAAGGCTTCTGAGCATCCCAACCAACCTCACAGCCCACGTTCAGGTTAAGGAATCCAGCGAACATGTGGAGTGGAAAAAATACCCTTGTGTGTGAATGTGGAGGCATGTGCCTGTAATCCTAGCACTGGGGTAGACTGAGGCAGGAGATCTCAAGATCAAGACCAGCCTAGTAATGATTATGTAATGAGACCCTGTTCCAAACAAAACAAGACAGTCCTTGTCCATGGTAGCAAGAAAAACAAATTCGGAGAGATGATTGGAAGTCTGTACCAGACGATGCTTTGCACAATGTGGGAGATCTGACGATTGTCTCCCCACTTCAACGCCGGTCCTGACTTGCATTCCTCAGAACAAGGCTCACGGGTGTCTGGGTCAGGGCATGCAACGGCCTAGCAAAAGCAACACGAAGGCGCTCATCTGGAAGCAGTGCCTAGCCAGCAAGTGAGGGTGGCTAAGCATCGTCTAGGATAGAGGTCGCC
Source organism: Typhlomys cinereus (assembly GCA_023101885.1). Classification (NCBI taxonomy): domain Eukaryota; kingdom Metazoa; phylum Chordata; class Mammalia; order Rodentia; family Platacanthomyidae; genus Typhlomys; species Typhlomys cinereus. The sequence goes on from JALPQD010000663.1 coordinate 61,198, forward strand.
TCTGACCTCGGTCCAACATGAAGCAGTCGTGGGCATAGCAGTGTCCAAACAAAACAGGAATAACTGTGTCACAAACACCAGCAAACCATAGAGGGAGAAGCTATATCATGACAAGGTCTCCAAATAAGCTCAGACTGGGAAGCAGGGGCCATGCCCCCACCTGACATTTTACTGCACTGACGCGGGCCTGAGTGACACGTAGGACACTGTCAAAGAACTTGCTGCTGCAGGAGCCTGCCACCCTTCCATCAAAGCCCTCCTCCCAGGAGGCTGTGGAACGCGATGGAAGCAGCTCTGAACTGACACACCGGAGCCGGCTGTGGGCCCCAGACAAGCCTCTGAGCTACCTGGGCCCTGGTCTCTACCTGCAGAGTGAGTTGTTCAAAGGATGAAACGAGACACGGGCACGGAACAAATGACTGTCTCGTCCTCCTCCTCCCTCTTCTCTCCCTTTTTCAAATCTACCACAGATTTCTTTCCCCAAGAGCACAGCCTCCATGCAGAGACACTGGACCTCGACTAAGGAGCACCCTTCCTTCAAGAACCACAGCAATCTACGTCTTCAAGACTCAAGCACAGGAGGAAACACGAGCCTCGCTGCGTTCACATGCAAAGAATCCAGCTAGTGACCATTACAGGCCATGACAAGCACACTGGCTGGGCTCGAGAGAAGACGAGATGAACGCATCTGCTCAGGAGATGGGGAGGAAGGTACAGAGAGACACCTGGCAAGGTCTTTCTGTGATGAAGGCTTCCCATGTGTGTGTTCCTGAGTCCTCCGCGCTTTTATTTATACCTAGCATAATGCTGACATCTTAAATTACACTTGCTGATCTGCCCCCAACTCAAATGAGTAGTAATTCCTCCAAGAAAGGCTCACAGGCCTGCCCTTTACACACTTCAGCTCACTTCATGCTGGATGGAGTTCTGAGGTACACCTCACAGCGGCACAGAGGTGTGCCACATCCCCTGATCGTTGAGGACAATGGACAAGCTTGAAATAATGTGTCAGTGGCCTCGGGAGGAAAATGCTGCAGTGATTAATGGCCCCAGCCTGACACGGGTGCTTTCCTTTCATTAACACCACCCTGACGTGTCCCTCTGGGCAGTTAGGCCTGACTGGGAAGCCTCCTCCTCAAGGCTCAGCACTCCAGCGCAGATGAAGGCCTCTGGCTAGACAATAATTCTGCACCTGGTCAACTGAAGGGCTGCACCACGACCCTCAGAATGCAGCACTGCGTTTGGTACAGAAGCTATTACAGACAGCAACTCATCAGTGTCTTCAAGCCACCTGGAGAGGGGGCCTCATTCTTTCCATTCATTCTGCACTCAAGGAGCATCTGCTATTCGCAAGTCCCCACTACACAACAGACGCCATTAAGCTGGGCTGGGACTACCATGTAAAAAATTGCTTGAGTGCAGATGGGCCAAAAAAACTAAAAACATTAAGTAAAGAAGTCAACACGAAAATTTCTGTGCGACTTTGATCCAAATTCCACTTCTCAAAATTCCACTGGAAACTCAAAGTTGGAGACTCTGGGTCCCCATGAATATCAGGCCAGGGGCTTACAGCCATTCTGCAAGTTGCCTGATTGCCCTGTCATTCTATAATCAGCATGTTCTGAATGTGTAATGCCATAATTCTATGATCTGATTCTCAGATCAAGTTTTAAGAATTTGGGACATACAACAATGGAAGCCAAGTCTTCTTGTGGTATTCGAAAATACTAATCATGAGTGGATATTCATAATTGGTAATCCATGCTCAGTGTCCTATGACCTCTGTTTCAGCCACTCCCATCACTTCGCCCACTCCCTCACTTCAGCTACTGCCCTCACCTCAGCTACTCTCCTCGCTTCAGCCACTCCTCTCACTTCAGCTACTTCCCTCATTTCAGCTACCCCCCCCTTGCTGTACCCTAATCCCAGTCTTGGTTCCTGTAATGTTTAATCTCAACTGTCAACTTGACACCTAGAAGGCAGGCGTTCGGGGCATGTGGGCGAGGAATGAGAGATGATCTAGATTATAGTTAGCCTCTAGGAATATCTATGAGGGACTGCCTGGATGACATGAATTGATGTGGGAAGGAAGACCCATCTCGTTACGGGAAGGACCGCTTTCTGAATAAGGATCCTGGACTGTATAAAACGGAGAAAGTAAGCTGACCATTAACATTTACTCGTTGCTCTCTGTTTTCTGAATGTGAATGTGGTGGGACCAGCTGCCTCAAGCTCCTGCCATCCTCACCATGATGGACTTGAACTGGGAGCTAGAATAAACCCTTTCTTCCTCAAGGGAATTTTACCAAAGCAACAGAAAAAGAAACCAAGACAGAACCAACTGCAATCACTTCTTCCCACACAAGCTTGGCCTTTCTAAAATCCACACCCGTCAGGCCTGCAGCCCCTTTTTCCCACACTAGAACCGTCTTTCCAAAATCCATACCCACTGGGCCTGCCCACAAGAACCTGCAAAGGTCACTGCTGACTCCATAAAATTCACATTTTTTGAAGGGAATCTACGGCTGTCCACCAGTCCCTCTCTGAACTTTGCCCTGTGATGTCACTTAAATACTGCCTCTCTATAGTTGGAATTTTTTTTTGAGGGGGGGATCTTGTTTGATTTTTTTAGAGAAAGGGTCTCTTGTAGCCTAGGCTGGTGTTAAGCTTGCTCCACAGCCAAGAATGACCGTAAATTTCTAGTCTTCCTGCCTCTTCCTTATAAATTCTAGAACAACAGGTATATACCACCATATCTGGTCTCACACGGTGCTAGGGAATCAAACCTAGGGTCTCGTGTGCCCCCGGTAAGGGCTTGCCAGTGAGCTGCGCCCTGCCCTTCTCTGCACTTCTGAGCCTGGTTCTCTTGGTTTATCTTCTGCTCTGCCATATCCAGTGGTCCAAGCCTCCCGTGTGCCTCTGCTCCTCAGAGACTTCTCTGTATTGTATCTGCGGCTCTTGGGGACAGAGGTCATAGCATGTTCATTTATATCCCGGGAGAAAGGAGAGCACTGGGCCTGGCACAGCAACAGATACTCCCTGACTGAAATGAAAGCAATAATTTTAAAATGCTAATTACTGCCAAAGATGAATGTACCTTGTAGACAGAGAGCAGCTAATTCCACAGCCGTTTCGTAGGGACACTTCAGTCTTGAAAAAAAAGAAAAGAAAAGAAAAGAAAAGAAAAGAAAAGAAAAGAAATTAATTCTACATAAGAAGTTACATACTCAGATTCATGCAAAGTATCAGTAAAAATCACTCTTTACATTGTAATTCTATCTACTCACTGGTTTTGGTTCTAGCAGTTTTCTATGTTTAGTCTATGTTAAAGAACACACACTAACACGCGGTCAATTTTCACTGTGCGACAAAATAATACAGTGCAAATATATTTTCTGTCAACAATGCAGACAGTTTTACTGAGGCTGGCAAGAATGGTAGTGTCTGGGAATCAGAACACAAAGTCGTCCCTTTGACTTATTATTTTAACTTTTATCTTAATAGGGAACGTGCATCTTTCAAGCTGCTTAAACGCTTCCTCAAAACACAGTCACGGTGTTTAAAAAAAAAATCAACAGAAAGACACCATAAAGATGACTGCCGGGACGGCTGACTGCTCAGCATCTGCTTAAACACAGCTGAGACGCACCCACAGAACGGGGTTACTGTGAGTACATGATCTCGCTCATCCTTGAATCTCCACAGTCGGTTAAAAAGATGGTCGTATACATGGTTCTCAAAGCCTTGTCTTAAGCCTCATCCCATTTACTCAATATGAAGAGCCTGAAAACTCCTAGGATTGGTATGGCGAGTGCCCAGCCCACCCAATCTCTCACAGAAGAGAAAGTGAGAGGTCAGGGGTCAAGCCCAAAGCCATCCACCTGGTCAGAGGCAGTGCTGGAATGCTTTGGAGTATTAGCAGGTTGGGATCAAGAGATGCAAACTCAAAGTACTGTGTGGATACAAAGTGTTGCCATTAATTTTTTTTTTCAAGCTGCAGACAAATTCTACAGTGATGAGGCCTTTCATATGAGGCACAGAAACACACACACATGCTCAAAATACATGTGCCAACCAAAGATCGGTGCTATGTGGCTGGGGAAGGCAAACGCATACACTGTATGTTCTGCTCCTTCTATCGCCTGTATACCGCTGAACATTTTAGTGTGCTTGATTAAGTGCTTGCTTAATAGATCAGAAATTAGATTTCAAACTTCCTGCCAATTACATTCAAAATCGGAATGCCAGCAGCAGGTATTGCTTCTCAGACTCAACATAGCCTTAGTTTTTTTATGCGACAGAAAATTTTCAATACATCTGTCGAAAATGATCTTGCTGGAAGAGCGGAACCCTCTTAATCTTTAAGATAAATTAATGCTGCCTGTGAAACCAACTGCTTCGGTGGCAATGCTCTGTGCGTGGGTAGCCAGAAGCCTTGTATTTACAATTCATTTTTTAAGAGGGGGAAGGGAATGCAATAGGGATCTAAGTCTCGTCCTGGCCGGGTTGGGACGCAGCCTCTTTTCATTACTTCAGGTGAACAGTGGTAAGTGAGGCCTCTTTGGTTGTCCAAATTCTTGTCCGTGTATACATACCACCAATGTATCTTGCTTGCAAACAACCAAAGCAGTGGCGGAGGGAAGCGGTTCCAAATACACATCACTTAAGATATTAAATGCTCTTGGAAATGCTTCAAGCCATATTGTAATCACTTAAAAATAAGATGATAATGACAGGGACACAAGGACTAGACTCACTTTACAATGCCTGGTGCGCTTTTTTTTTTTTTAATTTTGATAAGGAAACAAGGGTAAGAGAGTTCAAGTGGTGAGTTATTCCGAGGCACACTGTGCTCTATGCTGGGTTAAGAGTGAGAACAAAAGCATACTTACTTTCCAGAAAGAATGTCATGCCTGAGTTGTAAAACAAACAGGTACCTGACAAACATATACAAAAGTCAACAGAGGGTCAACCGTTCCCCAGTCACCTCCACTCCAAGGTCTCCCCCTCCCCTACCCCACAGCCCTTCCCACCCCCCCCCCCCCACCCGCATACAGCATTTTGCATTGTCAAAAGGGAGTCTAAAGCATATGAGAAGTGATGGGTAGCATCTCCTGCTGGGCAGGCAGAAGGGCATCCCAGAGCCTGCCAGGCAGGCGAGTGCACGTGGGGAGTTTGCAAGATGCCTTGAGAATGGAGCATGGGACACTGAGCCATGTAATGGCAGCCTCCACACCCGCTCTGGTGCTGGAGAAGCTAGACATACAGCCACACAGAGTCGGCACACAGACATGCAAGGCTAAGAAACTGGGCTGGTTTGAACCACTAGACTGGGTACCGAACTAGCAGATTCCAGAATCCAACCAAAAAGCTCATCCTGACTGGAGTGCCCACTAGCAACAGGTAGACGCTTTTCTTCCTAGCATAGCTTAAATGCTGAGTCTTGTCTTTTTAAAACACACACACACACACACACACACACACACACACACACACACACACACGCATGCATGCACGCACGCACACACGCACAAAAGCACAGGCATAGTACACCCCCACACAAACCAAGATAATTCCTAGAATTAGACAGTAACAGATTACAGAGCAAGGTAGCTCTTAACAAAAGCAGGACTTGCTTAGGTTAAAAAAAAAGACTTTGTTTAAGTGAAGTCTGTTTTGTTTTTTGATTTTTGATTTTTGTTTTTTTCAGCCAGGAAGAATGTGGGCACTGGTACCCGTTGCTGAGCTCTGTACCAATCCGAACTGCCCACACTCCACTCCATGCCCACGGAGTCAGAATCCTACACGCAAGAGTGGTCCCTAGGAATGCCATTTGTTCCAAAGCTTCCCAAGTGTTTCTGATTCACACAACCTGAGTGTGGTAGCGGCAGGAACAACGTGCTCCATCCACAGAGGGCTCAGAAGAAGACACTGGAGCGATTCAATAGGGAACCTCAGGAACAGTGCCGGAAGCGGCTTTCTGCAGAACGGCTATGCAGACTGTGGGTGTCCCAGGAATCAAAGGAAGCAAGAAGGCTGAGGGTCCCCTGGCATTCCAGAGTATTCCTGCCTCCCAACAGGTCCTCAACCATAACTGAACTTCCACTGCTGAGGCTTGAGACACTGACTTCTATAAGCAAACCATTGGACTGTGGTGCCTATGTGACCAGAAGTTCTAACTCTTCCAGAAAAACTTAATGTCTGACGCTCAGAAGGTCTTTCCAGTAGGAAACTGGTCAGTGTCACTTTCAAGTGTCACTCAGGTAGCCCTCTCCTAGCTGGTTGTTAACAGCGTGGACTGTCCATCTATGCATTATGTCACCACTACGACCCGTCACACGAAAGGGACAAGATACTTTGGGGCCATAGAGAACAGTAAAGAATTTCACAGATAGAAGAGTATGAGCAGGACACACCTACAATGTTATTAAAATTATTTTTCTTCACCTGTTTCTGAAATCCACGAGATAAATAAGCACAGGCACTTATAACATAAAACCATTCAGCTGGGCTGAGAGAGAACTTAACAGGATTCTAGTGACTTTGGGGGTAACTGGTGTGGTTTTTAAAAGACAGGTTCCTTCTATGGTAACACTCAAGAGAGAGTTCTGCAGCACCTTAAAAAAATAAGAAGACAATTCTGGGCAAGAAAGTGCTTGCCAGATAGCTGCTTTCTCATTCTTGTGGTAGAGACAGAAATAAAATGTCACAGACCAACCAACAATTTACCTAAGGTCAAAAAAAAAAAATAGAAACAGAACAACAAAAAAAGCTCTGATGTCTATTTCCTAAAAAAAAAAAAAAAAAAAAAAATCAAATTAAGCAAACTTGTGGGTTCTCACAGAATGCATAAAGCCAGTGGGGAGATCCAAAAAAGGATACTTGAGTCGTTTAACTGGGGAGACCTTGCAGACGATGCCAGAGGTTGCTTCGTGGGGAATGGCTAAGGGAGAACGTGGGACCCCAGAAATAACTCTTGCTTAGAAATGTAGACGGAGGACAGAAAGTAAGGCCACCCATGGCTGGAAAGACCCACAGCTTCTGGCCGAGGGGCAGGCTTGTGGGCGGAATCCTCTGCACTGTGTCTTACCTTGTAAACTCTTCACGAAGGTTGTTCGGTTCTGAAGAATAGTATTTAACTCGAAAGTGCAAAGCATAGGCAGGTCCAACTGGAGATTTGGAGATAGAAAATTGAAGATGTTTGTCCCTGAGTTTGAAGACCAAAGAATAGACCAAAGGAAACGCACTGAACCATTAGCACACCTACCTACCGCTCCATCTAGAAAGTACAAAGAGATCTTTTTGATCCCTGTTTGGGAAGATGGAAATGGACTGTTCGGTCAACTGAGAAGGTTTAGCTGGGAGCTTCCCTCTGGCAGAAATAATCCAGGGATCTGGGTGAATGTCTAAGAGCTGGTCTTTGACTTTGATCTCCAATGCCAAGACACTAGAACTGATGCCCATGTTTTACAAAGCTCAAATTGGCTGAAGGAGCGACTCCAAATCGGCAGAGTGTTCTGCCATCTAAAACTTGGTAAAAGGATCCAAGAGTATTTAATTTTTTTTTTGTAATTGTTAAGGAAGCTAAGCATACACAGCATTAGAGAAACATGGTCGCCACACCTTCAACGTAAAGGCAGTGAGCCCCCAGCCTCCTGCCGCCCACTCTCCATTCTGAATCTACGTCGGAACTTGCAGGGAGTAGGTGTCAAGTTCCTGACTAGTACATTAGTCAATTCTCGTTGGCAGAGGTGTCTGACGGCAAATGAGAACACGGGTGGGTTGCTGACATCTACTAAAAGCTCCTCACCCACCTTCCAAGCTCTACTCTCTGGTCAGTTTTAAGATAAAGTGAAAAAATCACCCACAGAAAATTGGAGTGTTAGAAAAATAAGTTAGAAGCTCGCAAAACCTGGCCAACAGAGTTTACTGACAGGTAGGAGAAACAAACGAAGAGTCTGAATAGCGTTCACTTACCTTTCATCTGCTTTTTTATTGGTTTGGAATGATCCAGCCAGTGCTGAAAGAAAGGAAATGTTTCTTTAGGGATAATTTACAGTGAGAAAGAATACCTGAAACTACCCGTGTGATTCCACCCACAAAATACAGGGGCCAGTCAGACCTTGAGCTCTACTGATCAAGTTGGTATTACACATCCTTTGCCTACACATGTAAGAGCATTTTTCTTAGGCCAGTGTCTCTAAACCTTTTAAGGACCTGAAAGAACCTGAAACCCCCACGCCATTGATCTATAAAGTCCCTTCTAACCAGGGGCCACCAGCTAATTGCCTTTTCCTTCTGAGTTGCTCACAGAACAATCGATCTTCTCCAATAGCTCCGAGTCTTCACTCATCTAGCAGGAAGTATAATGTGCATGCTGAGAAGTTCTCACTACAAGTCAGTGATTCTGACGCCCTAAACTCTGAAACTGTGAAAATACAGTTCATTGCTCCCTGTGGGAGTCAGTTGCAGATGCTAATTTGACAACTGAAGGCCGAGCCTTTGGATGCATCTATGAAAAGTTGTTTAGTTAAGGCAAGCCCTGACCAAGGCTGTGGGAAATTATTTAATTGATGTGACAATCCAGCCCATACCGGGTAGGATCATTCCCTAGGCAGGTAGGTAAGATGGAGAGAGAGCTGGTTCAGTATTTTGGCTCACTAATAGTGAAAGGAAAGTATGCTCCTTTCTCAACAATTTCTGTGGGTGTGATGTGGCTAGTGCTCTTGGCTTCTTGTGTTCTATGAACTCTCCTGCTATGTGGATGAATGTAACTGAGAATCATAAAATGAATTGTTCCCTAAGTCGTTTGGGCCTTACGTTCATTCAACACCGAGAAGATCAAAGTAACACACCCCTTTTCCCTTTAGCAGTAGAAAGGACCTTTGTCATAGATGGAAAGACAGGCTCTAAAAGAGATTTGCCTAAGATAGTTGAGCTACAGCCAATGAGGACATTTCGACCGCCTCTCATGTTTCCCAGAGAACGGCTTCAGTTTTATGACCTGAGGAGACTTCAAGGCCATGACTCTTGGGTAAACATTTCTTCATAATGCCAAAGTTCTCAGGATGCTACAGTCCTGAGGAGGCTCAACAGCTGAACTTTTTGTGGAGAGCTACTGTCACAGCTGGACACAGGTGTCAACTTGACAGTTGAGGGTTTGAGCTCTGGGCACATTTGTAGAAAATTAGTAATTGAGTTAAGCCCAGAGCCAATCTGCAGGAGATTGTCTAGCTGATGGGGAAGGCCCAGCCATGGTGGGTGGGACTAGGTCCTGGAATAAAATACAGAGAGCTGGTTGAGAGAGTCGGCATCCTTGTGTACACTTGGCCAGACAAGCTGGTCTAGCAAGTAAGGATCAGCCCTCTCTCAGCCGCTATGTGAAGACGGTATGGCCAGTTCCCTCAGCCCTGGTGTGTGAGCTCTCCTGAAAAGTTAGACGAGGAACTGTAACCGGACTATCATAAGACAATAAACCCCTTGTTCCCTTAAGCCATTTGATGGTGCTTTATCGGCAACCATGCGGGAAAACCACAACAGCTATATTTAGGAATGTCCACACAGACTGACTGACAGATGGGCACATTCAGATGTGCCACTAACTGAACACACATTTAATGAGGGACCTGCAGAGAGGATCCCAGCACAGATGAAGTCAAGACTCGATGTAGTCTGAAGCATGCAAGGTAACCACAGGGGCTTGCAACTACATGCATGAAATTCAAAACAGGGTTTTCTTCTGAGTATCTTCTGCGTCATCAGAGAGATGGACCACTAAGTCACAGGCTATCTACACTGTGAGCATCTTCAAGCGAATGCTTGATGGTTTCTGTGCCACCTGTGACAGACACAAGGTGTGGTACTCAGCTGAGAAAAAAGGGCTAAGTAGGAAATTTCTTTTAAAAGAGGTTGGTGAGGGTCAGCGAGATAGCTCAGCAGGTAAAAGATCTTCTCTCAAACCTGGAGCCCCAAGTTCAACCCTGGAAGCCCACATGGTAGAAGAAGAAAACAATATTCCTCTGACCTCTACTATGCACCACAGCATGCTTGCGTATTCTCTCTCTCTCTCTCTCTCTCTCATAAATAAATAAAACCATGAAAAAGAGGTTAGTGAGGCACGTTACACTGCATGTAAACTCACTGCACACTGGAAAGCTGTTAGGATTGGAAGGATGCAGACAAAGTGTGCTTCTCACCAGCTGTTCTTAGCCACAGGCTGGTCTGGCGCCTGCCAGGGACTTTCAGAAGCTATCTGTGCTCTGCACGTGCTAATAAGGAGAAAGGGTGGGGCTGAATTCGCAGTGTTCTCCACATTTGACCACAAAGCCCATGTGGGAGGAGGGGGATGAGGAACACAAAAGCAAAGAATGGATGGATTATAACACAATACGCTTGGGAGCGGGAGGAGGGCAGCGTGGGCTTCCACGTTTCCACTCCGGTCTGGGCAATAAAGGGGCAGATCGCCACAGCGTGTGGCTCGTTTTATCTCGCAGGTAACAGCTTTGAATTGGAAATGACCTAAATGTCCACCAACAAAAAGGGATCCCAAAATGGTTCATCCCTATAAAGTAACAAAGGATGTAGGCCAATAATTAATGTGGCAAGAGCCATTGCAGTATTAAGATGGAGTACAGGTAGGATCCCATTTACAGAAATTGTTATTTTCTATCAAAATATGACTAAACATACTTGTAGAAATTATTTTTGGATGATAGAGCTGTGGATTCCATTTATTTTATTCTTTTTACTTTTGTGAGTAGCTTTATTTTATGATCTTTTTTAAACTTTATTATTGATCTCTGCATATGTGCATGCTCGTGTGTGTGCGTGTGTGTGTGTGTGTGTGTGTGTGTGTGTGTGCGCGCGCGCGTGTATCAGAGGGCACTTGGGTTGTTTGCTTGTTTTGAGACATGGTCTCCTGTATCGCAAGCTGGCTTCGAGCTGGTTGCATAGTCAAGGATAATTTGATCTTATCTTCCTGCCTCTACTTCCCAAATGTGGAGATTACAGAGGAATGCCACCATGCCCATCTCATGTGGTGCTAAGAACCGGAAACCAGGGCTTCGTGGATGCTAGGCAAGCACTCTACCAGCTGAGCTACATCCTCAGGCTCTACCAGACAATTTTTGATTATGAATTTGCCTCACAAGGATTAGATATCACCACTGCCTTCCCATACTGGAAATCCCGCCCCCATCTTACCCCTGGAAGAGACAGATACAGAGTGGAAAGAGGCATAGTCATCCTCCTGCCAAAAACCATGCTGGTGGCTACGACTGAACCTGGTCTTGAACAAATCCGCCCTTCCAGCCACAGACGGCTCCGTCTGCAGCCAGCCTTCCAGTCTGAGCAGCTCATAGCTGAGAGGAGCGCGTCCCTTTTCTCTCCTATGTCCTTGCCATGCGTGTTCTGAGTAGACCAAGCTTCAGCCACCTGTTCTGCCATTACTGTCAAACCCTCATCTCCAGCCAGCCAGCCTTGGGGGGCTTCTTCCTTGGCCAAGTTTTCATTCATGGCTGTGCATTCCTCACTCGAAGAACTAAATTAAAGATGTTAATGCCTAGGTCGCACCCAGGGCCCATTAACCTTGGTCTCCAAGCATCGTGTTTCAAGGTGCTCCCTGTGCACCTGGCATAGTATTTCACAGTTAGGTATTCTGCATCCTACTCTGCCCAGGAAGGTGCCTTGTGAATCTACAAGAGTTCTATGCCACCTCAAGCAATTCCCAGGTTTATGGTCCTGCCCAAGAGGTGACGTGGCCACATGTCTGCAGCTAGAGTTTGCACATAGGCAGGTTGGATTTTTGGGTCACATGCTGGGGTGGGGGAACAGCCTGCTCAGCCCTGGGGCAGCACTGCTAATGAATGCACCCCACCCCCCAAACACACACATCCATCCCTCTGGCCTACAGCAGGGCTTGCTTCACTGGAGGTCCAAGTAATGTCGGGGCGAGCTAAGCTCAGAAAGGAATCGGAGGTAGCCTCATTATTCTGGAAGTTTCTTGACCCATGGGGGTTTTCAGATCAGCGGTAAGAAACCTCAGCCACAATTCTAAATCGACAGATGATAAAGCTTATCTTGGATCTGACCAGCTCAGAGTGATCTGACTTTCTTCACGGTGACAGGAGATGACCAGGTTGCAGTCACTGGTATTATATTCCACAAGACCCCCTGGGACTCGAATCCTGGAGCAATGAAAGCCGGATGTGGCATTCAGTGAATTATATCCCACGAACAGCTTGAAGCTGTATTTCAACGGCAGCAGGACCCATCTGGGATGTTCACCTGTGTTCTGGCTAAATATAGCAGGCCACCCATCAGTGAAGGGCAAGGACGGATGGCTCCAGTCCCTTCCACGGACCATTACGCCAGCCACTGCCGACAGCCAGATGCAGTTCTGAGTTCAAGTGGCAAGACATTTAACTCGGAGCTCCGGCGAGTGTTAGCAAGGTGATTTCTGATCCAAATCTGTCATACAACTCCACATGGAGAAGCCCTTCCCATAAATCAAGATGTGGGAGGTGATCCCAGCAATCTGTTCTCCCTATCCATCAATTCTGGAAATATGACACCCACAGGATGGCTATAGACTGTAAAGGCCGGAGTCCTCATCAAAGTCTCAGAGAAGCTGGGGAGACTACAGGGGGAGGGTGTTTAAAAACCTCTCTCTGTAAGTCCCCAGAGCCTTCACCATTAATGAAGCCTGAGAGATGGGACTCATAATGGGATTTCTGGGACCTGTAGACTTATAAAGAGAATCCAGTTTGCCTTTATATTAGAACTGAGTGTCTCCTACCCACAGGATGAAGAGAGAAGGAATGGAAGGAACACTTGACTTGTGCCTCAGAGCAGGCAGGGGTGGCCCTAAAAGTCTGGTGGGATCCAAACTCACTGGTGTCACATGCCTCACATTCAAGGTCGACACAACACAAACTGGTTCCAAGTGCCTTTCCCACCTGTGGAATGTGCGTCTTCCCTCTTCCTCATAACAATCCCAGCCCATACGTTCACTCACGACAGTGACTTAAGGTTTCCTTGGACACAGAACCCAGCCGAGAAGTCCCTCAGCATCTCTCCATCACACACAGATCTGTACGCATGGGTGGATACCACCCTCACACCAGAGGACAGAGGTACTGCTCTGCCTACGTGACACTTCCCCGTCCCTCCCGCAGGAGGCAGCGGATCAGACTCCACTCCTGTTCTGCCACTCTAGGGCGCTGAGCAAGCCCGCCTCCACTCCTGTAAGCTAGCCCCTAACCCAGTCTGCAGGCTCCGCTGCTGTCCACAGGAACTGCACCGAGCTGTCCAGTGGCTGGAAAAACACAGTTACTGTCAGCAACAGTCACACAGCTACTGCTGCTAGCTGATCATCATTTCCTTCTGTCCTTTAAAAAACTATTTATTTAAGGGGAGGAAGGGCAGGAGATGTGGCCACACATGTCCTAGTGCATGGATGGGGGTCAGAGGTCACCTTCTGGAAGTCAGTTCTCGCCTTCCACCACATGGGCTTCTGGGGTTTAAACTTAAGTTGCCTGGTTCGAGGGCAGGTGTTTTACCCACTGATGTGTCTTGCCAGTCATATTTTGGTCTTTGGTCAGTGCTAGAGACTGAACCCAGGGCCTTTGCATATGCTTTCGTTAAGTGTTCGGCTTCACCCCTGAGCCCAGGGCTTCGTACGATTACATCTGAAATGGTACGAGACTCAGTGACATCAGCACGAGCACACGCGCTGACCTTCTGAACGCCGGGCAGCATGAAGCTGGGGACACCGCCGTTTCTGCAGCAGCCGTGGGGCCCTTCCAGCCCCCTGCCTCATCTGTGTGTTAACCCACCATCCAGCCCTGGCTCACGTGCTGCTGGACTCTGAGCTGAAAAGCAAAAGCCCAAATCATCTTTTCTGGATTCCTTGCTGCAAAATGTATTGCCAGTAAAAGCTCCCTGTTCCTGGGAGGGGAGGTGGGTAATGCAAAGTGTCCACCTTCCTTCGAGATGGAGAGAGAGGCTGCTCTGTGGCAAAACGGTTGTTCTGATATTCTGATACTTGAGCCAAGTCCTAGCCCACCTTCTGCCTGGCAACCAGTGTTGACGCTTGTTCTTGGCTCATCAATGACACTAGGGCACTTCCTCTTCTTAGAAGCTGGGCACCCTCGGCTAGAGGGCTTATCCACACCCCACGCCACGGGACTGCCTGATCGTCTCCCTGCCGAAGAGCAGCAGGCGGGGGACTATGCCCTGCTCATGTTGGCAACCACAGAACTCCATGCTGGGTATGTTTGGTAAATGTTCTCTTATCTTCTGCGTGTGTGTGTGCCTGTGTGTGCACACACGTCTCTGGGCTGTGTGGTTCAGCAGGAAGTGCTAGACTTTGGAGTCAGGCCAAGTTCTGAATTCTGGCTGTTTCCTTCTTTCATCCTTTACAAGGCTTCTACTGTGTCTGGGCCTGCGAATCTCGTCTGTATAGTGAGTGCTCGGGGAACCAGCTTCATGGATGATGAATGCTGAGCAGGAGCAGGAGCTATGCAGACCTTAGTTCAGTGGGAACTCAGGATCCATCAGCCCATGTGAGCTGGCGGCGGGAAGGCCGAGAAGCACAGGCCAGACAGAGCGCCTGGCTCTAGGAAGAAAGCTTTCCCCTGTAAAAAATCACACTCCTGCTTTCGCTCCGAGCCTCCCCGAAGTCAGATCTGCAGAGTGGGGGTCCCCATGCGGCCTTCCTCTTTGACTTGGGAAAAGGAAACAGGAGGTCCTGGCTCCAAATGCTAAAAATAGGCCACGCAGACAGGCTTTGACAGTTGCTTCGGGGCTGGGCAGGGCACCATGGAAACCAGGCTTGGCTCTTTTCAGAGAGCTGGAGATAGATATAAGGCGGGTGCACAGAGCTATGCCAGGACCCCTGGCACTGCCAACCCCTGGATCCTTGGGTCAGGGGCCAGGTGGGGGTGTCAACACTGGAGGAGCCTCCATGAGGGGGGCAATAAGACATTGCCAATGAGTCATTCCCTTCCAGCTACTAATCTGTTGTTCCCCTCTTCCAGGAAATACCTGCCATGACACCCGGTCACTTCCCAGACCCTGTGAAAGCCCATGAGCCCCCGCAGCCATTTCCTCCTGCAGGCAAACGACAGCCTGCAGCTCCCAACAAGCCCCGACTTCTCAGCGAGCTCACCTGGATGCTTTACCCATCTCGCCACCCCCAGCCCACCCAGCTGGATAAAGGAGGCTGCTATGGTCTGGAGATGGCTTGTCCCCAAGGCTCAAGTGGAGAAGCTCGCTCCCTGGGGTGGTAGTGTTGACAAGGGAAGGCAGGCACGGGTCACGAAGGCTCCATCCTTACCATGTCAGTCCCAGAGGACTGAGTTAGCTGCCTCACAAGTGGTCAGGTCTGAGCAGCCATGAAGCAAAGTCACTTTGTGCGCAGCTGCTTCCGTATTATAATGCAGTCAGAAGGCCCTCGTTAGAAGCCAATCAAAGGGAACTGCCCGATAATAGACTTTCAGCCTCAAAAAGCATGAACCTCCTTGCTTTTGCAAAGTAACCGGCCTCCGGTATTTTGTCATTACACTCTGACACTAAGAAACCTATGACCATGTTCCAGATAGCAAAACCTCCATTAATTCTTTGAGTTCCTTCCTACAAAGTAGAGAACACTACCCCCACTTTGTAGACAGGAACACTGAGGCTGAAGAGCACAGGGTACAAGAACAAACACCTGAGAGCGAAAGGCTTTGATCTGAGTTCAAGTCGTGCTACTCATTAAGTGACTCCCAGGGTCTGAAGGCTTCCCAGAAGGTGGGAAGCCAGGACAGAGCCCTGAGTGCATTCCTTGTGGAGTGAAGAAAGGCTTTCCAGGGCAAGAAGAGGAAGCCGTGGGTCTTGGGGATCTAGTTGGGGAGGTCTGTTGGCTCAGACGGACAACTAAGAAGCCCGAGAGCACAGGGCAGAATGGCCAGGCAGGGACACAAGCGCCACAGCTTACACAGAGGAAAACCAGCTTGGAGAGCTCAGGCCATGCACCACAAACCATGGGCAGAGTTCTGGAAACATCTGGAAGGATGGACAGAGTTTGAGAGTGAGAAGAAATATTCCAGGAGGAGGAGGAGGAGGGTGCACAGAAACGCACTGGACAGGGGCGAGCACTGTCAGGACCAGCCTGTTAAGATGCTTCCTGGAAAAAAAAAAAAAATCAAAGACTGGGTGACAAAAGAGTCCTGGAACAGTGGCGGCGGCAACAGCTGCCGCTGCTGCTGCTGCTGCCGCCGCCACCGCCTGTACCGCCACCACCACTACTGCATCGCACATCTCTTGCATTTCCAGACTCCAAGGCAGACGCCTCATCTGCCTAACAGAGAAGGAAAAGTCTTTCTTATTTGCAGAGCAAGACGCGGGGGAGTGTTGGGGACCAGCAGACCCGGGCACCTGCAGATGTCAGGCCTGGGCAGGGAGCCTGGGTCCCGCTGAGAACATCGCTCCCGCTGCACAGTGACAGAGCGCTGGCAAATGGGCAAGGCTGCCAGCCGAGTCAGCAGAGCCTGACAGCAAATTGTTTCATAATGGAGTCACACCCAGGGACTTCTGGGAAGTGGAGTGGCTCAGAGGGTCACCTGAGGATGAGGGGAGAAGAAGAGGAGAGGACCTGCCGGCAAGACTACAGGCCGTGGGCTCTAACGTTAGCTCTGCTTTCTACTCGCAAGCGACCCTGGGTGGGCCTGTCTGATTCCCCCCGCAGACTGGTCTCTCACATCAGGACACAGAGCTCTGAGCCTTTGGGTCCCCAGGACTCAACTTACAGCTGAGGAACCTAAGGCCAAGATGGAGCAGGACCAGGACTCCTGAGGAGCTGATGCAGAACGCCACAGACAGAGAAGGGTCTGGGGAGGCGGCGGGTCACAGGTGACACCGCGCACAGAGGGAACGCTGAGCATGACTTCTGGGAAACAAACAGAAAGGGACTGTGGGGGCAGCTGCGAAGAGCAGACACGGAAGCCGGTTGACGCCATCATCTACGGACTCTGAGGACTGAGAGAGAGGGCGAGGCCTTAGAGAGCCGGACAAGAAACGTGGGGTGTTGTAGGTGGATGACTTAGGTCTTCTCAGCAAGTAGAGCAGCTGCCAGACAGACGCCGTAGGGGCTTGACTAGAGAGCTACGGTGTAAACCGGAGAGGAAACCAGGGGCCAGCAAGGGGTCAGGACCATCTTGAGGCACAGCTTGGGGGCTTGGACTTGGCTGAACCTATGCTCTCCGCTGGAGCCAAAAGACACAGGCGCGCCTCTCCCCAGCAGCACTTGGCAATTGGGAAGAAGCCGCTGAGAGAACAGATGGGCCTGCGCGTCAAGGGGAAGCCAGAGAACAGCCACGGGCAGGAGAATGGAAGGCCGAGGACCAAGCGCTGGCTTGTCTGGTTGTGGAAGAGGGAACGAGGAGGAGGAGGCTAGAGGCGGCAATTAACACAGAAGGAAACCATGAGCCAGAGGCAGAGGGCTGGGGGTAGAACCAAGGGTGTTATCATGGAATTGGGGGAGAACTGAGGCCAGGAAGTGATGACATGACGCAAAGGGAAACTGAGGTTTGCCTCCCACGAACCTTGAATGAAACGAAACAGTATCCGGGCTACATAGAGACCCACAATGTGAATCCTGGGGTCTCCACCTCCCCAGCTGAGAGGGGTATGGGGGGCAGTCACAGGTCACAGGCACGGCATCGAGCAGCTCATCCTAAGGAACCAGAGCGGGACAGGGAAAAGCCGGACGTCCCTCTCTCGGGTCCAGCGGGCAGAGTCTCAGCTGAGGAAACCAGGCCCGAGAACCAGGGAGGACCTACTAAGCACAGCCAGGAAGTCCTAACGGGCAGCTGGTGTCAATGCCCATGGGGGTGAGGCTCTCCCCAGGAGGAGCTCGGCCAGGAGCGCTGACACCAGATTCCACTCTCTTAGCTTGGGGGGGCAGCATCCCCCTGACATTCTCTAACACACCCAATTACCAGGAACTGGTTCAGAGTAGTTTCAACCTTACGACTGAGCCAGGGAAAGAGCTGGGGAGTGTCCAGCTGTGATGGGCCCTGTCGTCAGCCCTGAGCTCATGCTGGGAAGCCGAGCCTTCAAGACTGACGTCTTCTCGGCCTCCGATTATCCTCCGTATGTGCCTGGCTGTGTGTGGGGTGTGTGTGTGTGAGTGTATATGTGTGTGTATATGTGTGGTGTGTGCATGTGTGTGGTGTGTGTACATGTGTGATGTGTGTGTGGTGTGTGTATGGTGTGTGTGTATGGTGTGTGTGTATGTTTGTGGTATGTGTATGTGTGTGGTATGTGCGTGTGTATGTGCGTGTGTATGTGTGGTATGTGTGGTGTGTGCGTGGTGTGTGTGTGGTGTGTATGTGTGGTGTGTGTATGTGTGGTGTGTGTGTGTGGTGTGTGTGTGTGTGTGTGTGTGTGGTGTGTGTGTGGTGTGTGTGGTGTGTGTGTGTGTGGTGTGTGTGGTGTGTGTGGTGTGTGTGGTGTGTGTGTGTGGTGTGTGTGTGTCGTATGTGTATGTGTGGTGTGTGTGTGTGTGTGTGTGTATATGTGTGTGTGTGTGCACTGAGGCCAGAACTTGATGTCTGGTGTTCTCCTCAATGGCTTCACCCTAACTTTTTTTGTTTTTGAGACCGTCTTTCGCTGAACTCGGACCTCATTCATCGGGACCCACCTCTCTCTGCCGCTGGGGTTGCAGATACACGCTGCCACCCCGGGCTTTTCCATAGGTGCTGGGGACCTGAACTCAGGTCTTCAGCCTGTACTGCTGAGCCACCATCCTGACCCCTATCTGACGATTGTTAACTCTCTACCATCTGCCCTGGATCTCGCTCAGGTTCACCGCTTCCTCTGCCATGCTTAGAGCAGCGTCCAGGGCTCACGAGCACACAATAAACACTTTCAGAGTATGGCAACAAGCAAGAACACAACAAATTATTTTTGGAATCCAAAGTGCATCTCATTGGGAAGGACTGTGGAGGAACTCCTGTGGGGGATTTGTGGGGCTGGTGACACGGCTCAGCAGGTGAAGGCATTTGCCACCAACCTGAAGACCTGAGTTCAATCCCCAGAACCGGACTCCCACCAGTTATTCTCTGACTGCCAAACACGTGCCATGAATTGTGTGCACACATACACACACACACACACACACACACACACACACACACACACACACACACGAGATAAATATTTTTAAAAAAGAGTTATGAGTTTCATGGCTGTCACTCATTCTAGTGTCTGTCTCTGGTAAATTTGCGCTGACCTCTTGGCAAGCCAGAGTCCGAAGCTGGTTTTCTGACAAGGTCAATGCCAGCTCTCTGTCATACGCCCCCTCCCCAATCCTTTATCCCCACCTCCTACAGCCTCCCAGGACTCGGCTGTGTTTACAGCATCTGCAGCTCTCTGCCCACCCAGGCTGTGTAACGAGAGGCTGGCACAGCCTCCTGTGCCCATTAAACATAAAAGCAGCACCACTGAAAGAATTTCTACAATGATATGTTCTCTTCTTCTCCCTCTCTGCATCAGCAAAGTGCCCACAATGCACTCCTAAGCTCAGAGATGTCTCCAGAAGGCGCTCTCTGCACACAGCCTCCCGGTCACTGGCCGCTTCAAGGGTGGGAGGGTCTGACAGGCATCCTGGATGCATGTCACTCGGGCATCAGCACCACCTGCCAAGCTCATTACTGGAACAATATCACAGTTTCACTCCTCTTTTCCTCTACCAATTTGTAGCAACTGTGGATCTGCAATTAGCATGAGAAGCCCATCTGTCCTGAAGGGAATCCAAGCAATACATACCGTGACCTGGGCAGAGTCGAGGAACTGGAGGCCAAAGTAATCTGTCTCCACGAGGTCCAAGTGGTATACGATCTGATCAAACAAGTCCTGGCCTTTGGCGTGTTTCTGCAAAACAAGAGGGTGTGTGGAGACTCAGGGATGATTTGCTTAAAAAAAAAAAAATCCACTTCTCTCAGTTAATGGTACACACGTACAAGGATTTGCAAGTTTTTCATGAGTATTACTTAATTGAAATTAAAATCCTTAATTAAAGATATTCAGACACCATGCCCAGCCGAACATGGTCAACCCTTGTTTGCCTCTCCTTACAAGAAGATATCGAGTGCGAGTATCAGCACAGGATGGTAGGCTTCGCCAAAGCAAGACAGTGGTATGACAGGGCTTCACCCCGGCACGACGACACCTGAGTCGCTTTCAGAGGAGACAACCTAGGAGGAGTCATCTCTTCGCTCTTGGGAACTGACTCCTCCAGACTTCTGATTTCACAGAGCAAATAATCAAGGGGGCGGGAGGCTGCTATACATCGCAGCCTCAAACCCACATCCCAGGCCCGCTCTAGGGTTCTGGATGCGTGGTCCACAGGTAGTGCATGAACACAAGAAAAAGGTCAGATGCACGGCCGCACCTGTCGCTGACTGACATGTGTGACTCTGGACAAACCATTTCTCTCTGGCTTTTCTGCCTGCCTACAGAATGGGCTGGTGCCACAGACTCTCCGCACCTCTTCTCAGGAGGACCAAGGAGATTGAAACAGGAAACCACGCGCGGCTTTGACAAATGGAAAGGCTTATTAGAACCTACTCATGCAGAATGCAAGCAGGCGGCACCGATAAAATCTAAAACACTGCAAACATGTTTCAGGTAGGTGTCAAAGAAAACGGTGACTTAGAAAACAAACAAGTTCATACGATGACAGAACTGGCTCCTTGTGGTGAAAACTGGCAACGGAAGGATTAGCATCTGGCACTGACCTGCACCGGTAAGGAGCACACAGCGGCACACACACAAAGGAACCCGAAGAGGACCAGAGACCTAAATGGAAGGGCAGCAACTGTAAGACAGAAACCCTTGGGGAGCTGGGCGAGTGAGACTGGCACCAAAGGCCAAGCAACAAGATGGACCGTGGAGTGGGCAGCAGAACTGTGAAGCCTTTGCACCTGGAGGGACACCAAGGTACCCCGAAAGTGCAAAGGCAATCCGCAACAGAAGGAAGTCTACGAGCTGTATATCCCTCCAGTCTGCGCAGGAGTGGTCCAGGTCATCCCTCCCCAAGAATTCCAGAACTTGTGGTACCCAAAGCCCCTTACACAGATGGGCGAGGCCACTGCTGGGCAGGGACAGGGTTTACTGGCTGCCGGCGATTCCAGCTCCAGCTTGAGACTCTGTCTCAAGGGGATAAGGCAGAGAGTGACTAAAAAGGCACGGCCTCTGCATGTCTCACATGGGCGCACACACGCAAACACACACACGCATGTGCTCACATGGGTGGTGCACACATACCGTGCACACACACTTCTCACACCTAAACATCAAATACACACTTCTCACACCTAAACATTAAAAACACACACTTCTCACACCTAAACAAACACGCACGCACTTCTCACATCTAAACATCAAACCACACACACACACACACACACGCACATACACACACACCATGCCAATATATAGTGCATCCATTTGATGATATATGTATGCTACTACATGAATGGACCTACAAAACATTATGTCAGGGCCAGCGAGATAGCTCAGCAAGTAAGGCGCCTGCTCACAAACCTGGTGACCTAAAGCCAACATGCTGGAAGGTGAGTTCTGACTTCTGAAGACATCTGTCTATCTGTGCACCATGGCTGCTCTCTCTCTCTTCTCTCTCTCTCTCTCTCTCTCTCTCTCTCTCTCTCTCCCCATCCTCTCCTCTCCTCTCTTCTTCCCACTTCCTCAAATTCTCAAATAAATAAAGAAAATACTATGCTTCAAAAAAATTGGTCAGAAAACACCACATACTGTATAGATCTATTCCAACAAATGTCCAGAGTAGCCCAGGTGAGTTGTGGCGGTACATGCCTGTACCCCTCCACAGCCTGAGACAGGAAGATGATAAATTCAAAGCCAGTGTGAGGGGATAGTAAGTTTCCAGCCCATGATAAGATCCCAACTCAAAAACAAAAACAGAAGAGACAAATCCACTGAGACAGAAATTAAGTGATTAGTAGGTCGCTGGAGTGTTGACCCTGACATAGCCTACAGTGAATTAGGATGACAGACACAGAACTCTGTTCATATACTAAAAGTCAGTGAATTGGATGATTTAGGCAAAAGAGCCTCATGATATGCAAATCACAGTAAAGTTATAAAAAATAGTAGACAGGTTCTTGTCTTCGCTACAGTATTCCAGCAAATATGGGAAGGAACCAACGAGAAACTTGCAATATCAACATTTGGAAGCCCTTAATGAACGGCAGGCTCTAAGCTCTGAACACAGCAGCCCAGCCCATCAGTAATTATGCACCAGAGAGCCCACTGCCTGAGTCACACTTTGCTCCAATGTCTCCCTCCCTAGAAGATCCAGCCTGGGGAGAACCCTAGAAACACCTCAGGGGAAATAATTCAGTTTCAAGCTTCAACTAAGAGAACAGCTACAGGTTGAAAGAGATTTAAAAGACGTTCTCCTTAAAGTCAGGAGTTGGGGAGATAGATGTTCAGTGGTTAACATGCTCAGCTGCACAAGCAAGAGGACTAGATTCCAGGTACAATGCTGTCATTTCAGCCTTAGAAGGTGTAGCCTGGGAATCGATCTCTAGAGCAAGCTGGCTAGGCTGGTCACACTAGCCCTATGGGAGACACCTGGATTTAGAGACCCATCCTCACAACAGAATGGGGGTGATGCCAATTCCACCTTCACGCCTCCACAGGGTATCACTCACATGCCTGTATGCCCCACACACGTGTACCCACTCACATGCAAACACACACACATGCGCACCTTCACTCCACACACACACACAAACATACACTTGACAGTGGAAAGGGACAAAAGAGACAATGTCAAACTGCGATGTCTGAGATGCACCAGTGGGTGACAAATCTTGGAATGAATGAAGTAAAGTCAGGGTAGTTGTTCCCAAGGCAAAGGGATGTGTGAGGAGGAGGTCAGCAAGCAGGTTCCGCCTCAGGAGACAGGTTGGATGTGTTATATCTAATAACTCATCAAACAACACCTCTATTAGCTGTACATCTCCATCTGTATGAAATGCAAAGACACGGAATAGGGGATGCCACTTCATGGTAGAGGAAGTGGGCCATAGCCTTGTGTCTATGGCCCTGATTCTAATCCCCAGGATTCCCCCCCCAGACACCCCTCAAAAAGGGAAAGACAGAGGAGAGGTCAAAACTATCAGTAGATTACAGACTTCAGAATGACCTTTGCCTCTAAAGCCAAAGAGGAATAAAATGTAAGAAGGGTCTCTATATAGCACACTCTACCGGAGAAAGGGAGGGCAGGAAAACAGCCGATCTCCCACACGAGGATAAAGGATGATGGCAACTGATCCGCCCCATCAGCGTAGATGACAACCTCAAAGCAGAGACAGAAATAAGAACAATTTATCTCTATGGTAAGGGTAGATAAACGGACCATAAAGAAATGTGAACTGTGTGTGGTTCAAATGCCCAGTGCTGAAGAGATGGCTCGGTGGCAAAAGCACTTACTGCACAAGCATGTGGACGTGAATTCAAGTTCTTAGAACCTACAGAAGTGTGATGCAAAGTATAAGTTCTTAGGGCTGGAGAGGTGGCTCAGGGGTTAAGCCTCTGCCTTACAGGCGGAAGGTCCTGAGTTCGGATCCTAGACCCCACATATAGACGCCGGGCGGAAGCGGGGACCTGGTAGGGTGGAGCCTGTGAACCCCGGGGCAGAGTAAACAAGGAGAAGGTGGAGGCGTCCATGGTGGTTCCCGAATTCGTCCGTGGTTCTACACACATACACACGCACACACACGCATACACGCACAATTGAATAAACAATAAAAAAAATTATAAAAAAAGCATAAGCTCTTAGTGCTCCTATGGAGAAGATGAGAGAAAGAGAGGGGGGACCTCCCAGGCGTTCATGGCCAGCTAGCCTGGCACACACAGAGGGGAACGACAACGTCTCCAGCAAAGCAGAAGGCACAGACCCCTGAGGTTGTCCTCTGATATCTGCGCATGCACGGTGGCATGCCCATGCCCATGTTCACACGCATGAATGCGTGCACACACATAAACACGCACCATATGCACACAACTTAAAAATGTGTAATTAGTATATCCTGTTTGATAAAAACAGATTTGCTAAAACAGAAAGAATTGTGTTAAAATGGAGAAACCAGCTTTCTTTACTGGTGATCGTCTAACGATGGTGAAAACAACAATTTTTTTTTAAAGTCTTCATTCACTCTGGCACTCCACACTTGTGCCCATAACAACTGATTCGTGGGATATTTCTCTGTTGCTGGTGGCCCTAAGCAACGCCTACTGTTGGGGCGCCGATGCTTCATTAAGGATTCCCTGCCGTGACAGAACTAGTTAAGAACGGCTTTAGCAGCAGGTCACGGCTGGGAGGAGGCAAGAGACTGTGCTCTGAGCCCGGGTGGACCACTAGCTGTGACCTTCATAATTTCCCCACATCTCTGTCTCCAGCCCAAACTTATCCCATGGCTGCTTGCACAGTGCCTTTTGAATACCCAGGTCTGGAAACTAATCCCACCTGTTTCCCACCTGTCCCTTTGCTTGGCTTCAAGATGTGCCCTTCAGTGTGCAGTTTCGCTCCTTAAAGAATGGTTGAGTGAAAACTCACAGTCTGCTGTGTACAGTCAGAGGCGGCAGTGCAACCCCCTGTTCTAGGCTATTCCACACCACTTTCTTGGGGCAAGGACCCTTCTAGGGGTCCATCTGCCATGACAGACCTTCCCTTCTCCTTCTCCAGGAAAAGCAGCAGGGCCTGCTGGGAAGGACACACCACTGTCACCCACGACTGACGCTGTCCAGGCACCCCAGGTGTGCATCTGATTTGAATTTTCTGCTGCACAAGAGAGAACGCCCACGGGCCCTGGCCAGCTCCACAGACAAGCTGGTAACATGGTGAGAGCTACTGGAGAAGTCCTCAAGCAAAAACCCCCAATGAATGGGTTCCTGGGTCAGAAGAAGATGGGAAGAACAGGGCCACTGCGTTCAAGCCCACTGTCTCTGTGTCTTCCCAGCCTGCGGAGTCTGCATTCAAAACGAAGGAGGGGGGCCAGTAAGATGCCTCAGCAAATAACGTGCCTGCACACAAACCTGGCGACCTGGGTTCAATCCCCAGAAGCCCACGTGGTACAGTCTCATTCATTCAAATTCTCTCCCCCCTTCCCCACTAAGAAAGGTTCAGATGACTCAGTTGACCTGGGCTACCAGATACCCGCCATCTGGTGCAACAGTTAGAGTTGGTATCTTAGGCTGAATCTAACCATCCATCCCCTCCTCTTTCTCCGGCAGACGACGCATGCCTGCTTTTTCCAGGAACACCCTGGACCGCGGCTCCATATCTCACTCTTCCTTCAGACTGAACAACCGCTGGGGGCAGGGACCAGCCATGCTTGTCAAAGTGCCCCCGTCTCTGTCCCCCCTTCTCCATCCCCAGAGCCCAGAACCTGGCTGAGACGCATCGGCAGCTACATAAGTGATTGCTTCACGCGTAGGTGAACAGCAGATCGTAGCCCAAGCACCAGAATGTGCTCACTAAAGCCGTCTCGAAGTGCACGTCCCATGTGTACTAGGGAATCACGCTGAGCCTCCAAGGCCAGTTTACCTAAACACAATTCCGTCGCAACTGTGTGAAGTGCTGTCTAGTGGTTACCACAGGGAGATGGGGAGCGTGACAAGACTGGCAAGTCATTCCTTGCTGGCCCAGAACTAAGTCTCCTCTGTGACGGATTCATTCCCTCATTTAACAAATATTTGCTGCTTGCTTATCAATTGCTCTCCGTATTCTATGTGTTGGAAGATACTGCTGGGGTTTGTAAGCCTCGGAATTTGCAGCTCGGTGTTGCAGACTTGCATTCCCAGCACTCTCGTGGAAGAGGTAAGAATACCAGCAGTTCAAGGTTATCCTCATCTACACAGTGAGACTGAGGCCAGCCTGCCAGGAAAATCATGGCACAATAAAAAAAAAAAGAAGAAGAATCTTAGAACAAAATAGGAAAGGAAATGTGAAGGAGAGAGGTTGTTCTCTCTTCGTTGGCAAGTCCTTGGGGAATGAATATTTCTTGGGGAGCTTAATTGTCAAATCAGCATGAGACCCAAACCTGCAGGTGGCACCTCTTACTCTTGCCTTCCCCATTAGCAGTACACCTGCTTACATAACACGAGGCCTGATTCAGTCATTGCCACCGATGTGGATCCAGAAATGCCGCCTCTATCCTCAGACTTCTACGGCAAGCTGGCCCCAAACGCAGCTGGTTCTAGCCAGCGCTACCTTGACCTCTTGGAGACCTGATGCTTCTGTTTCTCATCAGAACACATCCTTCTCCCAACAGCCGCTGGCTGGATCGGCATGCCTCTCTCTAGCAGCTCTTGATGTGACGGGTGCTGAAAACATGCACTTTAAAATCATGCGTACGCTACAGGGCTGCCATCGGAAGCTGGGGCAGGCAAGCAGACGACGGTACTAGGGAAATGTGGGGACACTGTGTTAGCTCCGCTGGCCAGGCAGAGGTTTCTACAGTGCAGCCTTGCTGGGACCATGTCTTGGGCGAGGCCGACTGCTGCTTCACAGCGCATGTCTTCACTGTCCCTCCCCCGTAATAAAGGAGCCACGAGATCTTAGGTAAGATGCCATTGGCGATGTCTCATTACAATCTGACCCAGGTGCAATAGGAACAGGTCAAATCTAGTTGTAAAAGAACAACAACAAAAGAGCAGGGGCCAATCACCTAAATCTCATTCTGTCTCCAAAGCACACGATGCCAGCCTCCTCAGGTCGCTGTGAAAGAAGTGACCAGCTGTGTGCGCGTGGGATGAGCGCTCGTGTTGTGCTTGCCCCTGGAAAAGCAGCTCCACAGTGCGAGGGACGGCAGAAGCCCACTCTGTGCACCACTGCACGCCCACCAGAGGGCATTCCTGGCTGCCCATCTCCCTTCCTTCTCCATCACAGCCAGGGCGCCTCACCTCGGACCCGGATAACAGTGATGCTTGTAACCGGTCATACTGCCTCTAACCTCTACCCACCAGTGTCTACACACCTGCCACTCTCCTTCCCAGGGTCTTCGGGATAACACCACCCTCATCTAGCTACTTCACTGCTCAGAAGCATCTGCCAGGAAATGAAGTGCGGGCAGCCTTCAGCCGGGGACTTTGCATGACTTACCTGGCCCTACTTATAACAAGTCTGGTTTCTCCTCGGGATCCTAAGAATACACAGAGTCCCACATACAATGTCCACACCACTGAACACAGCGGGTCACACCTCTACGACTTGGCTTGTGCCCCGCCTTTGCCAAAGGATGTCCCTCTCGTGTAGAGCTCCCTTCCCTCACTCCACCCCGCAGCGAGCCAGTCCCAAAGGAATATGCGGCAACAACCTTCATCATCTGGGGGCACCTCCTTCCATTCTTGACACTGGGAAGTTGAAATGTGCATAAATACTGAGGTGGGTGGTGGAGAATCCTCAGTTCCCACCAAGCCATCAAATGATCCGCTATTCAGAAGTCTGAGCTCCTGGTCCAGCGCTTCCAAGAAATCTCTGCAGCTGGCTGAGACCGGATCCGGTGTCAGCTCTGATGCATACTAGGACACTGGTGTTTTGGAAACTCCACCCAACGTGACCTATCCTTATAGCTAGGGAACATGCATTCACTATTTACATGATTACTATTTGCCTGTTAAACTGAGGCTCAACGCACGAGATTTGCACACAGGCAATGCTGTGGATTATTTTGTTCTTGAAGTAGGATGTTACATATCCCAGACTGACCTGGAACTCATGGTCCACCTGCCTCCATGTTATGAGTGCTAGGTGTCGAGGCACCTACCGCCTTGCCCTTTTAAATGCAAAGTGATGACACATTTTGGATTCTCATGAAAGGGTTAAAAAAAACACAACTTTGTGAGCCAATGAGATGCCTCACACTTGCTGCATAAGCCTAAGGACCTGAGTTGGATCCCTGGAGCCCACGTGAAGATGGAAGTGAGAAAGGACCCCATGGAGTTGTTCTCTGACCTTCATATGTACATGTGCACACAACGTGTGCACACGTGCATGCACACATACTAATAATAAATAAAATAAGTGTTATTTTTAAAGAATCAACTTTTTTCCCCAAGCATTGGGGATCAAGCCAAGGGCTTGCGTCTTACAAGAGGCAAATGCTCTACTGGGCTACAACCCTGCCTCTACTCTGATGACCTTTAAACCGACGTGCAGGCCCCTCCCCCCGCCCCTTTCTTGTTTCCATTATGTTTCACCTTTCTTAAATTGGCCTGTGATCTAGACTGATCTCCCAGCTGATGATCCTACTTTTTCAGCATGTGGAAAGTGTCACTGGTTGGGGTGCTGGTGGCATCTTCCCGTGGTGCCTTGCGAAGGCCGCCCATATGGCAGAGCTTCCAGCCTGGTTATGAACACACACACACAGCTATTCCGGGGCTGGCCCCAGGTCCAGCTGCAGTAGAAACACAGTTCTAAACTTCTCTAGCAACAGGCCCTCGGGACCCTGGGCGCCCCTCAGTCTTGGCTTCTTCACCAGAGAAAGGATATTGTCATCTGCTCTTCACCTGCTTACCTACCTACCTGTGGCTGAGAAAGCACATGAGCATGCAGAATCCTTGCTTCCAGAGCCTTCTGTCTTCCACTTGTTCGTGGGAATAACACTGTTGCTTTTTGCCAAACGCTAAACAAAACTCAAGGTACCTAGTAGGCTCTAATAATCCCATTGAAGGGAAAATTGAAGTTAGTCTGGTTTGGGGATTTTTGTAAACCTATCCTGATCCCCGAAGATCAACCCTTTCCTTCCCAAATCCTTAACACCCCCAGTCTAATCCTGTGTCAGAGCCCTACCCGGGATCAGGGATGGCTTCCCAGCCTGCCGGTTCCAGAAAGTTCCAGCCTCAAGGCTAACTTCAGAGTTTCTGGGAAGTGTTACTTTCAAGGTTAGTTACTGGTCCCTCCCAACTCCACCCCCATCATAACTTGCCAGTTTTCTTTTTCTCTTTTATTCTTTCCTTTCATCCTTCCTTCTCCCTAACGAGCTAGGCTTAGCAGCCAAACTTCAAAAAGCCAATTAAACAGACAAGTAATCATGAAAATCAGAGAAAGGGAATTGATTTAATGGGGTAAAGAAGTCCAGTCACCCCCTTCCTCCCCTCCCCCCAAATCCATCTTTCTCTGGACCTGACAGGAAGTTCAGTTTTAGAAAGAGGGCAAGAGATCCCAATAGCTAAGCCAAGCCGTCCTGGGCAACGTGTGGGCCCACCTATCACTGACCCACCGTCATCTGGGCTCCAGTCACTCCTGCAAGGTGGACGAATGAACTGTCAAAATGGTGTGAAAACTGTTCTTGCTCCGCCGACTCCTCCAGCAGGAGATTCTTGGGGAAGTGGAAGGTCTTGGGGACCACTGTTTTCACAGTCTGTAGCCAAAGCCAGGAGCACAAGTGTCTCTAGAACCTTCACTCTGCTGCCAGGATGGTTACTCTTTCTCTTTTTTCTCTCTTCCTTTCTTCTCTCTCTCTCTCTCTCTCTCTCTCTCTCTCTCTCTCTCTCTCGTGATCAAACCCAGAGCCTTGTGCATGCCAAACAAGCTGTTTACCTTTAATGAGTTCACAACTTGCCAGTTTTCCATGAGCCTTACGAGAAACTGGCTCCGCATTTCCAACACACCAACCTCCCAACTGACCTAGGAATCTCTGTCCCCAGACGACCTGTATCAATAGTTTAGTCCCCAGGGAGGTAGCACTGGAAGATGCCGTAACCTTTGGGGGAAGGGCCTAGAAGGAGGTCTTCAGGTCTCACTGGGGAGATGAAGGAACCCCAGCCTGCTCCCATCTATCTTTGCTTCCTGGTTCTGCCATCTGCTCCCGCCATGATACGTCTCCAGCTACCACAGCCCAAGGCAATGACGAAACCTGATCTTGGACTGAAGCCTGCAGACCCATGGGCCAAAATACATCTTTTCTCTCTGTAAATTAGTAGCTCTGAATATTTTGTTATAGTATCACAAAAATAAACCATATGGCCCACATATCGTTCATAAACAAATACAAACTGCTAACTCCAGGATGTCAATAATGCAAATACTCGAGATTACCAAATAAGTTTACCTTGTATTTTATCATGAGTGAGAAATAACATCTCGGCCATCAGTGAGTGGTTCAAAACTAACTGTAACAGCATGAGGTGTAAACACCTACCTCCCCATATCTGAGAGGCTGAAGCAGGAAGATTTCGAGTTCAAGACCAGTCCGGGTTATATATAATGAAATTCTCTTAAAAAGGCCTCCCTGCCCCCCCTCCCACAGACACATACACAAACAAAAAAGAGGAAAATTGGAGTCTGGTGATACAGAAACTACACAGAAGTGACCAAAGTTAGTGTGTTTCAGTCAGGCCTCTTGCTTAGTGCTTCGATGTGTTTTGCAAAGCTGACTCCACTCAGCAGAGAACGCTAGGCTTCAGAAGTCACGTGACTGAGTGAATTTATGTTCTTTCCAAGAAGCAGAGTGAATCTCAGGACCCACATTTCCTGAATGCCAGAGGCCCATTCTTTCTATCTCATTCTCTTGTTCCCCTGGCCATTCCCTCAGCTGCTGAACTCTGAATGCACACAATGGAACTCTACTGCTGGTCACAGTAGTACCCACTTGCAATGCCAGCACTGAAACTCTGAGGCCAGACTGGGCTGCATATGACCCTGGAGAGAAAGAGGGAGGAGTAGATGAAAAGAGAGAGCGAGCTAACTCAGAGGCGCCCACTGGTGCAACTGTGGCATGTGTGGCACAGGGCAACCAACTACGTTCTGATTGGTTTATGACCTGCTTTTCAGAAGGCAACCAATGCCTGGTGAATCAGGGCAAGCTAAGTACCTGTGGAAGGGGAGCCCACAGGCCCTAGATGTTAGCTTTAACTGTAAGCATAGGGTAGTAGCATGCCATCTAAATTCTGATCGTTATACCCATATATTAGAAGCCATCAGCACTCGATCAAGAAGCATCTTTCTGCAAAGGAAGGTGTTTAGTACAGAGAAACATAACTGGCCAAAGGGCAAAGAGTAAGTGACTGTGGACTGCTCAGTCCTAACAAGACATCACATCACCTCCTACGCCAACACTCAGGGACAGTAAGAAATGTAAGAGTCGGCCTAAGAATAAGGAGAGATGCAGCTAGACAGTATCCTCTGGTCGTGACAGGGCTGTGGGACCCAAGAACTCACTGCAACGATATCCACTTCCACGAGACCTGCACGGCAGCTGGCCCAGTCAACATTTTACCATGGAGGAGGGAGGGTCTCAATTAACACTACATCTCCCTGAGAGACTGCTTAAGAATAATGCCAGGCAGGAGAAAGGGGGTTTCTTGACTCAACAATTTACCTACAGTAAGTCATCCATACCCCAGCAAGTACTCAGGCAGTTACCAGTACAGGCATTTCAGATGAAACCCAGTGAACGGAGATGGGAGACTGGCTGGAGAGGAGAAAGCATAAAGTGGAACCGGAAATGGGGATGGGATGGGATAGTAAGGGACAAAAATGTATGAACTCAATGCATTATGTATGAAAGTGTCGAAGAATAAAATCTAATTGAAAAAAATAGTCTGCTAGAGCTTGATTTAGCATAACACTGCGTGTGGTTTGGGCTATGGCTGCAACGCAAGGCAGTCAGGTTCAGCACGGACAGACCTCAGAGCAGGAAGCGACTTCCCCTCTGGTCAGCAGGAAAGTCAGCGGCAGCGTGGACTGCAGTGACCTGCTGCTCACACACTGACACAGGAGCCGAGACACAGGACAGAGATGGGCAGAAGCAGTGTGGGTGGCTCCTGGAAATTGAATCCTGGTAAAAACAGAGCACATTATTAATATCCTGGTCTGCCTGGTTCACAGTCTCTTAGAAACCCCCCAAATAAAAAAAAAATAACCGACTGCTCTCAAGTCATGACTCGAGGCTGGGGTTATTGCTGTCCAGTCCGTGGACAACCAGGGACCCCCTTAGACCATGGCAGGAGCGTCTCAGTGGCCTGGGGGTCTAGGTGGAAGGATGCCATCCCCAGAGTCACAGTTACGCTGGCTTCAATTAATGGGGAGATCAGTCCAGAACAAGGAGACTTTGTGTTGCATTATTGACAGACCATTGAGCAGCTTGCTCTGTCTACGCTGACAGATCTCAGAGATCCAAAGCTCTCAGTTGTTCCCTGTGCAGATCTATCTCCTTCTTAGGTTACTGTAAGGATCACAAGACTGACTGGTCACTGTCCTGTGAACCTTCTTTTCTTTTCTGTTCTTTTCCTTTCCCTTCTTTTCTTTTTTCTTTTTTTCAGGCCTAGGGATGAAATCAGGAGCTAGGCAGGTGTTCTGCCACCTGAGTTACCCCCACAATTCCTCGAGCCCTCTTTCGATCAGTGAAGATCTATCACCTCTGCTAGCAACCTCAATTTCAGCCTCTTTGTCCTCCTGTCCAGAGATGCAGAATATGCAGCTACTTGTGAGCTGGGCAGAGGGTCGGGCTGCTCATTATTTCTCGGGATGCTGAAAATAAAAGGTCAAGACAACCAAAGTCCTTGATTCTGGCTGGAACACTTCAAACATTATATCCTGCTCACACTAGAGCTCATCAGCCTGCCTGTGCGGACCACTCTATTTTTCGGTGCCAATACCATCAGGTCCCTTCTAACATAATGCCTGGCAAGACGGACCCTAGTGCAATGGCCCCCACACCAGCTCTTCCCTGAGTCCTGATTTCAGAGGACATTCCAGAGGTCCATATTCTGGGTCACCTGCCACAGTGTTGCTGTCCAGCAAAGTTCCCTGGGATCCCTAGTGTACCAGTTCGATAAGGGTGTCAGGTTGGCAACTGAGAAGCGCACCTTCAGGTACAACTGTAAAGAGTTACTTAGTGCATATAAGCCCTGAGCAAGTCTGTAGGAAATTATTTCACTGATATGAGAAGGCGCAGACCACAGTAGGCGGGACCGCTCCCTGGGCAGGTGGTTCAGAGACCTGATTGAAAATTGGCAGAATGGCAGAAGACGTGTATTCCTCCCTCAGATCTTCCTGTGGATGTGGTAGAGATAGTTCTCTTGGGTCATGATGCTGGCATGGACTCTCCTGGCATGATAGTGGACTGTAACCAAAAACTGTAAGCCAAGAGTAAACCCCTTGTTCTCCTGAACTATTTAGACCCTACATTCATTCAGCAGCAGAAAATGAAACCAATGCACCCAGTGAATGGAAAAAAGGACAGGGCATGGCCTGAATGAATTGAAGCAAAGGCCTCCCGCGTGAGTAGCTTCCATCTCCATCACACGGCAGCAAGAGCCCACACCTGTCGTTCCAACACTCAGGAGACTGAGGCAGGAGCATTTCCACTAACTGGAAGCCAAGACCCTGTCTCCAAAAGCAAAATGACACGCAAGAGGCAGGGTTGGTAGCACAGGACTGTTGTCCTGACACTCGTAGCACAGGCCTGTTGTCCTGACACTTGGAAGCTAAAGCCACAAGCTCGCTTGAAGCCAGCCTGGGTTATGCAGTGAGACCCTGACTTACAGCAACATCAACAACCAGAAAAAGACAAGCGAGCACATTTAGACTTGAAGAGACCCCGCCATCAAGTACTTCAGCGTGGGGTCAAGGTTTTGTGTCCTTTTCTTCTTCAGTTGCTTTTATGCTTTCGGTGTATGCGAGTACATGTAATGGTGAGAGTGTGCGTGCGGCACGTGCATGTCGTTGTGCACACGTGCACACCTGCGGTGTTGTTCCTCCCCTTTCCTCCTTGTCTGGGACCACGTCTCGCACTGCTGCGTGTAAGCCAGGCTGGCCGGCCTGTGAGCTTCTAGAGATACCAGTGGATCAGCCTCCCGTTTCTTGTGGGCGCACATGAAACACTTACGCCACTGCATTTGGCTTTTATA
The DNA here is from genome assembly GCA_023101885.1 of Typhlomys cinereus. NCBI lineage: Eukaryota > Metazoa > Chordata > Mammalia > Rodentia > Platacanthomyidae > Typhlomys > Typhlomys cinereus. The sequence goes on from JALPQD010000663.1 coordinate 95,146, forward strand.
CGGGATGTGGTGATTGGCTTTACTCGCTCAGCCATCTCCCCAGCCCAAAGGTGGCGCTTATGAACATAGCTGGAAATTCTCTGAGACCCTTTGGGGCTGGAGAGATGGCTCGGGGGTTAAGGCTCTGTCTCACAAGCAGAAGGTCCTGAGTTCAGATCCCAGGTCCCATGTAAAAATGCCAGGCAGGCGGCAGTGGCCATGGTGGGCAGAGCCTGGGAAACCCCAGAGTGAAGCAAGAAGGAGGTAAAAGCAATCCAGGATGACTCCTCTCACGCTAGGGCTCACCCTTGGTCACTCTTGGCCCTCCACGGGGTCACACGTGCCCTCTCACACACACACACACACACACACACACACACACACACACGCACACACTAAAATATTTTAAAAATAAAGGAAAGGGTCTCTGACCCCGTTCTCTTGAGTCTGGACAAAGTTGGCGGATCTTCAACCAAAACGCACGTGGTGTTGCTGTTTGGTGTTTTCCAAAGTGAGGTAACAATAGCATGAAAAAGCCTAAGTACCCAAGGCTACCATGTTTACCAGCCACACCTAGATGTTCTGGTTAACTGTCCTAGTTGTGCCAGCCTGGGACACATCTCTGCCAAGACACCAACATCTGAGGGCACCATCCTGGATCCTCTGACCCAGCCTGCCATCCAACTAACCCTTGCAGAGCCTTGTGACAAGGAGTGGGGGATTTTTCCAGCTCAGCTCTGCTTCAATTCTTTACAAACGCAATCCACGAAGCATGATTAATGGCTGTTCAAGCCACAAAGCACTCCGGAGAGTTTATTATGCGACAACAGATAAACAGAACGAAAACCAGACACACACACCTACATGCAGACATGGCGTGTGTATGTACACAAAAGATTGCACAGGTCTCAAAAAAACTTTCAAAATTTAAAACAATGTTATTTAGAAAGCCCCATGCAGTGATACTAACTCAATATGACCTACTTGGAAACCAGAATGAATAAACATTATTCTTAAAAATAAACACTTTTTTGAAGGCCACTAACTCTATTAGGGAGAAAATTATCAAACTGCCTGAGGCTGCCTTAGCTACACCATTCATCCATTCTCCCTTAAGAGTCCAACAAATTGCTTTGAAAGGCAAGGAGGGCACTGTGCTGGCCAAAGAAGCTGCATCTCCCAAACGCATCTGGGACCTATTGTTGGATCCAGAATCTCAAGTGCACCTGTGGTTTACAGTTGGCTCCACAATTAAGGGAGAAAAAAGTATTTTTCTTTTCTTAGATGAATATAGAAAACTGATTAAATACTTGGTGTTAGGCATTAAGGAATCATTATTTTTTATGTTGAATACAGCTGGGTATTTGTGGAGCTCCCCATTCAGATATTAACCATGTAAATAAGTTACCTAGGATTTGTTTTCAAATGTTCTAGAAATTGGGCCATGGAGGCAGAGGGGCTTGCCTAACATGTGTGAAGCTCTGGTTTTGATTTCCAGTACTGCTACATAAATGATGAGACTGGGGGAAAAAAGAATGAAAGTGGGGAGAGGGAGAGAGGGAAAGAGGGAAGGAGGGAGAGGGAAGGAGGGAGGGAAGAGAAACAGAAGAAAAGGGAAGGGAAGAAGGGAAGGAAGAAGAGAAGGGGAAAAGGGAATGGAAGGGAGGGGAGGGGGTAGGGAGGGGAAATGAGAGGAGAGAGGAAATGAGGGGGAGGGGAAATGAGGGGAAGAGGAGGGAAAATGACAGGAGGGAGGAGGGGGAGGGTTACTGTATAGATCAGCATTGCATCTGTGTAGTCTGTGTGTTCAAATTTTCTCATAGTAGAAACTTGAAACGGACAGGTGAAAAGGAATTGGGGACCAGAAGGTCCCTCATGGTGGTTGAGCCTTGCCTGGTGCCCAAGGCCACAGCAGAAAGGAGCTACATCCACAGTGAGCGTGAGGATGCTGCAGAGGTGCACTTTACACAGGGAATGTGCCACGTTACTTTGTGCTTCTCTTCACAGACACAAAATATAAAAAACAAATAAGGCATGAATAAAAATGAAAGCTAAAGTGTTTCCTTTGGACACAGCAAAGTTTACTTTTTCCTTCCTTCCAATCTGATTTCATGGAAACAATGTTTGTATCCTGCAGGATGGTTCTGAGGGATACGGGATTGACTTCTGACCTCGAACTAAAGCGTTTCACCTCCACCAGCAGGTGGGGCGTCCTAAGAAGCAAGGACGAATTCTCCAGAGGTTCGGCGTCCACATTTTAGAAAGGTACATGTTCAAATCTTTCATCTGACAGATGGGACAAGCAAGGGGAGTGGCGGGTGGCACTGTCAGGGGGTCACCTCAAAGCCAGGAATAGAAAACTCCCTTCTGGTGAGACCGGAAGCCCCTCTTCTAGGACTGTCTGGAGGAGACCGCCTTGTGCCACCTCAACAGCAAAGGAACAGGCGTGCTTTGCCTTTCCATTCCCCAAGGGACCAAACTGACACCACTTGGAGAAGCAAACGCTTTAGTGCCAACAACTCCAGGACTATAAAAAGTGTTTGGTTGGAGAAAATATTTTTGGTGCTTTTTTTCTCTCTTTTATGGTAGACCAAGTTGATAGTGGGGCAGCAGGAAACGGGGGAGGGGAGATCTACCACCATGAGGAAAAGGAAAAAGAAAACAAAAAGGACTTGGTGCCTGACTTAATAACACGCGTGATGGATGTCTTTATGGCAGAGGACTTGAGCCGAGCTGCTGGAAGGAGGCAGCCCTGGAAATAAATCGCCAAATTAATTTCTGCTGCCAGATTGCAGACACTACCTCCTCCGTGCAATGCTGAAAGCAAACAATATCAATAAATAGGCAGCACGTTCCCAGGAAACACAGCCAAGAAACATGAAGAGAAAGAATTAAACAGGGATAGATGTGGATGTCCCCCCAGACTCCCCCCCATCCTGCAAGTCAGGCCTATTAACCAAGTTAAAAAGTAAAGTAAGATGTGTGGATGTCACCTTGTGTCCAGCTTCCTTAAACTCTCCAGTCCTATAGGGACTGTCCCTTTGAATCCAAGCAGCCCTAAAGGCGAAGTTTGGATCTGAAGCCATGCCTAGAGACGCAGGGCAATTGGAAAAATGGGCTTGAGTCTGGAGTCCTGACTTATTGCTCAACTCAGGTGGAGTCTGATGTTCTAAAGACAGAACAAAGAGAGTTGGGCTGGGCCCAGGGTTCATCAACAGGACACACCTAATGGAGTGACCTTGTTCTAGGTATCGGAGGTTCAAGGCAGAGCATTGTGGTAGGTCAAAGTGCATTCTAGACTATGACTCCATCAAATTCTAACACTGAAGGTGTGGCCCAGGATCTCAGAATGAGACAGGAGTTCTAGAAAAGGCTTTGAAAGAGGCAGTCAGGGTGGAATAAGGCTGTCTCGGGAATCCTAATTCACCTGCACAGGACAACTTTGAAAAGAAGAGATGGGATCCCAGGCATTCTCATGTGCTAGGGAAAGTCCACATGAAGACAGAGGAAAGGTGCAGCCAAGGACAGAAGCCTCAGGAAAACTACTTTACCCGGACTCTACCCTACAACCATAAAAGAGCAGATATCTGTGGTGTAAGGTCATCCCTGAGGAAGCCCTGACTAGCTAACACCAAGGCTACAAGTTAAGGAACAGGTTGCAATCCAGTTTCCAGCCAGCAAGGATGTGACTCCTCGGCCTACAGTCAACATGGATTTACCCCTCTGCCTACAACCAGCCAGAGTGTTGCTGCCATTAGTCTCATGGCTGCTGATAAAATCTTGACAAAACTGCTTAAGGGAACAAGGGATTTGTTTTCTTACGAGAGACTGACTACAGCTGTTTGTTCATCTTGGCAGGAGAGTGAATACCAACATGAGGGCCGAGGGAACTGGCCACGCCCTATCCACATAATGGCGGAGAGAGGGACAACCCTTACTTTCTAGGCCAGCATGTCTGGCCAACTATACACAAGGATGCTACTTTCTTAAACAGTTCCCTCCATTTTATTCACCTGCTCAGAGCTAGTCCCACCCGCCATAGGCTGGGCTTTCCCCATCCACTAGACAATCTGCTGCAGGTTTGCTCTGGGCTTAACTCAACTACCAGTTCTCTACAAATGTGCCCAGAGCTCAAATCTTCAACTGTCAAGTCGACACCTGTATCCAACTATGACACACCACCTGTTGTCAACCTGATACGAGAACATACTATAACCTTCACCTTGTCCCCTTAGGTGTTAAATTTATATTATAAGTACATTTAATTCTAAAAGTCTGAAATACCGTACTGTAAGATCCTGTCAAATCAAGTTAAATACTTCAGTGCAGATAAAACATAAAAATGGAAGTATTATAACACAATTAAAAATATCAAGAGCTAAGGCTAAAATTCAGCCAGTTAGATATTGAATCCTAGAGTTCAATGCCCCCCTTCTGTTGCTCATCGCATAGTTGAGGTGACCCAAAGATTCTGGGCAAGCCAAGTCCCTCCTCACAGCTCCAGGTTGCACAAATAGTGCTTCTCTGGACCAGGTTGACTCTCCATGCGAAGCCACCCTCAGCACATATCCCATCTCCGACTTTAATCGTTGAACAAACGAACCTTTAACAAATGTCCCATGTTGGTTCTGGCATCTCCAACATCTTCACTTCTCAACGGCAAGCCAGGCTTCAACTCTACAGCACAAAATGCCCTTCCTGGGTCTCTCTGCAGGCTTCCTGCCACACTGCCTGGGTTCCTGCCATTCTCTGAAACCTTGGAGGAGGGATCCATGACCTCCTCCCTCTTGCATCTTTGATACCTCTAAACCAGTACTATGTGAATAACATTGCCAATTTCCACCATAACCTCCAGGTGGGGACTGGTTCCCTGGAATCACAGCTCATTCAGCTTCTCTGTACTGTCTCTGGGAAGATTCTCTATGGGAGGCAGAATCTCAACACAGTGGCATTCATTTCTTCCACCGTCCCAGTGCAAAGCACTAGGTTTTTCTTCAGCGACACTATTATCTCCAATAGCAGCAGCTGCTTTGTTGTCTGCCCTTTCCTTATCAGAAGTTTCAAAGCTGCCAACACAGCTCTCCTCTATCAAGCAAACCAGCCCATCCATCTTCAAATTCGACTTTACCAAAATCCTTGTTTCCTTCATCACAAACTGGGCCCAAACAATCCACAATTCTCTAAGCACCTCTATTCTCCAAGAATACTCTGGAGAACAGTATTTGTAATCCACAGTTGCAAAATCTTCAAACATTTCAAACTTCATCCAACATAACCATTCAAAATCCACATAGATTTATCAGCAACACCCCACTTCTCTGATACCAAATTCTGCTGCAGTTATCCTATATGGTTGCTGATAAATTACCACTGAACAGTTTAAAGGAACAAGGGGTGTATTCTCTTACAAAAGTCTGGTTACAGTTCTCAGTCCAGTTGGCAGGAGAGCATGCACCATCACCAAGGGGCTGAAGGAACTGGCCACACTATATCCACATAGTGGCTGAGAGAAGGACAATCCTTACTTGCCAGACCAACATGTCTGGTTAACTATACACAAGGATACCTACTTCCTCAAACAGCTTCCTCCATTTCACTCACCTGCCCAGGGCCTAGTCCCACCCACCATGGGCTGGGCCTTCCCCATCAACTAGACAATCTCCTGCAGGTTCACTCTGGGCTTAACTCAAATACTAATTTTCTAGAAATGTGCCCAGAGCTTGAACCCTCAACTGTCAAGTTGACACCTGTATCTACCTATTACAGGCACAACTCTGCAGTCTACAATGCAGGTCTACTCTGCAACCTACATCAGCATAGACTTAACTCCTCAGCCTACTGCAGCCTACGGTCAGCATGTTTCTGACTCTTTGGGTAACAGTCAGCATGGACCTGACTCCACAATCTACAGTCACCATGGACTTAACTCCTCAGCCTACAGCCAGGATGGGGGTACTAGTTACTCTTTTACTAGTTACAACTTTTCTGTTGCTGTGAGAGAATACTCGAAGTCCAACAATTAAAAAAGAAAGGGAGATTTATTCAGCTTTCAGTCCCAGAGGGGAAAAACAGTCTTTCATGGTAGAAGTGGCATGGCGGACAGCAGAAGCTGGAGACAGGCTAAGTCATATCCATCCAGAAGGCTGAGGGTTGCTAGACAACCAGAGGTAGAGTGGGCTTAATCCACCTCAAGGCCCCCACCGCCTGTGAATGCCTTCTTCCAGCAAGGCTCCACCTCCTAAAGGTGTCATGACCTTCCCAAACATATGAGCCTATGTGGGACACATTCCAAACTCTAGCCTACTCCTTGCCTCACAGTCAGCGTGGACCTGACTCAGCCTGTGCCCAGCATGGGCCCAAGTCAGCCCACTTCACCTTCTGAAGTTGTTCCCCTTGTAAGGGTGAAGATGACACAGCTCCCATGCTGCCGAGGGGCAGAAGAGCAACATGAGGACACTGCACAGACTCCAACCAGGCCAGCCCTGCTATGGAAGCTGGGGCCCTCACTGTGTAGCATCCTTGTCACCACACGGCACCCCCAGCTTCCTGGCCACGGCCCAGTTGTAGACCCAAGGCTGGGACTTTGCATATACAGACAATGAATGCCAGTATTTTAGCACACTCGGTGATCACACCAATTGTTCTGGCACAGAATTTAGAATGATTTACTAGGCTGTGTGTGTGTGGGGGGGAAGGATTTTCAAAAAGGTGAATGAGTGTAAAAGCCCATAAACTTTTGTCCTTTAACCCTCTCCATGATGAGCTTGGTGGTTAGGGTCGTAAAACTGTAACTAAGGCACCACGCTGCATCATCCGATGGAGGCGTATACAAATAAAGTTGTCTTTATATAAACAGGCTTTGATGCATCTGTGGTTAGGGGGAAAAACGTAAGGATCACCCTATAAGGAAGGCAGAGAGGGGTTCGTGGTAGAGCAGAATTTGTTTAGCAAACCCAAGACTCTGGACTCGGTCTAAGCCCCAAGGAAAGAGGGTGGGGACCAGAAGATGGCAGGTGGGGGAGGAGTAAGGGAACAATTTCCCCTGAGTATTGAGGGTCTAGAAGGACTCAGGAAGATCTTCCCCTTAAGACGCGTGGCTTTGCAGTGTGGGCTGTTCTCATTAGAATCGTGGCTATAAGTTCCGTGCACACAGGCGGCCTTGCCCACCCATTTAGTATGGAAAACGCTCCCCAATCATATATGCCTTATACAGAGCAACAGCTGAACAGCTAAGCAAGGCTAGAACTGTCATGAAATGTTAGTTCGAGCTAGAATGCCCAACTAGGAAATTATTCACAGGACTAAACACCTAGGAACAAATAAAACGATTGCCACTGGTTGGTCACAAACTAATCCTAACTTCTGCCAGTTCAGGCAGAACTCACCTGGAATGACTTGACACACAGGGGCCCTGGAGCCCCATGGCTTGTAAGTTCAAGCCAAAAGGTATCCCTATAAGACAGACACCCACCCAGGCTTGAACCTCCAACCCTATGCCTTCCAAACACCTAGAGAACGTAAAAGGAGGGGCATTCGTAATGGGTCACAGGGATCACACGGGGTGTGACACAGACTCAGGAACTTCTGCTGGGTGGTACAGAAATAATGAGCCATAAAGAATGAGGATAGGGGAGGCTAAGGGTTGGGACTGAGGAGGGAGGGTCTCTACCCCGATCTGGCTGACTACTATTTGGTGCAAATTTAGATCGTGTCTTTTTTTAAAAAAAGGTTTATTTTACATTTCTTGTTCGTGTGTGGGGTGGTACACATAGGCCAAGCACACATGGAGGTCAGAATACAATGTGAGTGAGTCCCTCGTGTGGGTTCCAAGAATCAAACTCCAGGTATCAGTTTGCCAGTGAGCAGCTTCACTTCCTGAGCCACCTTGCCGGCCTCTCATTTTCCAATTTCTTAAAGAATATCTAGTAATAATAATTTTGAGTGTAAAACAGAGACATTTTTAAAACAAGTTGACTATTCAAAGCTTAGTTCAGTTTTAGTGTGATAGCCATAGAAAATGCACAGTTCAATCAGCCACAAATTAGAGTTCCCAAAAGTGAACATCATGGAAGCACCCCCACGCCTCTAGATGACTCCCCCCAGGTTCCATCTTTCTTTCCTAGGGTACCACAGGTGACTCCCATGCCTTTTCCGCAGTTCACATCCTCAGAATCATCCAGTTCACATTTCTCACAGGAATTTGGGGGGGGTTCCTTCCGATTCCCAGCAGGGCTTGTGTCCATGAACAGAGGCACACAGGTGGCGTGCACCAGTCTGAAGGGAACTGAAATCTTTCACCAGCAATAGAGAGAACAGGACTTGAGAGCCAGGAGGAGCCAGAGATAAGGAGAAAGCAGGTGGTGGGTGGGGCACTGGTCAAAGTCAGCAGAAAGGGGAGGGTCCGTCGAAAGGGAAGATGACAGGTGACAGGTGACAGTGACAGGAAGCCGAAGTTCACAGTCACCAAGAAGGCAGATAGCAAGCCAACCCAGAGGTGGTAGCCAGGGAAACCAGGACGCGCCCTGCAGCCCTGAGACCCGGAGCTCACGGCAGAGGACGTACAGCAGGCGGGAAACAGAGTCAACCAAGGAAACCTAACGTGCCACTTAGGTTTTCCTAAAAACCTTTCCATGACAGACAATTTCAAATTCAAATAAAAGCGAAGTAAACAGAAGAGTATATACCTGTCTCTCAGCTTCAGCACAATCAGCATTCCGGGCTACGCTTTCCTCCTCTGGCCTTCCATTAATGTTCTACATTTCTTTTTCCAGAAAGGGTGCTAAGTTATATTTATATAGAATTGCACGCATCTGAGCTGTTCCGGCTCTGACAAATGGAAACATCTGTGTAACCCGAGTCCCTTTCCCCGCCCAGAGGCAGCAGCCATTCTGATTTGCTTCCTCCACAGATGAGCCCTGCCAGCTAGGAACTGCATATAAATGGAATCACAGGCTACTTTCCTCTGCAAGGTTCATTTCACAAGTACATAAACACAAAGATGAGCTTTCAAAATCTAGTCCGAGCTGTGTACCTCAGGCATGGAAGCTAGGCAGGAGGATCACTTGAGCGTGTGAGTCCCAGGCTAGCCTAGGCAATGTAGTGACACCCATATCCAAGAAAAGAAGGGAGGGAGGAGGGAGGGAGGGAGGGAAGGAGGGAGGGAGGGAGGGAGGGAGGGAGGGAGGAAGAAAGGAAGGAAGAAGGGAGGGAGGGAAGGAGGGAGGGAGGGAAGGAGGGAGGGAGGTAGAAAGGAAGGAAGGAGGGAGGGAGAGAGGGAGGGGAAGGAGGGAGGGAGGGAGGGTTGGAGAGATGGATCAAAGGTTAAAGACTTTGGCTTCCTAACAAAAGGACCCAAATTTGGACCCCCAGATTCCACATAAAAATGCCAGCCAGATATGACAGCAGCCTGTAATTCTGGCCCTAGAAGGTGGAATGTAGGAAACTCCAGAGCAAAGCAATAAGGATTGGTAGAATCCTTATCCTCAAGGTCGATTCTTCATGTCACTCTCAGGCCTCCACAGGTGCATACACATGCAAGTGTTCTCTTTTTATACATACCTGTGCGTGCCAACGCACATGTGTGCACACACATGTAGGAAAGCAAGAAAGCAAGAGAAAGAGAGAGCAAGAAGGAAGGAAGAAAGAACGGAGGCTGGGAGGCAGGGAGAAAGGGTGGGAGGGAGGGAGGGAGGAAGGAAGGAAGGAAGGAAGGAAGGAAGGAAGGAAGGAAGGAAGGACAAGATTCCACTTGAGGCAAGTTGGTACCAGAGTCTGCCTCACCCTTCCTAGGTCACCCTCACTAGATCCCTGGAAATAAGCATTTCAGATGAGAGTAGCCCTGGGATTCAGAGCTGCATATTCTCAATGAACTGCCAGGCTAGGCTCTCTGCCCTCAGTCCAGGCTGCGACACCTGCTTCTTTACCTCCCTGTACACCAACCTCCCCAGCACTCCGACACGAGCTGACTTCTACTCCCCTCAGAACAGCAAGGTTGACCGCCAAGATCTTATCTTTACCTTGTGTCCTGCCCCAGCTCATCCACTTTGAAGGTGGAAACACGTCAACCCGAGTGATTTCTGCAAATGAGACGTGGCTCCTCGCTACGCTGGCAGTGACTTGGGGAGAGCGATGCTCCTTGAACTCCGCATGGTACGTGGGCACCTGGCTTGGTTCTGTGTACATAGCAGATACCAAATTCCTGTCTGCATTCTCTCTCCTGGAAAACATCCACAATTCCCAGATGTGAGGCCACAGAGCACAGCGGAGGGGCTGCCTCTCTTTCCTCCCCTGCATCTATCTGGTAGGAACAGGAAGACCACCCCTGAGTTCAGGGATCATGGGAGCTCAGGGTTGATGGAGGCAACTTTGCCAGAACCTGGCAGCGAGAGAAAGAATCTTACACCCTCTGCTATGACTAGCTCTGTTTTTGTTCCCTACATTTGACCTCCTAGCTGTGGATTCCGTTCAAACTCTTCCTGAGTCTCTCCCTGAGGGGCCTGACCTATGCTGGCCTCATCTAAACTGACAGGAGTGAATCTAGGGTTTGCAGCACCTCAAAGCTGTGGACCATTTGAGTCCTCTTAAAGAAAGAAATATGGGCTGGAGAGGTGGCTCAGGGGTTAAGCCTCTGCCTTGCAGGCGGAAGGTCCTGAGTTCGGATCCTAGACCTCACGTATAGACGCTGGAGGGACGCGGGGGCAACCTGCATTTCTGGTCCTGGTAGGGCGGAGCCTGTGAATCCCGGGGCAGAGTAAACAATGAGATGGAGGCGTCCATGGTGGTTCCCGAATTCGTCTGTGGTTCTACACACACACACACATACATATACACACACACGCAATTGAATAAAGTAATAATAAAAAATTTTAAAAAAGAAAGAAATATGAAAAGGTTACACTGGCAAACTATTAAAAAAAAAAAGACCCAGAGAACCCAGTAGTAGGGCCACTCCCTAGGGGTCCATCTATCACCCCCTCCCCGGCACTCAGTCTCATCAACTTTCCATGCACAAAGCATGAGGGCCCCATCTCCTCCCTTTAGCATCAGTCCCATCCCTAAGTCCAGTGGCCACCTACATTACCTTCTAAGTTCTCAGATTCTGCACACCCACCCTTCCTGCTCAGGCCCTGCACCCTGAGCTTATGCAGGCTCAGTTTAATTAAGACCCCCCCCCTTAAATTCAGCTCACTCATAACGGCCCACTGGCACCTGGCTTGGTTCTGTGCATACACAGGGAGCTCCAACTGCATTGCTCAGAGCATCTAGCATTGTCCCTGCTTCAGTGAGTCTCCTTCACTCGGATTCCCCGAGTGTCCTCTGCACGGCCTCCTCAGAGCACCTGTGCCCATCTGGACCACTGGGTCCACATCAGCCTACTGTCATCTCCCCCAAAGCCACCTGAAACCAAAGCCACCTCTCCTCCCAGTGAGCCCCACCTCGCTTCACCCGTCCAGCTGTGACGGTACCTGTCACTCCACCGCATGATACGCTCATCTGAGAACCATGATGGAGGGGCAAAGAATTCAGAAGAGGCAAAAGCATGCAGAGTTCTCTGGGTCTCAGCCATGGTATTAGTTTGCTACAGCTTCAGGAACAAAACCCTATGGACTGGATGGTTTGGACAACAGAAATGTATTTCCTCCTCATGCCAAAGGCTGGAAGCCAAGATGTCCGTGCTCCCCAGAGACCTTGCTTAGAGCAACCACCTTCTCTCTGTGTCCTCACACCGCTGTCCCTGTCTAATAAAGACACCCACTGTGCTGCACTTCCCCCATGGCCTCCGTTTAACTCAATTGTCTCTTCAAAGACCCTGCCCCCCAAGCACAAAAGCACAAGTCGTGCTCTGAGGTGCTGGGGGCTAGCACTTCAAGGCGTGTGTGTGGGGAGAAGGAAGAAGCAGGATTCAGCTCGTGACGGCCACGTGGTCAGCCAATGGGATGACAGTGACTGCGGAGGACTCTCATGAGGAGGGCTGGGAGCACTCCAGAAGACCGAGCCAGACCTTAGATTCCGCTGGCCAATCTCCAGCCTAATGTGAGCCACAAGCACCCGCTAAGTGCTTTCTCCGCCACGCCCCTTTGGATCCTTGGCTTCCTTCAGGGAAGCAGGGTGTCCTTCCCACGACAGGGACTGGATCTCCCTGAGCTTATTCTTCCTCAGACGGGATAAAGATTAGATCATACTTTCTCACAAGCTTGTGTTTTAAAGATATGCGTAGTATGACTGATTGCATTTTTGTGAAAATCTTTTTCTCTCTAGATTAAAAATCTCAGAACTGACATGACAGGATAACTTTGTTTTTAATAGGAAACAATACTTCACCCTCATTATCTTTCCCCTTTTCTCTTCCTATTCAGGCAATCAGACTGTCTGATGTTGATTCAGAAAAGGTGTTACAGCCCTCCCTCAAAAAAGAAAATGATATATATGTAGGGTGTGTGTGTGTGTGTGTGTGTGGTGACCAAAGGCCAACACTGCATATCTTCCTGAATGACTCTACAGCTGGGTAAGTTTTTAAGACATGGTCCCTCGTTGAACCTGAAGTTCATCTGTTCAGTTAGGCTGGCCAGCAAGCTCCGGGGATCTGCTGTCTCTACCTCCGAGGATTCTTGGATCACAGACACATGCCATTGTGCTTTTTACACAGGTGCTGAGGATCTGAACTGAGGTCCTTTTGCTTGAGAGGCAAAGGTTTTAACCCTTGAGCCATCTTCCTAGCATGATACTTAACTTTCATGGGACATCTATAAGGAAAGTGACCCAGTCCAATTAAGCCAAGAACTTGGACCAGTAGTTCTGTTCAGGGTCCCCTGAGGGGATCGCTCAAGCAATTTCTACTCCCAGAGCCATATCATATGCTGTTTATAAGTCATAGACTAGTTCTCTCTCGCAGTTTCATCTTACACTTTGACTTCAAAGGTTGAGCTTATAGCACCAAGGTTGGCACAGGCTAGAAAAGTCAAGGTCAGGAGCAGACAGACACCAGCAGGACCGAGCAGAGGCCAGGGGTACTTTTGTATTGTGTGGGCACTAGTAAGAGCTGAGCCATTCTGTGCTGTGATCATGAGGATGCGCGTGAGAATGGTCTGCCCCCTGGGACCCTGATGAGAAGTCTAAGTCACAAAAAAGGTTCTGAACAGGATAAAAGGTCAGCACACCTGGAAGACAGGCTCCTGCTAAGCAGCAGAAGCCAGCTAGAAAATTCCACATGCTGTATGATTCCACTTGGATGCCTAGTGTCAGCAAATCCACACGGAGACAAAAGATAAGGTTGCCTGGAGCAGGGGAGCGGTGGGGAGTGACTGCTTAATGGGTACAAGGTACATGACACAGAGCATAATAAGCGTCACTCACGGGAAACTTCTGTCATACTTGCTTTATAGGAACAGATCATTTGCAAAAGAAAAAGTTAGGCCGGTAATGTTCTATGTTATTTGAATTATTACATGAAGAACTATTGGGACTTGAAAAAGTGCTTGGTTCCAGCTGAGACAAGAGAGTCTTTCAAGTCCCGGGCAGGGAAAGGAAACAGGCAGAAGGTGGGAAACACCTGGATCCATAGCATGGGATAACCTAACCACATAACCGTAACCCAGGGATCCCTGGGAGACATCAGGTTCTGAAGCTGTAAAAGTCAATTAAAAAAAAAAAAAAAAAAAGGATTTCCTGGGTATGGTGATGTAAGTCTGCAATCCCAGCACCGTGGAAGCTGAGGCAGGAGGCTTGCCCTGAGTTCAAGGATAGCATGGGATACACAGTGAGTTCCATACTAGTCTGAGTGACACTGTATGTCAAAAAAAACAAACAAGGGGCCAACAAGATAGTTCAGCAGGAAAGGTGTCTGCTCACAAACCTGGTGACCCGAGTTCAATCCCTACAGGGTGAAAGGAGAGAAACTACTTCTGAAAGAAAGTTGCCCTCTGACCTCAACCCACAAACTATGGCATGCATGTGTTCTCTCTCTCTCTCTCTCTTTCTGTCTCCCCTCTAATAAATGAAACTATAAAAAAATGTTTAAAAACAAAAATAAACACAAAGCCAGTCTGACTCTGTGGATAAGCACTTGCCACGCCACCAAGAGGACCAGAGTTCAAACCCCCAGCACCCACATTAAAAACCAAGGGGGCTGAGCTGCCCACCTGTAATCCCAGCACACAGGAGACAGAGACAGAGATTCCCCAGAGCAAGCCGGCTAATAAGACCAGTCCAGTCGGTGAGCTCCCGTATCAATAAAGAGATGCTGCCTCAGTAGGTAGAAAGGACGGTGGTCAAGTTGAGGAAAGCACCCCACATCAACCTCTGTCTCACACAGAGGGAGGGGACAAGTACACTTGCACATGCATGCACCCGCGCACATGCATACATGCAGGTGCGCTGCACCCCACACAGAGACACATGGGAACAGCACTGTTGGGTGAGAACTGGAGGATTTGCTGGATCACAGCTGTGGAAAGCAGCAAGCAAACTGGTGGGTCTCAGGAGTCTGAAGAGATTCGTGGTCTGGTTCTGTCTGCACTAGCTTTGGAACATTTGGCCAAAACCTTACGGATGAGCACGCTGTAAAATGAGAACATCCACAACTCCATCAGCTAGGTGCTACGGGAAGTAAGTAAAACCATGAAAGGAAAAGGCCCAACTACAACTCCCCCAGCTGTGAGGGATGTGGACCAAACTCTGCTTCTCACACCCGACCATGCCCAAGAACCGGTTGCCTTGGAGTTCTGAACTATTCCGGTGACAGCGCTCTGCTTCCCACACCCCATAATCCTAGGGATTACCAGCAATCTGAGCCTATCTTGGAAAGTGGACTTTGAACATCTCCCCCAGGAGATTCTAGAACACAGTAAAAAAAAAAAAAAAATACTGTCAGAACTTACCAGTGAGCCACAGAAAAGCCAGACTGGAGAAGGCGTGATACTCAAGGTTGTATGGGACTGACCCCAGAACCCAGGCCACTGGAAGTCTGGCACTTCTTGGGGATTAGGGGGGGGGTGTCACACCCAATGTTGCACTCTGCGTCCTCCCAGAAATTCTCTGAAGTCCTGAGGATCCCTGAGGATCCCAAGAATAAGCAAGCACACATAGCGGGATCACCAGACCAACGAGGTTAGTCTATTCTTTAGGGAGGACAGGAGATACGAAGTACAGGTGGAGAAAGATCCACGCCTCAACCCAACATGAGCCCCCAAGGAGCAAGGGCGCCCGTTTCTAAGCATCTCACTTCAACTAGATACTCTGGGGTTCGTTTCTTTTCATAAATGAAATTGTTGAACTAGAGCAGATCTTGCTTGTCAGTGAAATACACCAGCTATCTGGGGAGCTCACTCTCCCCATGAGTGAACAGGTCAGGTGACATGTCACAGTTGTCTGAGCACACACAATCCTTTTTTCCATATAAAGACAGCACACAAGCATTTCACTTTTCCTTATCAATCTCTTTAATGAGGAGTCTGCAGATTTTTGTTGTTGTTACCTTTTTGAGAGGCAAGAGGTCAGAGCACAATTTATACAAGTCGGTTCTCCTCTTCCATCAAGGGGATTCTGAGGATCAAACTCAGGTTGCCAGGTTTACACACAGGCGTCTTTTCCCACCATCTCACCTGGTGCCATTGTGACATTTTGAAACAAGATCTTGCAGTGCTGTAGCCCGGGCTAGACTAGAACTCACAATGATTCTCCTGCCTCAGCCTCCTCAGGGTTGGGGTTTAAAAAAATCACACCCCTCCACACCTGGCTGAGACTACAGATTCATCCCATTCAAAATGAAAATAAGGAGGAATGGCGGGTCTCCTCCCTCTGCAATGGCCTGAGTCTTTCTAGATTTCAAAATAAAGCCAGGCTCTGGAATAGTAATGGGTCCCGAACAAACACCTCCAACCTTGGATTCCTCATGCTCCCGTTAAGATACTCCCTCTCCCCATTTTCCGAGCCCCATGGGATCTGCCGCTGCTGGCTCAGATGCCAAACCCGGACCAGTTCCAAGCCGGTCTGGACTCCTCCCTGTACTCTGACCGGCCGCCCCTGCTGCCATCAAAGGGGCGCTGATGCCGCCTGATACAGAGCTGAGCAGGTGGCCTGGGCCTTGATCTCAGGTTCGGACCAACAGGAGCAATAAAAGGCCAGCGGCAGATAAAACATGGGGCTGGGCAGGGGCAAGCGCTCTGCGGGTTAATAACTAACCCCCCGGGGCCTTTCTGATTGCCAGTGAGTGTTCCAAAGCAGCTGGGAAGGAGCTGCTTCTCATGCAGGCTTCAGATCAGGTGGTCTCCCCCACATCCCACCCTGCAAAGGACAAAGCTCAAGTCATTCTAACTGTCCCACACCTAGCCACTTCCTTCTCTCTGGAGCGTTCCCTGATGCATCCCGGGCATCTCCAGCCAGAAGAACTGGAAAAGGCTCACAGAGGGCCCCTGGGAAGGGGGAGGCCCCTGGAGAGGGAAGGGCATCTAAACAGAGCAGCGAGGCAAAGGAAGAAGCCAGAGTGGAGAAGCCGATGATGAAACAAGAAAACACGTTCTTCATCATGTCCACGAGAGGAATTTGGACCTCTTCGAAGAAGTCACGTCAGTGGACAAGGTTGGGCTTCCTGGCAGGAGCTGGGCAGGGAGCAGGAAGCCTGGACATGCTCTTCCAACCTCAGTGCCTTCGCAGATGCTGCCCCAGCCACCTAGAAGTCTGATCTCCAACTTGTCCTCAGAGACCACAGATTCTCTGAGACACTTTCCAGACTGTCGATACCGGAGTCCTCTCCCCTCGACACTGCCCCCACCCGAGGCCTTCCCCTGAGCATCTTTAGTGTAAGTGGGACCCTTTTGACACCAGATGCAATTACTTCTATCCTTTCCAGCCTTCTTTTTTTATTCAATTGTGTGTGCGTGCGCATGTGTGTATATGTGTGTGTGTAGAACCACGGACGAATTCCGGAACCACCATGGACCACCTCCACCTCCTCCTTGTTTACTCTGCCCCGGGATTCACAGGCTCCGCCCTACCAGGACCAGAAACACAGCCCCCCCCCCGCTTCTCCCCAGCGTCTATACATGGGGTCTAGGATCCGGACTCAGGACCTTCCGCCTGCAAGGCAGAGACTTAACCCCTGAGCCACCTCTCCAGCCCCCTCCTTTCCAGCTTCTTAAGGAGTCAGGAACCTGCCCCCGCCCCAGTGACCCTTGTGCTGTGGAGCTGGGGGGGGTGTGTCCTGACACCAGCTGGACCTGAAAAGGAGGACAGCTATAACAGCTGTGAACAATGTCACCAGCTGTATCTAGAAAGAAGGGAGTTGCACGGACTAAACACCTCAGCTTCTTGAACAGATAAATAGCAAAAGTGAGGATGGGGTCATGGATAGGAGTTTCTGACAGTCAACCAAATGCACTCAGCAGACCTTGCTGAAGAGCCAAGAGGAAAACCAGGACATTAACTAAAGGTCTGATGTAGATAGACAGATAGATAGATAGATAGATAGATAGATAGATAGATAGATAGATAGATAGATAGATAGATAGATAATTTGCTGTATTGTTTGGGGGTGTTTTAATTGTATCGTGGATAGTTTTTAAGGTGTAATTCTTATCTTTTAGAAACACATAACGAAGCACATATTTGAAATGGTGTGTTCGGAACCTGCTTCATAGGTAACCGAGGGAGAGTGCAGACACTTGTAAATCCTGAGAGTGGATGACACGTCCCAATATGTCTATACATTTTCCCAGTAAAAGAAGTGATAGATGGGCTGGGCTCAGTTGGTAAAACACTCACCTTAAAAGCATAAAGACCAGAATTCAATCCCATAAAATTTATGTTTTAAAAGAGCCAGGTGCATTGCTCCTGGTTACCGCCTTCCAGAACCTGCCGGTAAGATTCTGTTGCTGAAGATACCACACATGTGGATCACAGGATATGGAAGAAATAAGCTGAAGCTGAGCTGGAAGCTTCCTCCTTACTGGCCAGAAGGTGCTATGCAAACTGCTTGGGGGAAGGGGGGAGGGAAGGAAAAGGCAGAGATGGTGTCACCCAGCTGTGAATGCTGCGAGCTACGGTAACAGTCACCCTGGCAAGAGCTGACCATTGGTGCAACAGCGGCATGAGTGTGGTGGGAGCAACCAACTGTCTTTTGATTGTATTCAAGGCCTGCTCTTCAGCAAGAGCACATGCCTGGTGCTGTAAACCAGGCCAAAAACCTATCCTAGGGGGAACAAACTACTAAGGTTTAGCTGTAAGGAGATGATATCACAATGCCTTTTAACACTTATCATTGTAGTCATAGATCAGAGCAACTCTCAGCCCTACACTGAGAAGCTTCCTTTTGTAACAGAAGGTGTTTAATACACTGAATTGCAACTGACCAAAATGCAGAGCACAAGTGACTGTGGGTGACCTGGCCCTAAATAGGACATCTAAGTCACCCGCAACCCCAAAGCTCAGAGAACATGTCGGAACAGGGGGCGGTAAAAAGCCTAAGGGTGGGAAGGAGTGAGACCAGACAGTATCTTCTGGACATGACAGGGCTGTTAGAGTCATGAACTCATTGCAACTCTATTTCCACCAGACCTGCGTAAAATGTGGCCTATCAACATTTCATCAAGGAAAGGACAAGATCTCCCTGAGAGACTGCTGGTGGGGGTATGGGTGGGTGTCCTTAAGTACCATTAAGGAGCTACTTTCCTTAATGGTATATACCTGCTGATATATATATCATCCATGCTGCAGCAAGTGCTCCAGCACGTGCCAATGTATTCAACCCAGAAGAAATCCAGTGCGACACACACACAAAAAGACACTATAACAGGGAAGAGATTATTTGGAAAGAAGGCTTTCACTAGAAAAGGCAACGGGGGAAGGGGCAAGAAGGGGTCAAAAAGTTACAAATTTCATTGTATTCATGCATGACACTGTCAAAGAATAAAAATTAAAATAACAAAAAAAATTAAAATAACAAAGCCAGGAATGTGGTCTATAAGATGGCTCAATGGTAAAGGCACCTGGGTGCAAATTGCAGACCTGAGTTCAGTCTCAGAGCCACATGCTGGAAGAAGAGAACCACTCTCGAAAATTGACCTCTTGCGTTTATCTACAGTGCACAAAGATACCTTATTTACTGTCTCAAATAAAAAAAATATTGGGGCAAAAAAGTCAGTCATGGTGGTGAGTGTTTGAAGGCCCAGAGGTGGGGAGGAGCCAGGAGCTCCCTGAGGTTCCCTGTGCAGAACTGCTGATCTCCAGCATAATTAGAGATCCCGCTTCAAAAGCAAGTGGGATGGTACCTGTAGAGTGACAACTGAGGTTGTCCTTAGCTTCCATACATACCTATACACATGCACATACATGCGCTTTCCATACACACATGTACACATACGCATACATGCACCTTCCATACACATGTGTACACATATGCACATACATGCACCTTCCATACACTTGTGTACACATAAGCACTTTCCATACGCTTGTGTACACATATGTGCATGTGTGTACCATCCATACACATGTGTACACATACACACATACATTGCACCGTCTATACATATGTGTACACATATGCACATATATGCACCTTCCATACACAAGTGTACACTTATGCACATACATGTGCTTTCCATACACACGTGTACACATATGTGCATGTGTGTACCTTCCATACATGTGTACACATACATACATACACACACCTTCCATACATGTGTACATATATGCACATACATGCACCTTCCATACTTGTGTACGCATATGCACATACATGTACTTTCCATACACATGTGTACACATATGCACATACATGCACCTTCCATACACTTGTGTACACATAAGCACTTTCCATACGCTTGTGTACACATATGTGCATGTGTGTACCATCCATACACATGTGTACACATACACACATACATTGCACCGTCTATACATATGTGTACACATATGCACATATATGCACCTTCCATACACAAGTGTACACTTATGCACATACATGTGCTTTCCATACACACGTGTACACATATGTGCATGTGTGTACCTTCCATACATGTGTACACATACATACATACACACACCTTCCATACATGTGTACATATATGCACATACATGCACCTTCCATACTTGTGTACGCATATGCACATACATGTACTTTCCATACACATGTGTACACATATGCACATATATGCACTTTCCATATACATGTGTACACATATGCACATATATGCTCCTTCCATTCCATACACTTGTGTACACATATGCACATACATGCACTTTCCATATACATGTGTACACATATGCACATATATGCTCCTTCCATTCCATACACTTGTGTACACATATGCACGTGTGCACCTTCCATACACATGCGTACACACACCTTCCATACATATGTGTACACATATGCACATACATGTACCTTCCACACACGTGTACACATATACACAAACATGCTCTTTCTACACACGTGTACACATATGTGCATGTGTGTACCCTCCATGCATATGTGTACACATATGCACATGCATGCACCTTCCATACACACATGTACACATATACACATGCATGCACACAGAAGAAGTGAGCAAAATGATGAAGACTACAGAGCCTGCCAGTCTCTCCATGGGGCAGCAGCTGCTGCAGGCTGCAGCTCACTCTCAGGAAAAGTGGCGTCAACGGTCACTCCTCCCTCCTCGGTGAGGAAAGGCTGGCGGGAAAGCCTGTCCAAATGAGGGCTTCAAGTGTTCTCCCAGGCTCCGTGGAGAAGACCTCAGGTGAGAAGGGGCCTGGAAGACAATCTCACCAAGAGCAGGCTTGGAGGCGGAAGAAAAGAACCATAGGATAAAAGCGCCACTTCCAAAAGACAGGTAAAAATCACACAGTAAACAAACACATGAAATACTTAATCCCACCAGTGACTGGGGGCGGGGGTAGGGCTGAAAACTAAGGGAGAAGGGGAAGTCTGACTCAATGGTAAAGCATTGGCCTAGCATTCATGAGAACCTATGCTCACACTCACCAATTCACACACACACACACACACACACACACACACACACACTCCCATCACTCCCACGAGGCTACGGAAGTGAAACAGAAAGCGCTATACAACGCCTGGTGCTATGGCACTGGAGAACAGATCAGCGATGCTTTCAGGTGCTGCTGAGATGCTGAGAAACAACTGTGCATGATATTGAGTGACACAGCCCTTTACCCTCCCTCCCAATCCACACACCCGAAGAGATGCTTGTTACACAGGCACACCTGGAGACCAAGTCCAGAAGGTTCAACACACTACTGTTGTTGCTGTGCTTTTTTTCCTAATAGCCCCAAACTGCCAACATCCCAAATGTCTCCAAAGAATAAGCTGCGTCCATTACAGTTACACAACAGTCACTGTAGAGTGAAGCACTCCAGGCACCTCATCAGCACAGATGAATCTCTCGTGCACCACGCTGAATGAAAAAAAACACTGCAGTTCCCAGATGTAAAAACTAACAGTATGTTGTTAGGGAAAAGCCAAAAAGAAACGATAAAAGGCAAACTTCAGAAGGGAGAGAAGGAATGTGCTTGGGAATGAACACAGAGGGCTTTATCCACACTGGTGATGGCCAGGGTTTAAACTATGTGTATTATTTTTCCTTAAACACTTCCTGTTATACAAGGTCTGACTGGGCATGTTGGCTCACACTTAAAATCCCAGCACTTGAAAGGCAGTAGGATCCCTGGGAGTCTGAGTCAACCTAGGCTAAGGAAAGTAAGTTTCAGCAAGCCTGGCCCAGAAAAAGACCCTGCCTCGAAAAAAAAAAAAAAAGTCTTTTGTATTAATGTTTCATCACTTTTTTTTTTAGAAATGTGCTGGACTTGTCAATATTGAGCAACTCAGACAAAAATGTAAGGGGGGGACCTGCCTATCACTCTCCAGTCTCTCCCCCAAAAAAGAAAAAACTAAAACAGGTAGGACAGGGTTGGAAGATACTTGACACAGAGCCAATTCCAGGGGAGAGATGCCCAAGTTCAAATACACCAGGAGACAGACTGAGAACATGCCCATCACCGATGGCATTGCTGCCATTCAGTGGGCAGGACTGAACTAGCAAGTCCAGCTCCCCAAAAGCCTCTGATTCAGATGAGTGGAATAGCCCCCAACACAGGGCTCAGGGAGCACGGCAGATGAGGGGTCGTAAGAGTGTAAGAGCCTGAAAGTGAGAAGGGTGCTGCCAAATGGTATCTTGACAGGGCTTCTGCAGCCATGAACTCACATTGCCAGCACAAGATCTGCACGATTTGGCTACCAACACTTCACCATGGAAGGCAGAAGACCTCAAAAGGTATCACACCTCCCCCAGGGACTAATGAGGGTTGATGCTGGATGGGGAAGATGGGGAGTTATCATTTAACAGGACCAGCGTTTCAGCTTTGGAAGACGAGAAAAGTTCCGGGATGAAGTGGGTATTGTGATGTGATGAGGTAAATGTTCTGAACACCACCACACCCTACACTTAAAGATGGTTAATGGTAAATTTTATGTTGTATTACATTATTATTATTATTTATTTATTTTAGAAATTCTACTGCAGGGCTGGGGAGGTGTTAAAGTTTTTGCCTCATAAGCTAAAGGACCTGACTTCAGAGCCCCCGATTCCACATGAAAAGTGCTGGGTAGACACAGCCTCTAACTATGGCCCTGGAAGGCAGAGCCTGGGAAACCCCACAGCAGAGCTGTAAGAAGGAAGAGCAACCTGAGATGATTGCTGACATCATCCTTGGGTCTCCACAGGCACACACACATATACACTCAATTGTCTTCTTATATGCACGCCTGCACACACATGTACACACACACACACACACACACACATGAAATTCTACTGTAGAGTAGGTACAGCTGAGCGAATAAGCAGGTAATATGCTGAGCGGAGCAGCCCTGTGAGGTTACCCTTTAGACACCTAGGCGAGATCACCTGTTCGGAGGAGCAACCAAATAAGGCGGTGCCCTAGAGCTGAGGGATGCCCGTCCTACAGACACCTGCCGACCCAAGCGAACAGTATCCTCACAGCAAGGTGGACAATCCCATCTCTGGACCCAAGCTCCACCCTGGGTACCAAGGAGGCACCATAGTGGGACTCCAAGCCCTGAAGACTCTTCTAGTTTTTAGCCACAAGGAGGAAAAGTGGGACACCCCACCAGCAGGGTGTGGGGAAGAGATCCAGCAAAAACTACTGAGAAGTGACACGTGGAGCCCAAACTCCAAAGACAGACAGGTGCAGCAGAGGTAGAGGAACTTACCACAGGCATCTCTGACCCCCCACACGTCCCCAGCACGTGATGAGTAGCAGAAAGGCTGCATGCGCACCCTCGCTTGGGAGAAGGGCTAGAAAAAGAGTCAGGAAACCATACCCAAGTCACCATACTGTGGCTACCCGCTCTCTAGAGACCCCCTGAAAACAGATGGTAACACCCTGGCAGGCAAAGCCATTAAAGGAAGCAAGATAAATGCTGAGCGCATGGGAGGCGAGGGTGCCTAACAGAGCGTGCTCTGCATGTCAACCTCCAACCCCCAGAAACAGCACAGGCACGTATTACTCACATGCCACACACGGAGAACTAGGGTGGATTTAAGTCACTCAGAAGAACCATAATGGAAGCCCCAAGCTGGAAGTTCGCACAGGAGAAAACATTTGTTTTTAAGGACAGGCCTGGCAGGGTAGAATGCCGGCCTATCCTTGTGCAGGGTCCTGGGTTCTATCCTCAGGCCACAGAAACGAATCGAAACAAAACCTACCATACGCATCAACGTGTACACAGAAGCACAAAGACTGACAGGAACAAAGCGAAACTAAGCAGTTGCTACGCAGCAGGGTGGGGAGACGGAAGAGTTGCCTTGGTGGATAAGATTCACGTTCTAGTGAGCTCTTTTTTTTCTTTTCTTTTCTTTCCATCATGGGGCCTACTTTTTGATGTAGGTGTTGAAGAACAACAGCCATCAAAATAGCCTGCACCCTCCAGAACCTGCATTCAAGTGGCGTGTCAGGATATGCGAACTCAACCTCCGGAACTCCCAAGTGGCCCGCAGAGGTAGAAGTCTCCAGGCACCTGCGGACCCTCTGAGGCAGGCTCAGAGCCCACCCTGGCCATCCCTCGCCCAGCTGAGCTGCCAGAGTTTTCTTAGACTATGATGGACCTCACCCTCTGCCTGGCTTCCGGCGAGTTTCTGTACCCGTTCTTGAAAAGCTCTGTCTCCTGTACACGTGCCCGTGTCAGGAAGGACAGCAGTCAACCTGCAAGAGTGTTCCACAGGACAATCCCAGAAGCTCTGAGCGCAGACCCAGGCCCGGCGCAAACGCTCAGCAAGTGCCTGAATTACTAGCTCACTACATTCACCTGCACATCAAGAGTCCACCATACGCTCTTTAAGATCCAGGTACACAGCCAGGGTTTACCATCCTCCTCATCCCAGGGGCCCAGGCAGCAACCATGTTTTTTGGTCTTCACCCTCCCTCTATGTACACCTGCTGTACAAACACCGTCCAAAAGAAAAAAAAAATCTAACAGCTGAGATGCTGTGTAACTTTGGGGGCAACCCCATGCACTCTGGGCATCAAACCTTCTCCAACTCTGTCCCCTCAGTTCAGTTGCTTCCCCAGCCCCTACTGCCTCAAGCGGGGTTACATGTCTGCTATGGATTGAGGACCTCGAGAAACCAAATTCTTTCCCACACATCCTTTCCAATGACGTCACACAGGTGGAAAAGCTCCGTGGGCCTGCCAAGCCATAGAAACTGACCTTGCACAAGCAAAAACACTTTGGAAAATTATGTTTGTAAATGGGCATTTAGGGCCAGGGGGATAACTCAGTAGATAAGACACAGCAGTTCATCCTGGAAACCCACATGGTGGAGAAAGAGAACTGACTTCCAAAAGTTGCCCTCTTCACATGTTTGAACTCTTCACATGAGCCATGGCATGCTTATATGTGTCTTCTCCAATGCCCCCATACACACACAAATAAATAGTAAGAAATGGACATTAAAATATAGTGGCCAAGTGAACATAGCCAGTAGAAGACATTGAACTGGGGAGATAGGAGCTGAGGGGTCACCTAACCCATCCTCAGACAGCCCAGTTCTGGCTATCATGGGCATTCCTGGGCAGGCAAGGACTGTGCCAACCTTCCTCAGATGTGATGTTCACAGATGCGAAGAACTCAGAGGTCACAGCAACAAGACCTCTACCCTGTGTGCAGGAGGAAGTGAATTGGGGAAGGAGAGCTCGGGGTTGCACCTCAGCCAGCCAGACAACTCAGAGGACCAACGGCACTGTGGGGTTCCCCAGAGATGGGTCTCATCCCAAAGAGACACAAACGGGGGGGGGGGGTCAACAGACCCTCTTGGATTGAATTGTGCTCCAACGGTGAGGAGAGAGGCGTTTGTTGGCCCATGAGAGCTCGTCATTCAGAATACGCGCTCACACACAAATACAAAGATAAGTGCAGATGGAAACATACTGCTAGGTGGCTACAATTTTTGATGCAGTCTGAGGAAATTCTGCTTTAACATCCCGTGCCTTCCAGTATGTTCTAACCCTTCTGTTATAGCCTGTTCTAAACATGAAGTGCAAGAGAGGGTAGAATGCACACACATCAACAGGTGACCCAAGCAGTGGGGAGCAACCCCAGTGAGTGGTGGGCAGGGAGGAGACACCCCTGTCAAAGGAGGTTCTGCTCTGGATAGATAGAGCAGAGAAACGGAAGGCAACATGGGTGGCCAGCTGGCCAAAGGGGGCCAGCCGTGGGACAGAGTCAGACATATATTTTTTTAAGTCTCCACGTAAGAATGCAAGGGAAGGGCCGGCCCCACCCACTGGCCTTCTGCTATTTCAAAACCAGGGACAGAATTCAAAATGATTACGCACATGGAGGTGCTTAGCAAGTTAATATTTGTTCAGAGTTGTGGACCTCTGTAGGGTCATGTGACTGGCCTGGAGAGGTTAGGGAGCCCCCTTCGGTCCACACCCCCTCCTGTATTCACACTGACCAGCCAGCAGACATGGCACCAGCTTTAGGGATCTAATCTCTATCATGCGCCACTGGGAAAGGACGCACACTGCCTACTTCCCACAGCCCTAGCTCAGCTCGTCTTTTATAACGAAGTTTTGTTGTTGTTGTTTTTTTTTAACAAAAACAACACAAACACATGATCCATGTGGATATACATCCAAGCACTCCAGAAGCCCGTGACAAGGTACCTGAAGCAGCGGAGGCCTTGGGAATATCCTGTTAGGCTCTTGCCACACCCATCTGACACCGCCCTGGAACTGCTCTGGCCACCTGTCCCCACTCTCAGTCAGGCCCTCTCCCGCCCCGCCCCCTACCCCTCCATCACTACAGCACAGCTGGTCTCAAGTACCTCCTCCAGCCAAGACTCCACCCCAGCATGGCAAAAATAGGGTCCCTAAAGCAGAGATCAACCCCAGGAGCAAAGACAGTCCCCTCCCTAGGGGCAGACTCTGCCCACAGCTGGTTTTAAAGCAAAGCCAGGAACACCAGTTACTAGGATCATCTAGGGCTCTGGAGGACATGTCTGAAAAGCCCAGCTTCCTGAATCACCGCATCAGGACTTCTAGGGGCAGGCTCTGCTAGTTTGAAACTGGGAGGGGGAGACCACCAGAAGAACTGGGCATGCTGCCCATGCCTGTAGTTCTACATACACTCCCAGGGGCTGAACAATTAAAAAAAAAAAAAGAGTCCCAGATGAACTGCAGATACACTGAAGTTAGAGAATCACTCTTTTGCTAGCGTTTCGCACTGATTGGGAATATGTGCCTTACTTCCAACTGCCAGGCTGATATGCGTCACCAGTGGTGGTAGTGTTATACACTCCTGTAAGCCCCTGGCTCTCCAACTTCCGCAGCAGCCCCTTTCAACTCTTTCACTGAATGACTTAAAAAAAAAAAAAAACTATGGAGGGGGACAGCAAGATGGAAGTTCACAGGGGAGAAGGAGAGAACTGCTTCGGAAAGCTGCCCCAGCTTTACCTTTGTACCATGGACATGATCATTTTCTCTCTCTCTCTCTCTCTCTCTCTCTCTCTTTCAAATTATTAATTAATGACTTTAAAGGAACTATGGAGACGATTCTTTTCTCACCCAAAGTGAAACGTTCTAAAAGCATCTCTCATACCAGCTTCCAATTTCCACTAAACAAGAACCAAACGATAGGCAGGCAGCCTGCTTAGTACAATTCAATCTTATTTTTCCAGTGTCTGTTGCTAGAATTCGTTTTACAAATCCTTTCCCTAGTCCAAAGAAAAGGAAAGAACAAGACCTTTGTACAATCATGACTCCCCGGCACCCTTCGGCATCTGGCTGCTTTCTGAGGCGTGTTCTATTCTTTCATCATTTCATCCTTCCCATTTTAAAGACAGGGAAACCAATGTTCAGAGAGCTTTAGTTGTGTGTCCAAGGCAGCACAGCCATGCTGCGAGATAACACTGGAATTAGCCCTGTTTGTACGGTTAAACCCCCCCCATAAGTCAATACCCAGCTCCGGGGCAAGCAACTGTTCCAAATGCTACACGGCTAACCAGCTGTCCGCTGCAAGGCATGGCGGGAATGCTAACCTGCCGGCTACACATCAAACAGCTTTGCACACGGAGCTGCTGGAAGATGGCACACACACATGCAGGCAACGAGGAGGCGGGGCTGAGCAGCAGCCGCCCAAGCACAAGCCATGCCAGGGATTTAGTCAACAGAGAGCTAATACGAGTCAACAGTGGATGTCACTGCCAAGCACACCAAGCCGCAGGTTCTGCACTTAGATTCATAGAAGGAGAATGTCAGGCTCCCTGGACCGGCCTTGTTCGGACCGGGCCAACCCTGAGGCTGGGCACGACTGGACTAAAAGGAAAGGAGGGAGGTACCCTCCATGGCAGGGCCAGGTTTTCTGAAAAGGAGTGGCCCAGGGTGGCACTCTGGGTGTGACTTGGGAGTCGGGTGTGTACAGCAAGCCTGCTTTGGTCTACTGTTATAAGTGGATTACTGCTATAAGTGGGGTTTTTAAACAACGCTTTCATTCGTATTTTGTCAAACATGGAGAGACCACTGTGGCTGGCCCCAGTGAAGATTCAGAACCCCTAGGCATGGAAGCTGACTCAACTTACTATCAGACCACCCAGCTCCAAAGTCTGCCAGAGGGGACTTGCTGAAGAAGAGGATGACTGTGGCTTCTTACATTATTATATATAACAACTGGCCCAAGGCTCTGCCAAGGGACACTGGGTCAGATAGCGATTCTATCATTCTAAGCATCAAAAACACTCCCCTAACACATTGTCTAGGGCACCTAGGTGCGCCTCTCCTATCACCATCACTCATAATAATAATAACAACAACAAATAATAATAATAATCTACGTTTCCAAGCCTGTCTCTCAAGAACCTCCAGGCCATATATCATTCACCTTTGTGTCCCCAGCACAGAGCTTAGCACATCCAAGACACCCCATAAACGATGACTAACTGCACTGAAGTACCACAGCCCCGTCATCCTGAGGGTGTTACTGTGTTTGAGGCCACTGTAGAACACAAGTGTATGTCCTTAGTCTGGCTAATAAAAAGGTTTATGGCGACACATTACTACTTTTGTATGTTGAGCAAAGGAATTCTTGAGGCTAAGGCCAGCAGCAGAAGGTTTTAATTACAAAAGGGGCCCCAGTTAGCCTGGCAGTGATCCCAGACAGAAAAGAAGCTTAGGGGTATCAAGGGTCAAAGGTAAAATCCTATCAGTGTGACCAGCAGCCAAGCCAAGGCCAGAGCCTAAGAAGCAAGCGGTTAAAAATCCAGAAACACAGAAAGGGGGAGGGGAAGAGTAAGGAAAAGTCACGTGCCTAAAAGGGTAGCCTCACAAGGGAGTTTGAGGAACAGCACAAATGCTGAGAATTCACCAGGGAGCTGGCCGCCTGGCGCTAAACCTCGTAACTGGGAGAATTAATTACAGGAATACTCAGATGTGGGAAGACTCGTGGGGGAGACTGAGCGATGCCTTTCTAATATCTAATAAATCTTTAAATCAATGAACTGTGCTCGATGGTGAATCTTCATCTTCCCTCTCTGAAAGCACATGTGACAGAAGCCAGCACTGGCTTTTCATATGCCTTTGGACATGGTGCACCGTCACGTGTCCGTGTATAAAGAAAACCGGGGTTCATTAAATCCTATCTTAAAGGCATCAAGAAATTTGCCATCACAAGAAAGAGGGAGACAGAGGGATTCTGCGCCTCTTCATAAAGGGAAGAAAGCTTTCGGGATGCCAGCCTTCCCATCCCCCCATGTTCTGTCAGGGCTCCCCAGCTGCAATAAGTCAGCATCCCAACCTGTTTCCTGTATGTACCTGTATGTACCACGCACCCCCAGTGCTCCTCGACTTGCAGTTCTCATTTCAGAAACACCACTTAAGCCGGTTGCACAAACCTAACAGATGCAGTACATTTTATAAATGGATTATCCCCAGGGAACAGAAAACCACCGGCAAGGAGCACCATCAAAGTTCCCAAGGTAGCATTCCTTTGCCAGATGCCAACTACGCCACATTCTCTCCCAAGCCTAGCTTCCCTGCTAGCTGAGGCGATCGGCTCACCTCTCCTCCTGGCTCTCACGCCGCCTCTCCCAACGGCCTTGAAGCCTCATTCTTAGGGAACAGTGACATTAATCCGTTTTTTTTTTTTTCCCAAGACAACAAATCTCTACATCAGAATATTGGCACCTTTTCGACGCAAAGGCCCTGAAAGGGTATTTCTGTAAGGAAATGCTCTCCGATGGAGAACCCTAGGAAGCACCAAAATGAAACTGTCACAAATGGACAATGTCTCCAAATTAAGTGTATACCAAGAAGCATTAGAGCCCAGGCCAGGCAGGCTCCGATTTTCCCATCTGAGAGAGACCCTGTATAGTCTCCTAAGGTCCAAAGAATTCCTGTCCCTGTTTGTCATTCCTCCCCTGAAAAACCCTCTGGACGATGTGTAACTCGTGCAAAGCTCAATTAACTGCAGTGTCTTCACTCAAGCTCATTCCCCAAGGCGCCGTGTACTGCAGCGCCCGGGTGCACGGTGGGCGCCTGGTTAATGCAGCGGCTTGATGCGATCTGACGGCCCGCTTTGGCTAGAAAGGCTCTAACTAGCGGCGGCCGATGGCCGGTGGCCCAGCCGGGACACAGAAGCACTGGCCTAGCTTGCCGCTGGAGCGGGGCCTGGGCGCAACCACCTGTGGGCGGCTGGCCGGGACGCAGGCCCGGGCAGCCGCCGCCCCCGGGTGCCCTGCCAACCCCACGCATACTGCCGGGAGTGGGGAAGAGTCGGGTGAGCCAAGCCCAAGGGCGTCCCGGGCCAACTCCCAGCACCCTGAGATCTCCCCCGAAGCAAAGTGGACCTGGTCCCAGAGTTGACTCCCAAGTCTCTCCACCCCTTGAGAGATCGTGAGCTAGAAGGGGCTCTGTGGATGGAAATGGGGGCCCACCCAGAAGGGTTCAGCAGGAAGGAGGAACTGTTCCCTAATTCCCTCCCGAACTTGTGGCACCTGCTGGGTGGCCAGCGGGCTTCTCTCCGGCTCTCAAGGCCTGATACCAAATGCGGGACACCCCGAGGCAGACCCACGAGGCTTTGAAAATTTCTACTCAAAAGAAAAAAATCGAGCGTCAGGACAGCTTCCGTTGGAACCTGGGGGGGGGGCACAGAAAGCCAACGCTGGCCGAGAACAGCAGCCACCTGCGCCAAGGGGCGGGGATGCGGGACCTACGTAGGGGCAGTGTACCCTGAGGAAGGGGCGAGGACCAAAAGACTAAGTGGGCGCCAGAGAAAGCGCAACCCTGTGGCACAAGGCACCGAAGACCCCATCTGGGAGGAGACCCGCGCGAGCTGTCCGGGAGGGTCCCAGACTGAGAACGAAGGCGATGGGGGAGGGGACCCTCGAATCCGTGCCAAGGGAAGCGTCCCAGAGGGGAGCGCCGGGGCGGGGGAAGCCGTCCTAAGGGGCTCGCGGTGCCCACGGCCCCAGGCGCATCTCGCCACTCACCGGCAGGTCCACGCTCACTTCGGTTCCGTCGAGCAGGAAGACGCGGCAGTAGAGGGTGGCCTTGGCCGCCCCGGCGGCGGAGATGTGCACGGCCGCGCCGCCCGTGAGCAGGGGCCCGCCGCCAGCCGGGAACACGCTGCCCCCGGGCGCGGCGGGCAGCACCGAGGAGGCGGCGGCGGCGGCCGGGCCCCCGCGAGGCCCCCCGTCGCGCTCGTCCCCCAGCCCGGCGGCTCCGCGCCCCGCCGCGCCCCGCGCGTAGCGCTGCATGGAGCGGCGGCCAAAGGTCCGGCGCAGGAACCGCAGCATCCTGGCTGGGGGCGCCCCCTGCCTCCGCCCCCTGCGCCGCCGCCGCCGCCGCGCCGCCGCCCGGGAGCGCCCCGCGACGCCGTCAGTGCCCGCCGCCGGCCGCGCCGCCTCCCGCGGGCTGCGGCCCGGGGCTCGCTCCCGCTCCTGCCGAGGCCGAGGCCGCGCTCCGGCCGCCCGCGGGGCTCGGCGGCTCGGCCAGCGCCGGCTGCGAGCGGCGGCGGGCGAGAGGGTGCGCTCGGGCGGCCCGGGGGGCCGTCCCGCCGCCGCCGCCGCTGCCTGCGCGCGCCCTCGGAGTGGGCGATCGGCGCCGGCGGCGAGGTGGCCGCTGCCCGGGGCGGCCGGGGGGACCGCGCGGGGCGGTGGGGGGCCGGGCTGCGGATTGCTCCCGCGCTACGCGCCGGCCGAGGGCCAGCCGGAGCAGAGCGCCTGCGTGCTCCCGGCGCGCTCGCTCCCACTCGCGCCGCGCCCGGGCCACCGAGGCCCCCGCCGAGCGCCTGCTCCCCGGGCGCCTTTTCCTGCGCCCGCGGCCCCCGCCTCCCACCTGGGAGGGCTGCACCTCCAGCCGCCGCCGCCGCCGGCACTGCAGCACGCCCTCCTCCCTCGGGGCTGCGCCGGGTGCTCGTCCACCGGGTCTGTGCTGCCCCCTGCCGGCCAGCGCGACCCCTGCTGCTGGAGGTGTGCTCACGTGTGTACGCGTAGGTGAGCACACACGTGTGTACACGTAGATGGTCACGCACGTGCTTCCGGCGCCCGGGACCCCCGCAGAGGTCCGAGAGTACCCCCACACTTCAGATAAGGAAAGCAAGACTGCCTCTTGTGGAGGGAAAGATTGCCCTAGGGTCAAAGAAAAATACTTGTTCTTGAAAAAAAAAAAACACACTCAGTTTTTTCTAATGGAAGAAAGAGGACGACTACGGACACTCCACGGTTCCTGCCGCTTAACTAAATTTTATCAGTTTAAGATCTCAGAGCTGGAAGCCCCTTCTGCCGTCTAGGCCAATGGATTCGGTCCAGATAAGGAAATGGAGGCCCAGGAGTAAGGAAGTACTTTTCCAACCTTCTCAAAAGGACACGCCTCTCCCCGCCCCCATCCCCACTTCCCGAGGATCTCCTCCTGCCCAGTATGGAGGTGAAGGCCCAGAAGGCTGCACTCGGTCCAACCAACTGCTGGGGAGGAGAGTAGAGCTGCTGGGACCATGCTTGTGAGTAGCACCGGGCACATGGAGGAGACCAGAGGCATGGGGAAGTGTTTACGAGCGACATCCGCAGGTTCCTGGTCTGCTCTGCGTGGACAAATGGACTGTCGGTTGCTGCTGAGAGAAGAATTGGAGAGCTGAGTCTGAAAGGAGGGCAGGCCTTTGGGGATGAATACCACTACTGTTTATCTGGCCCTTAATCGTGTGCTTAGCCCTTTCCATTCATCTTCTTGCCTTAGCCTCACAACAGTCTTCATAGATGTTTAGCTCCGCTGTGCAGTGGCAAGGAAACTGAGAGCTTAGACAGCTTATGACACTAGTTGGAAGAAGACTCGAAGTGGAGGCTCCAGAGCTGTTGCTGAAGCAGCAGCTTCGGCTGGCAAGCAGGTGACAGTTTCTAAGAGAATGGGGATGGCAGTGGCCTCAGCAAAAGGCACAAGAAGAAAATTTAAAAAAAGAGGCACAGAGAGATTTAGGAAGCATTCCAAAACAGACATTTATTGGAAATCAGACATTGTCACTGATGATTTTATGGTTGGAGCCTTCATTAGTCTCCCTTTCATCCACTCATGTAGTGGCTTTCAGAGCTTAGAGGTCAATCAATAATACATCTACCTTCTCAGAGTTTCTGAGTGGCAGTTATCAGTACCCTTGCTTGTTGCCGGTCATTCTGTGACATTGGGGGGGCATCATGTGACAGTACATTTCAAGGGACAGCTGCAATGAGCAGTTAGCTACCCTCTCTGCTCCCACCCACATGATTTAATTAAATACCACTGGAAAGTTGATGTGTAAAGTTTCTGGGCAAGTGAACTTCCCTCAGTGTTGCTCGGAAATACTTCAGTAGAATGAATAGTGCCCACTTGATGTTCACCTTTGCATTCTGCATTTGCAGTATTAGGATTCACCATATATGGCAAAGGGACTTTGTAGTGTGATTAAGTTAAGGAGATCAAGGTGGGGAGTTCAACCTGCTAGAACCCAGCGGAATCACCAAGGACCCTTTTAGAAGGAAGCAGGAGGTTGAGGGTGAGATAAGATGCAACAAGTGTCAACAGTAAGCATCCAGGAGCCCAAGGATGCAGTCCTTCTTTAGAAGAAAGGAGAGAGAGAAAGAGAGAGAGAGAGAATTCTGCCCTAGATCCTAACAGATCTGTCTCAGCTTCCATAACTATAAAGCAATGCTTTCAATGCTGTTTTAAGTCACTGTATTAATGATCCTTTTTCCAGCATCAATCAGGAAGCTAATGCATGTTATGGTCATTAGCTTTGAAAGCCTTCCTATTTCTGTGCTCCTCTGAGGCTCCCATGATGCCTGCCACCTGTCTCCTCGTGAGTGTCATTTCAGTGTGTGACTCCCCTGCTGGACTGTACACTCCACAAAAACAAGACTTTTTTTTTTTTTTTTCTCATTCCTCTGTATTCCTACCTAGCTCCAGCCCCTGTCTGGTAATGTCAAGTCAAGGGCTTGGTGAGTGAATGCAGGACCCCATTTCATCTACCTAATGGCTCTGTCAGATTATGATTGATTGCCTTCTGGAGATAAGGGACATTACAGTGGGTGGGGCCCAGATTCCCATACTCATGGCTTCTGGCTCCAGACCCAAAGTGCTATGTATTGACAATGTCCTCCAGAATTGCACAGGGACTCCTATGCGTTAGCACCTGCCCCCTAAAGGTTCTCACAATATCCTCACCCAAGATAACGATTAGCACGATCCTCTCCTACACAGGATCGAGAAACCAAAGCCCCGGCATTTCACCTCACCAGTGGTTCAACCTCAGAATGTTAACGGTGGTTGACAGAGCACATTTGCATCTTTCTGTTGATGCCTTTTCTTAGTGTGAATCGTCCAGAGGTGCACACACATCCTGCTCACTAATGCAGCACCCTTTAACGAACTGTACATCCTTAAACTATTATTCGGAGTCCCCGATACTGTGATCTAAAAGTTTACATAACCTCCGAACTCACAGTTGAAACCCGAATCCCCAAGGAATGGGAGGAAGGGTGTTTGAGAGGCAAGTAGGTGATGAGGACTTTGCTTTTGTGAAGGAAATTCGTATCTGTAAAAAAGAGACCTGGAAACCTTTTCGAGTCATGTGAGGACACAGAAGTTGTCACCTATGACCCAGGCAACAGGCCTGGTCTTCATCTTGCACTTCCTTGCCTTCAAAGCCCTAAGACATGTACGCTGTTTAAAAGCCACCCAGCTTTTGGTAGTTTGCTTAGCAACCTGAATGGACTAAGACACCTGTATTTCCCCTGCCTTTCTGTCCAAAACCATCTCTGCAAACCCTTCAGAAAAGGCTGTGCTAACATCCAGGTCCTTCCCTGGTTCACAAGCTGTGGCTTCACGTTCATTTCAAGAGGCATTTGGGAAACAGACTTGCGCCTCACCATCTGGGTGGCTCCTTATTAAGTCCAGCCGCTGCTTTTCCACCCACCTCCTGGCTTTGTGAATGTTTTCTCTCACCTTCCCATACTACTCAGGTGTTTTATGCTATCAACAAACCTTGGCATTTCCTATGTACTGGCTCCCTCCAGGGACATTGTGTTATTGAGTAAATGGTCTTTAGAAATGGTTTCCTTTTCTTTTCTTTTTTTCTCTTTCTTTTTTTTTTGGACTAAGGCAGAATTTATTAAACTTCAGACGTGGAGTACCATGAGGGGCAAGGACCTGGAAAAGAACTGAGGGGCTCCACATGAGGAGTGCCATGAGGGGCAGACCCCCAGAAATGATTTTTAGAAACAGACTGTTCATCCCTATTCCTTGTTTCCTGGATCATCACGTACATGTGTACATGTGTGTATACTTCCGTGTGTGAGCGCTTGTGCACACACATGTAGAAGTCAGAGGACAAGCTGAGATGTTGTTAATTAGGAATGCTCTCCACCTCATTTTTAAGATGGTTTCTCATTGGCCTAGAACTTGCCTATTTGACTAAATGGCTGCAGGCCTCGGGGATCCACTTGTCTCTGCCCCGTCTGTAGTCCTGGAATTATAAGCGCATAACACCACACCTGGGCTTTTTTTTTTTAAACACGCATTTTGAGGCTCAAACTCAGGCTCTTGCAAGGCAAGCATTTTACCCTCTGAGCCGTCTCCCTGGCCCTGTTTCCTGGATCACTTGCAAATAATTAACATTGCCCACTGCTGAACTGTACAGAAACCAAGTGGGCAGACATAAATCATCTTAAGTTCTCACATCGAGAACTAGCAGGGACAGGACTCTTCTGTCTGCAACTGAGTCTCCAATCTAGGGACTTCCTCCTTGAAATCGCATCCCTGGACAACTTCCAGCTAGCCCTCTGATTTGGCTTAGTGATCACATCAGAAGGACAGGTGCTGCAGTTAGCTGCATTGTTGCCTATAAATTCATAGCCAAATAGTGTAAGAGAACAAGGGCCTTTATTCCAGCTTCCAGTTCCACATCAACACCAAGGGCTGAGGGAAATGGTCACACTATATTCATAGGACTGCCAAAAGGGACAATCTTCCACTTGCCAGACCAGTATGTCTGGCCAAGCATACAGAGGGATGCCAACTTCCCTCACCGGCTCCCTCCATCTTATTCACCTGCCCAGAGGCCAGCTCCACCATCATGGGCTAGGCCTTCCCATCAAATACATGTCTCCTGTAGGCTGTTCCATGTGTAACTCAACCGATGACGCTTTACAAATGTGCCCAAAGTTCAACCCCTCAACTGTCAAGTTGACACCCGCATTGAACTAGAACAGAAGGACCAAGGCTTATTGTCTGCTGCCAGCTTCCCATGGGTCTCTGCCCTGAGGATCCACTTCTTCTGTCCTATTTTAGGAGACATCTGTGGCTTGATAAGATGTCCTGCCATTGAAAGCAAAGGTACCCACAGAGAGCGGAAGGGGCATTGGTGACCGTTTTCCCATCTTGTTATGGCCCTGTCTCTTCCACTGTGACTTGCCCTTGCGCCAACCACACCAAGCCCATGCTTACTGGGCATCCCTGGGGAGTCTCCTTGTCCCTTACTATTATGTGATTTTTTTTTTCTTTTGCCTGCCTAGTCATGAACAAATGTCTGTTCACTTTAGAAAAGAACTTTCACAGAAGCTTAGCTTGGTAAACCAACAAGTTTGTCAGGGTTACTTACAGGAGGAGCATGAATGGCCGAAAGGCAGCTCTGTCACCAGAAAGCCCACGCCAGCCTCAGTGACCACGACAGAGGCATCCCTCCCCGACTTGCACTGCAGGCTGCTCTGCCAGCGAGTCTCCTCTCCCCAGTGACTGTTTTCTATTCATCTAAACTTGGGGAGGGGATCTTATGAAGCTTCCTGAGTTTCTGGAACCTTCTCAGTGTCCTTACTTTCTGAGTCTGATAAACTTTCCACCCTCCCCCTCCAGAAAGGAATGTGATGTGCACCTGTGGAGGCCCAAAAGGTGACATTGGGAATCATCCTGGATTGCTCTACCTCCTTATCTCTTTTTGCTCTGGGATGTCCCAGACTCCACCTTCCAGGACCCATATTGTAGGCAGTCTCCATTTTCCACCTTGTGTTTTTATATAAGATCTGGGCACCAGAATCAGGTTCTTTGACTTGCAAGGCAAAAGGTTCAACCACTGAACCATCTCCCCGGTCCACTACCAGTATCTTTAGACAGCCAAGGAGCATTTGAAAACTGGGTCATTTCACTAAGAAACTCAATATTTAATTTTGAGCTCTTAAATAGTCACAATTAACTGGTGGCCACCATATTAGGCAAAGCAGGCCTATCCTACACTCCACCTCATTATAGTTGAGCTTCTTTCTCCCCCTTGCGCCTGCTCTGCTTCTGTCAGGAGAGTCTAGCTAGCTCCAGGTAGTAACCCTTTACTAGACCCCTAACTACTAACATTAACCTTCACATATTCAGTCTAGTCATAAGACATACCATCTCTGATCTCACTCCGCATCAAATCTTAGTTACGATCAAATCCAACACTCAGCCAGGCTTGGTGGCGCAGGCTTCTTACCTCAGTCAGCTATCTGGGAGGCAGAGACAGGAGAGCTGCAAGTTTGGGACTAGCCAGGGCAACTAGTGAGCCTCTGTCTCAAGAGGAAAAGGACTGTGGGTATAGTTCAGTGGTCGAATATTTGCCTAGCACATTCAAGGTCCTGGGTTCAACCTCCAGTTAAAAAGAAAAGTATATATAAATAAAATTGTTTTGAAAATCATACACCTGGACTGGCTGGCTCAGTGGCTAATGCTTTTTCCTCATAAATGACACGACCTGAGTTCAGATCCTCAGATCCCATGTTAAAAATGCAAGGCAGATACGGCCGAGACCTGCAATTCTGACCCTGGAAAGCAGAGCCTGGGAATCTCTAGAGCAACCAACAAGGTAGAAAACGAATCCAGGATGATTTTCGAAGTCACCCTTGGGCCTCCATAAGCACACGCACGCGCGCGCACACACATACACGTACACAAACACACACGCATCTGCACACACCAAAAAAAAAAAAAAATCATATACCGCGCTACTGTGAACTTGATCCAAAACAAGGTGAACTTTCTTCCAAGACAGCTCTCAGCCACAGGGCTGCTCCTGATGGGTGACTGTCACAGCCGTCACAGGTTCCAGAGTTCATCCTGGAAGCAACGCTTTAGATGAAAACCCCGTGACTCACCGCACTGGCAATACACAGCTGTGACCTCTCTCCCCGACTCCACCGTAGACGTGGAAAAGAGAGAGGAGCCGGCGGACAGACCCAGAGGTGTGCCTGCCAATCTCTAATAGGAACAAGATCTATTGAACACCAGCGAGCAGTCCTGTGTTCTACCTGGAGCCCAGCACAGTGCAATAGCAACGAAGCACTACATGGACTCCAGAGAAACCCGCGCCCGGGGAAACGCAGACATAGCTTATTTAAAAAGCTTCCTATTAGAGGGAGGTGGCGAGGGGCTGGAAAAAAAAGTCAGGAACCTGGCCTTCTGCTGATTCCCTCATCCATAGACGAATAATCCCTCGAACCTCATTATGCTTCCTTAGGACATTCATGATATGACAAAGCAGATTTATCACCTGCACCGTCTAATGAAAATGTAAGACTGGGAGAAGGAGGAAATACACCGTACCTGGTAGAGATGGGACAAAGGTTTGGGGCATGGTTTTTATTTTACATAGTGTCAGGGCTGATACCTGTGAAGACAGGGAGTTTCTGAGAACAAGCAGGGAGGTGGGGCTTGGGGAGGGTGGGTTTAGAGCTACGGGTAGTTTTCTGAAGCTGCAGGGAAGACTGGCTGGAGCAGGTGGGCGGGGCTGGGGAAACTGACAAATGCTTATCAAAGACACCCTGCTGTTCCACTCCCAAGGGACTCACAGAAAGGGTAACACCTCTGTGTGCCTTGCCGAGATCCGAGGCTTATTAAGAGCTGTCACAGATAGTGCTGCCTTTAATTACTCTTCCTGCCAGCCTCCCACCCGCAGCAGGGAGGCGTCTACAGAGAAAACCCTGGGCTCGGGGCAGAAGCGGGCGCCCCGGGGTCACACAGCTGCCAAGCAGCAGCAGGCTGGGATGGCAGCCCCAGGATCCTACGGCAATCTGGCAGGGCCTCCTGCCCTCCCCAGTCCCCTCTCCAAACTGAAACCGGGCTCTTTACTCTGCCACACCTAGCTCCTCCCGTACTGACTCACCGGGGGACCTATTCTTTGCTCCCTACAGCCAGTTTCAGGCCTGGAAGGCACCACTCTTTCAGCTCTGGAAACACCCACCCTTCATCTCTCCAATCCCCCAGCCGTGATTCTCTCTGCTGAGCAGGAAGGCAGGTGTTCTGATGAAACTAAATAAATGAGAGCCACTACAGGACAACTCTCGCCCCGCCCGGCCACTCCCAGTTCTGCCCTTGGAACTCCCAAGGGATGCAGCCACCGGCACAATAGCAACAGAATACACAGAGCTCTGTTTTGTTGCCTTGCCCGCAGCCCCTTCTCCCCTATCCGGGACCTCTCCTGTGCTTGGGGCTGTTTCTTCCTCCCAGCACCAGAAGCTACTGGGGAATCAAAGGCCACTGTTCTTAGGTGTGGGTGTGAGGAACAGAGGGCCACATTCTTGTGCGCCATTTTTTTTTTCTTTACCCTACTCACAAGCAAACTGGGCCTCACCCTCGGGCTGGCATCTGACCCATCAGATTAGCATCCTCTCCTCTTGAAGACGGAGAGCTGAGAGGTGGGCAGGAGACTCTCATGGTGTGGGGAATTGGACATGGCCTCTCTCTGTGTCAACAGTTGGAGCTAGAAGCATCCATCTCTCCCTTCTTCTCATTCTCCGAGCTCTATATATCCCCCCCCCCTCGCCTCAGCCTTTACAACATCCTTGTTTGAGCGTCTAGCCACCACGCCCATCCCATCCCCCTAGCTTCTCTCCCTTTTAATCCCTTTGCCTACAGGGCACCCAAAGTAAGTCTTCCCCCCAAGGAAATGGACCAAATCATTCTGTCTGCCATCCTGCAACCGGTGACAGGGAGCACCTATAAAGACGACAGAGTTGTAGGAGCCTGGACAGGGACCCGGGGACTGTCCTGAGTACTAAACGTCCGAGGATTAGTTATTTGGGGGCCTGCAGTCACGCCCCATGTGTGGAGGTCAGAGGACGACTTATAGGAGTTGCTTTCTCCTCCCCCCATGTGGGTTCCAGGATTGAACTCAGATCTCCAGGCTCGCAAAGCAAGTCCCTTTAACCCACTGAGCCATCTTCTTCCACCCACCCCATCCCACAAACCATGAGGATTTTTGGCTGCCTCATATTTCCCAAGGAGACTGAATGTGCTTTAAGGCAGCGCTCACCCACCCTTGGAGGTCCTGTCTTCAGTCGGTACTCCCTTGACAGACGGGAAAGGTCTTCTTTCTTAGTCTGATGGTACCATTACAGCCTTGACGCTGCCATTCACCCCTGTTCCCATCCAGAAAATCCCTTTCTAGCCTTCATGCATGTACATCTGGACCTTCCCAAATACAGTCTCCCATCTTCCCCCAGGAAAGTCTTATTCTCCCTTGGGGACTAGGTGGACCTGCTCTGTGAAGCCCTTTCTGACCCCGTCCTCGGACAATAGCATGCATATCTGCACCTCCACTCCACACGCACCCCCCACACACCCCTACACCCACTAACATCACCTGAATCAGGCGGTCACTCTGTGCTAAGAGCCAGTGGTCACAGAGAAGAAAGGGGGCAGAACTGAGACAGAAGATAGAGTTGCATCCCAGGTGATATGGGAGTGGGGGGCAGAGAGACAGGTGTCAGGGGGCTCCCAGGTCCCCTCAGTGTCCAGCTCAACTGTCCTGGTCCTTCCCAGATTGATAGCGCCTTGAAGGTAGAGCACCTCTTGTTTGCCTCTTTATCCCCCGTTGTGTACAGGTTGGGCTCAGGGAATTCCTTAGGGACCAGGCAGGCTTGAACCTGTAGGAACTCAGTATCAGTGAGTCTAGCCAAGAGGGGCCTGGGAGGGCGCAGGCAGAGAATCAAGCCTGGCTTGGGAGTGGTTGGAAGTGTTGCATTCTAAGACATTCATTACAGGTTGTTTCAAGTTGTTGGCTGCCTGCTCCCCACTTTTCATGGCCCCTCTTAGACCTGGCCAGTGCTGGAGGGATAGAAAGGCTGGGGTGTTGGGGGGTGGGGGGAAGGGAACTTTGAGACTTAATGTTATCCATACCTAGCAGTCACTGACCTCAGGTAAGTCCTTTCTGCTGGTAGAGCTCCCTTCTCTCACCCCTTACACACACACACACACACACACACACACACACACAGTGGCTGGCACACAGAGCTCTTTCTTGAGAGTGTCACTGGGGAGGGTCTAATCCAGAAACTCGTGAGCAGGTGACACATGAATATTGATTATGCTACTTACTAGCCATGTGACCTTGGATAGTCTGTAGACCTCTGCAGTCTGAGCCTCTCGCTTTAGTTTCCCATCTGTCGCCAGGGTGTCATAATCATAGGGCTTTCATGGTCTGCTGTGGGCAGTTAACGATGTGAAGTATGTTAACCATGCCTTGTAAGTAGCCAATAAATGCGAATTGTTATTGTTTGCATTACTGGTCATGTTATTATTAATAATTTTATATCCATTAAAATATAGAAACCTTTTTGGGTTGGAGCCTGGCTGGCCTGGCAGGAGGCCCAGGGGAGGAAGGGCCCAGGTCCGGGCAAAGCAATGAGCCCAGCAGAAGACAGGAACTTCAGTTCAGGGGGTTGGTTGGCAAGGACAGGAGCTAGGAGAGGGGAAAGGAGAGAAAGGAAGTTCAAGAAGAAATACAGCAAGAGAAGGAAGGGGCAATGCAGAAGAGGAGAGAGAGAGAGACAGAGAAAGACAGAGAGAGAAAGAGAGAGAATAGGAGCACAGAAGCCGTGGCTAGACAAGCCAACTCCAGGCAACAGAAGCCTACGAACCCTAAACCGGTCTGGGCAGTCCTGAGCCCGCTGCTGTCAGTTGGTTTGGGCTGGTATCCAGAGAGAGCAGCCTGGCCTAGCACTGCTGCCCTTGGGTGCTGCCAGAGGCCTCTGCTACCTGGCAGGTACTGTATGTATGTGGAGAGGGGAGGGGGTCCTCACCCTTTGGGATCTGAGAAAGAGACCCACTGCTTTGGGCACACCTGTGGCATGCACTCTGCTACCTTCCCACCTAGAGACCCTCAGAACCACTCAGAAACCCCCACGGCCATGAGGGCACCTCTGACATTCAGTGTGAAAAGGACAATGTTTCCAACGGTGGTAAGGACAAACTGGCAAAGCACACACAGAAGAAGGGGAACCTAACCTAACACCACATGCAAAGACTAACTTTGTATGAGTCGAAGGCCTAAAACACAGGAAAAGAAAATATCCAGGACACCAGAGTTAGCAATGATTCCTTGAACAGGACAACAAAAGCAGATTCAATAAGAAAAACATAAGATGGATCAGTGCTTCCCACGCAAACTCGATGAGCCGAGTTCCATCTAAAGGGGCAAGAACTAACTCCACAGAGGTGCCCTCTGATTTCCATGCATGTGCCTTGGCTGTGTGCGTATACACATATAATAATAATAAGCAAACAAATAAATAGAGGGACTGGTAAGATGACCGAGTGGGTAAAGACACTTTTGATATAAGTCTGTGGACCTGTATTCCACCCCTAGAACCACGTAAAGATGGAAGGAGCGAAGGGACGCCACAAAATTGACTCTTTACATATGCACAGCAGCATGAATGTGTGCATGCACAACACACACACCCACACACACACACACACACGCACACCCCACATCACATACAGACACAATAATAAATAAGTTGATCTCATTTCAATGATACACTTTTGTGCATCAAACGCTATGTCATCAACTGAGTAAAAAGACAAGTCAGAGAATGAGATGGTTGCAAATAAATGCAGATAAAGGATTAACATCTAGAATACACATGCATGTAGAGAAATATATATAAAGAGCATCTAAAATTCAAAATAACGGTGTCACATTTGCATCTAGCCTACACATCCTCTCCTTTCCTGTCATCTCTAGTTACATATAATAGCTAATGAAACGTAAGTACCACATAAATAGTTATTATATTGTATTGTTTAGCAAATAATGACAAAATAATGTCTATACATGTTCAGTAAGACGTACTTTTCTTTTTCTGAAGAAGAAAAAGTGTTTTTGATGCTGGAGAGAGCATGGACTCACAAGATTTGGCCTGTCAGCATTTCACCATGGAAGGGGAAAGACTTCAAGAGATACAACATCTCTCTCAGAGACTAAGGGTTAATGCAAGTGGGGGAAGGGGAGCACCTTTCCTCATACACCCACTAATATATCGTCTATGGTCTACCAAGTGCTCAGACACATGCTAATACAGGCAACCCACATGAAACTCAGCACGCCACACACATGGGAAAGACATAAAAGTAGGCAACAGATCCCTGATTTTATATCCATTAAGTTTTTCAATGAGAAGAAGGTTTTCAATGGGAGAAGTGGGATGGGGTTGGGAACCAGGGATGTGTGTGTGTGTGTGTGTGTGTGTGTGTGTGTGTGTGTGTGTGTGAAACATTCATTGCAGACATGTATGATATTGTCAAAGATTAAAAAATAAAAACTTTAAACAACAGTCTTGTGCATCCTAAGCATGCACTGTACCACTAAGTTGCATCTCCAGTTCCTCTCTAAATATTTCGATCCATGGTTGTTTGAATCCTTGGAGTGTATCTGTGGCTATGCGGGCCAACTGTGCGTTTTTATGAGCCAGCCCATTCGTGTGTGATTTTCAGGAAGCATCATTCCTTAGGTGAAACAAAAAGTACACCACAGACATTTTGAAATAAGATAAAAACACACCAGTATAGTTCAAGAACAGTTGTCTACAGTATAAATCTAGCCAATAATCTTAAACAAATTAAGACTGGCCTGTGTGGTTTGGCACTCCTGCTCTTGGAAACTTATGTTCTAATGATTATGAGTAATGGTTGGGGTAAACAAACAAGTAAATAATGAGACGCACATGGTTTTCCTAGGTGTAAATGCCCTGCGGTAGCTTTCCGGGTCTTGTTCTTTGCAGTGTTGGGGGGCAGAGCTGAAGCTTTGGTCATGCTAGGCAAGCTCTGTACCACTGAACTATAGCCGCAGAATTCTTTTTATTTATTTATATTTATTTTGAGACCGAGTCTCACTAAGTCTCCCGGGCAGACCTTGTACGTGTGATTTTCTTGACTCAGTTTTCAGAGTGGTTGGAATTACAGAGCTGTGCTTTTTGTTTTGTCTTTGGTTTTGTTTTGTTTTGTTGTGTGTGTGTGTGTGTGTGTGTGTGTGTGTGTGTGTGTGTGTGTGCATGCGTACAAACCAAAGGGCACTTGAGTGTGTGTGCCTATGGAGGCTCAAGAGTAACTTTGGGAATCACCCTGGACTGATCTCCTTACTTATTACTTTACTCTGGGATTTTCTAGTCTCCACTTTCCACAGCTGGAAGTACAGACTGTTGCCATTCCCACCTGGCATTTTTATAGGGGATCGAGGATCTGAACTCAGGTCCTTTTGCTTGTAAGGCCAAGGCTTTTAAGCCCTGAACCATCTCCCCAGCCCTTTGTTTTGCTTCTGA
The DNA here is from genome assembly GCA_023101885.1 of Typhlomys cinereus. Lineage (NCBI taxonomy): Eukaryota > Metazoa > Chordata > Mammalia > Rodentia > Platacanthomyidae > Typhlomys > Typhlomys cinereus. Next base: position 139,749 of record JALPQD010000663.1, read on the forward strand.
GACAGATTCTTGCTGTATAACCCAGGATAACCTTGAATTCATGATCCTTTGGTGTCTTAGTTTCCAACTTTGTGGCTGTAATAAATACTCACCCAAACAATTCAGGGACTATGAAACAACACAGGACCACTGTGACTGGTGTTAGAGCTTCAACTGGGAGCTATAGTGTGAGGTAGACAAGTCTTGTCCCAAGCAATTTAGTGTAGAGAAAGCAAGGTACAGCTGAATGACTGAATGACTTGAGGAGATTTCTGGGCTTAGAATTTTACCTGTCAGTCCACTATGGCAGGAGAGCTGCTAGGAGGAGCTGAGGGAAGTAGTCACATCATATCCACGCAAGAACAGAGAGAGGAAGGCCCATGCTGCATAGCTGCTTTCTAGCTTGCCAGCTATCGAATTCCAACTAGCTCTCTCTCTCTCTTTACCCGCCTGCCCAGAGAATGGTTCTACCTAGTATGGGTTGAGTCTTCTCACATCAATTATGCAATTAAGACAATCTCCTACAAGTTTGCTCAGAGATCTGCTTTAGCAAAATAGTTCTTTCATGTGCCCAGAGGCCCATATCTGGTGTCAAATTGAGGACTGAAACTGCCACACCCCGCTTCCACCTCCAGAGTGCTAGGAAGCTGGGCTCAAGTCAGGCTACCATGTTTGGCTTTTTTTTTTATCAATGTAGGAGATCAAACCTAGGCCTCATGCATTCCAGGCAAGTGCCCCCCACTGCTGAGCCAGACGCCAGGCCCTAAATGGTGTTCCCACTACTCACACAACTGGAGTGAAACCAAATGTTGTTTAGCTAATCAGTGACACTTAAATTTGCCCAACTTACTGCAAGACAACAGGCAACAAGACACAAAGATAATTACTTCTTTGATCTAGTAATCCCTCCACTAGCAACATATCCTAGGGAAATAGTAAAGGGGAAGTTTACTGTAAAGACCTATGAAACAACAACATAGGACCAATGATTATGACTGGTGTTAGAGCTTCAGTTAGGAGGCATGAGATAAAGTAGATGAGTCTTGTCTGAAGTGATTTAGTGTATAGAAAACAAGATACATCTGAATTACTTGAGGGATTTATAAAATAAAATCCCAGAGTGTCCTCCATCTATGTTGCTGTCTTTGGCTTTTTCTCCCCCTCCCCCCACCTGTCAATTTATATCAGATTCTGCCTGCTTCCAGTTTGGAGTTCAAAGAGGATGAACACAGTTGGGATGAAGGATAATCCTTTACACCAAACCATAGCTCACTGGGCAGCCTGGGAAACATCAGCTCTGCTCTGGACTTGGTATTAGCCCTGATATAGCCTGCTGTAGGTGTTGGGCAGAGTAACCCAGAACACAGGCTCTCAGTCCTCCTTGCCTTGCTTCTCAGTGAGGCCTCTGCATGGGACCGTTTGCCTGGGACATAAAGACAGATGTGAAAATGCCCCTATGCATCTCTGTGGGGGAGCAGATTATATCATCTCCACCCTTCCAGTTGATAAGAAATCAAGCTGAAAGTCAAGCTTAAGTAATGACAGAAACTCTCAGGGAATAAGGCTGCTTTCCTAGGCCAAGTATTCTGACAGAGAGAAATAAATACTTCACGGCCATTAATTCAACAACCACAGAGACAATTAGCAAACATAACCTCCAGGATCCTGGACTTTGGCCTCCTACAAATGTCAGCCGAGTTGCCTTCTGTCCTGTCACGGTTTTAAGTAGCACTTTCCCCAATTATTTTAGCAAATTAGCAGTTTGGAGCATCACACTCTGCTTCAGTGATCTTTGCCAACTTCATCCTGCTCTGAGAAAGTCGTACACAGTCTTTTTAACACAGAAAGCTGAAGTTTGGCCAGTGCATTAGGGTTAATTGAGGCGAGGCCCTGGCATCGGAGCTGCCAGATGCAAGGAGAAGCCAGAATGACCAGGATGCAAGAAAAAGGCAGAGGCGAAGATGCAGGCAGCCCTTGCTCAGCATTGCAAAGCCAGCGTCACACACTGGTATGAGAGCCACTCGCCACTTGTGGTAATTAATCAAGGGGTGGGGGTTTGGCTTTAAAAATGCTTATTTATGGGACTGGAGAGATGGATCATGGGTTAAGAGTCTTGTCTTGCAAGCAGAAGGTCCTGAGTTCAGATGCCAGATCCCACATAAAAACCACCAGGCAGAAATGGCTTCGTGGAAATGGCGTCGGCCAGCATTTCCGGCCCTGGTGGGTGGAGCCTGGGAAATCCCAGTGCGAAGCAAGACAGAAGTAGAAGCAATCCAGGATGATTCCTAAAGTCACCCTTGGTCCTCCAAAGGGACACAGGTGCCCTCTGACACACACACATACTAAATAAATGAATAAATAATGTTTAAAAAATGCTTATTTGAGAGAGAGATCTATAATATATATGAGCTGATCAGAGGGCAGCTTTTCAGAAGTTAGGTCTCTACTTCCAACATGTGGGCTCTAGGGATCAACTCAAGGTTTATACACAGGTATTTTTACCTGGTGAGCAATCTCGTGGGCTTTTTTTTTTTTTTTTTTCTTTTTTGACAGGGTCTCACCTCACAGTACTGGCCAATATGGAATTCACTAAATAGACCAAGCCGACCTCAAACTTGCAGTGATCAGGGCTGGAGAGGTGGCTCTGCCTTGCAGGAGGAAGGTCCTGAGTTTGGATCCTGGACCCCATGTATAGATGCCAGACAGAAGCAGGGGCAGCCTGTGTTTCTGGTCCTGATAGGGCAGAGCCTGTGAATCCTGGGGCAGAGTAACAAGGAGGAGGTGGAGGCGTCCATGGTGGTTCCCCAATTCGCCCGTGGTTCTACACACACATCTACACACACATACATATACACACGAACAATTGAATAAAAAAACTTTCAGTGTGATCATCCTGTTTCTGCTTTCCAAGTGCTGGGATTAGCAGCGCATGCTATCATGCCTAACTAGAATTTATTTTAAATGATTTTTAAACTATTTTTTAGTACTTATCACTATTAGCATATATTGACTGCAGAAAATAATAGGTTTATTGTTACATTATCACCACGAATACAATGGAATGTGGTCATATTCACTCTCCCCATTACCTTCTCTTTGATCAAACACACATTCAAAATTCCATTCCGTTGTTCCGCAGAATAGAACAATCAAGATTCAACAGCCACATGCATCTGTCGGATGTTGTAGTAGACAGTGAAAGTGGCAAACTGTTCAGTGCTGTAGAAGGTTCCACTGGACAGAGTTCTAGAGAATGACAGTGTTGTTGCCTTCCTGTTCCCTCCTCCCACTCCCCAAAAATATTACCCACTGTGTATGGTACCGGTACAGGTATTACAAAACCAGGCTGGAAATCTGGAGAATTTAGCATCATGCACTTGAACCTCTAACATTACCCAAACTATGCCACGTAGCCCCTGCGAAGATCACAGCACCTGTCCATAAAGTCACTCTTTGGACATTTCGTGTAGCACTTTCCTGCAGTGCACTGATCACCTTCATTTCCATGAGCTGGCTGAGATGGCATCTATCTCCGCAACCTTCCCCCTGTCGGGATAGAAGTTTCGAAAGGGAGAGTCCTTCCAGGATTCTTGTACCCTTAAGGTTTGGAGAAACCATAGGAGTCTAGCTTAAAAAGAAACCAAACCAGACTAAGGATGTAGCTCAGTTGGTTAAGTGTTTCCAAGAGGTTCTAGGTCTGATCCCCAGCACTGCATAAACCTCACGTGATGGCACCTGCCTCTCATCTCAGCCTTCGGGAGGCAAGGGCAGGAAATCAAAAGTTCAAAGTCTTTCTCAGCTACATAGTAAATGCAAAGACACAAACTAGGCTAGAGACCCTGTCTCAAGCAGAATAAATAGAGAGCTGGAGAGATGGTGCAGGAGTTGAAGGCTTTGTCTTGCAAACGGAATGACCTGAATTAAAAATTCCCAGATCCCACATAAAAATGCTGGGCAAATATGGCAGCAACCTGCAATGTTGGTCCCGGAAGGCAGAGCCTGGGAAACCTTAGAACAAAGCAGTAAGGAGGTAAAACAATCTAGGATGATTCCTGATGTCATCTTTGGATCTCCACAGGTACACACACTCAAGTGCTCTCTTCTACCCACACTTACACACACATGCAAAATAAATAACCAACCAAAGCAACCCAGCCCCAGCCCACCCCGCTAGGCAAGAGGGTGATTTCGTTGGGACACCTTAGGGGGGCTTCAGGTGACCCTTCTAGGAAGATGAGCAGTGGCCAGTGGCAAAAGCTGCTGGTAGTGCCAAGCCCCTACCCTCCGCTCCTTGGTTGGAAGGGCGACAGGGAGTTCCTTTCCTTACTGCAGCTCTGGACGCCTTAGCTCTGCAGTTTTTCTACTGCAGAGAAGAATTTTGGGCACTGACCTTGTATGCAGGCTGCGGGCCCCTTTCCAGCAGCCTCCAAACAGAGCTGCTTTCTCTTGGCATTTCTAAGCTGCTACTCCCAGCTGCCATGAACCGCAGAGCAGAGCAGTCTGTATGGTCCACAGCAATCTGGCCAGACCCACTGCAAAACACCCTGATGCTAGATCCACCCAGGTTTCCCATCTGAAAGGTTTGATTTTTTTCCAAGAGAAGCCTTAATGGATTAATTAGTGCTTCTCATCTCTAGTGGGGGGGGGTGGATTTGGCAAATAAACAATGTTGCATTTATACAGACCTTAGGTATAAAGGACCAATGTTTCTTCATCAAAATGAGCCAACATGAAACTCCCAAGGAGCAAGACAGATCAAAATAAAGCATGGGTTGGGGGGGGGATGCAGGTAAGGAGGTGAACCTCAGGCCTTGGGCCCTTCAAATAAAAGGTGTCTGAGAACAAACAGAAACATGTTTATACATTGTTCCCAGGACAGGTTCTTGGTCTTTAAGCACAACCTACCCCAAAGGGCTGGGCTCTTTTCTGGGAATTGCAGATCTCATTAGCATCTGAATAAGCTGAAAGTGTTTGTGATGTTTATTTATTTATTTGAACTCCTGAGGTTTCTAGAACATACATTGAATAGTTCTTCTCAAGTATCTCTGTCTTAGGGCTGAGTATGTGAACGAACTCAGCAAATGAAATTCTCACTTAAAAAAAAAGCCATCGTTGTTTTTGAAGTACACTTCCATCTCTGGCTTAAACAATATAGATAAGAGATGGGTAACAAAGAAGCTAAAATTTAGCAAGAAGCACAACATATATATGCATATGTGGTATACATTGTACATAAATATTAACATATGTTAAAAAATACCTTTACACCACAGCTTTTAAACTTTTCAAAGTTTATAGAAAGCTCTTCTAATGAAGAAGATAATGTATTTTGGAGTTTTAAGAACATTTTTGGCTGTGATCCAGGAAGCAAGCCCAGAATGCTTCAAGGTCACCTCCACGCCCACGCGGCCAATGTACTTTTTCAACCTTCTTCCCTCCTCTTAGGGGTTCATCCTTGTGGCCCAGGAGCTCCCTTGGACCTCCAGCTTTTCCACAGGATATTAGTACTCGGTCACCCAGTCACATGCTCCTTTCGGTGCTCAAAATGCAGAAATGAAAAGGGTCCCTTCATAATACAAGCTCGATACATGGCAGCAAACTTGAGATACGTCTTAGCCCAGGGAACCAGTTTGGCTGGTTCCAACTCAAGATCAAGAAGTCTGATTTTCCTGAAGGGTCTGACCACCAACAGCTGGGGCAGCTCCCTCCTCCTGCTTCTCTGGCCCTCCAGGAGGCGTGGCCTGCATTCTATAGACCATCCTCGAACTCTGGTCACAGACAGTTTCAGTGTCCTAAACAAAAAAGCTGCTACTATATTCTCCTAGCTCCCCAGAGCCAGAATCCTCTCTCCACACGACTGGCCAAGTTCCTGTGGCCCTGCCCAACTTAAGGCTGCCCCCCCAAGTGGCACTTTAGAAGGAGCCTTGGAAATGGAGATGGTCTGTACTTCTGGTCTTGGAAGGCAGAGCCTGGGAAATCCCAGAGCAAAGCAAATAGGAGGTAGAAGCAATGCAGGGCGAACCTTGAAGTCATCCTTGGACCTCCACAGGCACACATAGTGCTCTCTGATACACACGCAGGAAAAAAATAAAATAAAATAAATAAAATAGAAGGAGCCTTGGTCCTCCTGGTTGGCATAGGAGCCTTTCCTTCCATCACAGCTGACTGAGAAATCAGCTGCTCAGCGAAGGCCTGCAGCCTCCTCAGCTGGCCCCCGTGAGCCTGTGCAGTGTCAATTTGCGACCTGGACAGAACAGAGGGGGCAGACCTACTTGGAAAGCAGACTCTTCTTCAGCTACATTTTATGTATGTATGTATTTAGTGTGTGTGTGTGTGTGTGTGTGTGTGTGTGTGCGCCCTCCTGCCTCATCCTCTGAAGTACAAGAATTACTCTTCTCCACCACCACAACCAGCTCAGAATTCAATTTATTTCATCTGTGCTCCATGCTGAATTGTGACCAGCACTGACAGCTGCCTGCTCCTCTTCTCAATCCTGGTTCCATCTTGAGCCAACACAGAACAGGTGTGTAAAGTGGGATGTTCTTGCTGTGTCCACATCTGTCCCTGAGACTCTTTTCAGTTGCTGCCCTTGACCTTATTTTGAGCCTCAGTTGGCAATGCAATCCATCTTTGAGAAGATGAGGACCAGCCCTCTGGAACCTCTTTAAAGGATTAGGTGGGTTTGGATGGGAGAGTTTGGATCCCAGCTCTAAGAGTATGGTCTAGGATTGAAAGCAGAGATTTCAAGAGGCAGGCGATCCAGCCATGAAAGTCCCACACACCACACAAAGGAATAGAAGGAGAGAGGCAGGGGAGGGACCCCTCTCATCTCAACTCAAGTGTTTCTCTGACTTTAGCTTCTGCACAAATGAATTAATTAAATATGGTTGCCAAGAAGGCCAATCCCCAGGAATATGAATCCAGATGGAAGAAGCAAAGTTCTTGGTCCCAAGGGACTAGCTGGTGCCATCTTAATCCACAGACAATGCAGAGTTGACACAATGGCACTGTGTGTTCTCTGGCCACTGGCTGAGCACATGGGTGCAGCATGAAAGGATGAGGGGCTGCCAATGCTTGTGACCGTCACTCAGCAGCGAGTAACAAAACTAGGCTGTGAATTCCCATCTGTTTAACTGCAAGTTCCTGGCTTTTCTCTACCCCGCATAATTCCCCGAAAACCACAGAGGAGGGTGGCTGAGGTCAAGGAGAACTAAATGTAGAGACTCCCTGACCTGCTCTTGATTTTCCTTCCTTGAGTTTTCTTTCTTACAAACTAAAGTCCTGCCCAAGGGGGGTCTTGACACTAGTGGTTACACCAGGTAAGCTGCGACCCTTCTCGTTCTCTGGCTCCTTCAGGCTATATTGATGTGTATATGTGTAGTTTTAAATTTTACTTATTTTTGCGTGTGTGTGTGCGTGCATGCATGCATGTGTGTGTGTGTGTGTGTGTGTGTGTGTGTGTGTGTGTGTGTGTATCAGAGGGCACTGTATGTCCCTGTGGAGGACCAAGGGTGACTCTGGAAATCATCCTGGATTGCTTCTCTCTGGGAATGTTGCCAGAATGTTCTCTCAGAAATGGTGGGACCCAGGATCTGGACTCTCTTGCTCCTTCTGTTTGTGAGGCAGAGTCTTAACCTGTGAGCCATCTCTCTGGCCCAATATATTTTTTCCATAGCATATACATGACTCCACTTAAGTGCTTCTCTGGTCCTCCTCCAGTTTTTCCCCTTACTGTCCTTAACCTTTGGCTTAGATGAACTCTGAACTTTCCTCCTGTGTCAGTTAGGAACCTACGTCAATTTGACAATTGAAGGCTGAGGTTGTAGGCTCATCTCTGAAGAACTGGTAGAGAGTTAGAGTGAGCTCTGAGGAGCTTGTGGGAGATTATCTAGTTGATGGAGGAGGACCCAACCCAGGGTGGGTGGGACCATGTCCTGGGCAGGGAGATAAGCTGGAGAGAGCTGGATCAGTGCATTGGCATGTCGACATGCATGCATTTCTGACAAGAGAGAAAGCAAGTCCCTCTCTCGGCTCTTTCTGTGGATACAGTGTGGCCTGTTTTTTCCGGTCCGCCATGCTGATGAAACAATCAAGATTCATAAGCAAGAAGAAGCCCCTTGCTTTCCTCAGTCATTTGGTTGTGTATTTATCAGCGACACAAGGAGAAACTGTAACACCTCCCATTCTCATAGGTCATCTGGCTGTTCCGTGAAACATGCTTGGATTTGACTGCCGATGAATCTTTCCTTGTGCAGGGGTAACTTACAGAGTACAGCCAACACAAGAAAAAATAAAATAAAAATGGTTTTCTCATAAAATGTAAGCATTAACATGTTAACTTATTTATAAGATTTAAAGAAATAAAACATCCAGGGCTGGCTCAGGGGTTAAGACTCTGCCTCACAAGCAGAAGGTCTTGAGTTTAGATTCCAGGTCCCACATAAACACTCCAGGTCAGAATGGTAGTGGTCTGCACTTCTGGTTCTGATGCAAAGCCTGGAAAATCCCAGAGAAAAGCAAAAAAAAAAAAAAAAAAAAAAAAAAAAAAAAAAAGAAAAAAGGAGGTAGAAGCAATCCAAGATAATTCCTGAAGTCACCCGTGGTCTTCTACAGGGACACACAGTGCCCTCCTCCCCCCCACACACACACACACTCACACACACAATAAAGTTAAAAAAGAAATAAAACATCCAAGAATTTATATGGTTATCCATGCATTAGAGTCATGGCCTTTGATTGTGCTTTTAACATCAGCAGGTTTCAACCTTAACTACCTGTTGGAATCACCTGGTGACTCTAAGAGACACAGAAGTCTGAGTCCCATCCCCAGAGATTTTGACATGATTGCTCTCTGAGTATGCTATTTTTTTAAGTGATTTTGTACACATTAAGATTGAGAACCAGGTTGGGAATATAGATCAGCTGACATAGTGTTTGCCTAGTATGTATGACGTCTGGGTTCTGAGTTCCGACTCTAGTATGACATACAAGGAGCCTAGTGGTACAGTCCTACAATCCCAGCTCCCTCCACCCCCAGGTTACAATCAGTAACATCAGAAATTCAAGGGAACACAGTGAGTTTGAGGCCACACTGGAATATAGGAAAAGCACATGCATCAAAACAAAACAAAAACAAAATGTAGTAACAAGCAAGATTGCAAACCAAGAATTGTTCTTAAGGGAAAATCTTATCTTAAACCTAACTGAGTTGCCTTTTTTTTTTTATAGGAACAGAATGTATCAGTCAAAGAGTCTGGGCTTATTTGTTTGTGACAGGATCTCCTTTGTTGTAGAAGTTGTTCTCAAACTCCTGGGCTCAAACAATCCTCTGGCCTCAATCTCTCGACTAGCTGGGGGTCTCTAATTTGAATCTTAAATGTCTTTCCAAAGACCTTTATAGTGAAGGCTTATTTCTCAGCTTGACATGAGTAGGGAGCAGTGAAATTTTTAAGGGGTAATTGGTAACTGTGAGCATGGTCTTGAAGAGACATTACAGAGCCCCAACCCGTTCTTTCCTTGTCCCAGTCAAGAGTTGAATGGCTTTGCCCTGTGACATGTTCTAGGGTCAAAACAGGTCACCACAGGTTCAAAGCAACAGAACCAGAGAGTCATGGTATAAAACCTACAAGACTACGAGTCAAAATAAGCCTTTTTATAAGCTGATTAGTGAGGGTATTTGTTACAGTTATGGAAAACCGACTAACTGACTGGCTGACACAAGACTGAATCTGCCTAGATCCACTATTCCCAAAGCTTACCATTCGGGTCAATATGAAAACCCCATTACTTTCCTAGGTCACACAAGTGCTCTGGGATACAATCCAAACTCTCCCAGTGGTTGTAGTTTTCAGAAAACTGGTCTTAATGTGTCTCCCTCACCAGTGAGCAAATGAAATATGGTGGGACCAGGGAGGGACCCTGCCTCAGATATGGATCCAAGGGAAAGGACAGATGCTAGTCCCAGGGGAACAGATAGTGTGGCTTCATCCTTAGGGGATGCAGGGGATACACTGTCCCCTGTCACAATCACTTACTGAGGGACTTTCCTGTCTTTTCAGCTTGGTGAGCTCCAAGTGACCATGGGCTGTGGTGGGTTCTCCCTTCACTAGAACTTTGTGCAAGAAGCATCTCAAGCGAGGTGCGAGGGGGACATAGGGCTCCAAGCTCAGGAGCTCAGGGCCCTGCCCCCACTTGTCCTCCTCCTCCTCCTCCTTGGTACTGCCCTGGTCACATGCTTGCCACCCAACTCATTTGCTAGTGACCCTGTGCCTTGGTTAAGGACAATTACCCACTACAGTCTCTCAAGCAGCTGCAAGAACTTGTACAACGAGTTCCACAACAAGGTCTGGCCTTTGGCTCTGAGAACTCGCTAGGGGATGGGGACTGTGGTTGCCCGGGGCTGGGGTGGGGCTCCTCACACTGACTTTCTGCAGCAAATGAGTGCAGCCTTGGCAATGGCCCCATTGGTCAGTTACAGATCTAAAGATTTCTGACCACACTTGTTGTCAGCCACAGTAGCAAACTCTGCTCCCAATCCAAGATGGAGCCAGGCCTGCGAGGAGAATGCTCACATTGTTTTATTATGAGATCAAACATAGCTTTCCCAGCCATGGAGGGAAACCCTCAAATGCCATTAATATTTCTGCCAGTTCTGGCAGGTTCTTCTCATTCTTCATGGGGGCATAGAGAGCTGTTGTTTCAGTGAGCCCTGCAGCGCCCTCTAGTGTATGCAATATCCCTGGTATCATTTGCGCATCAAAAATATGAAGGGCCTCTTGAAATAAACAGATATTTGGACATTTGAAGCTATGGTCATCATAGCAACGATCTTTGTCACAGAAAGAAATATACAAATAGCCCAAGTGCTGAAATGGAAAAATCATTGTGTAATATTCTAATATCTAACATTGAAACATGATGATTATCAGGCCGTCTTACTGACATGAGGGAATGTCCAATAACAGTGTGCTAATGACACTTTACATATCGAATCCATCCATACAAATGGAATCAGTTGTGCGTGGGCAGGATGCCTAAGAGGACTAGGGAAATGGCTCGGAGATTAAAGTACTTGCAACACAAGCAAAAGGACCTGAGTTGGAATCCTCAGAGCCCATGTCAATCAATGTCAGTCAGCTTGTATTTTAAATTCCAGAAGACAGGGGTTGGAGAGGTGGCTCAGAGGTTAAGCCTCTGCCTTGCAGGTGGAAGGTCCTGAGTTCAGATCCTAGACCCCATGTATAGACACTGGCTGGAAGCGGTGGTGGCCTGCATTTCTGGTCCGGGTAGGGCGGAGCCTGTGAATCCCGGGGCAGGGTAAACAAGGAGGAGGTAGAGGCATCCATGGTGGTTCCCGAATTCGCCCGTGGTTCTAAACACACACACACACACACACACAATTTAATAAATAATAAAAAAGAGAAAAAATAAATCCCAGAAGACAGAGCCTGGGAATGTTCTATTGGAGACACAGCCCCAAAACAATAAGGCGGAAGAACTATTGAGATGGTTGCCAATATCTCCCTTCGAGGTTCCACATATATGTGCCTTCACATGGTATGCACCTACATATATGCAAGCACATACATAGGCACATGCACACACATGACAGTTGGGGAGAAAGAGCTATGTTTGAAAAAATAGTGAAATATCCCCAAATGTAAAATCTCTTTAGGTGTGGGACGAAGACAGCTTTACTATTTAAATAATCCCTGAAAGAACTAAATAGAGAGTATAGAAAATAGATTGAGGTATAGGATTTTTAATTGGGGAAAAGGTTTTACATTCTTCAGGGTCTCATTAGGAAACAGGTGACACCTTCAAGCCAGACCAGTCTGAGGAGGGATCTGTGACAGAGGAATCAGTGGGTAACTGGGTGATTGTCTAGGGGAGCAGGATGCTGCAAGATTTTGGAAGTAACAGCGTCATCCTTGAAAAGGCAAGAAGGAGTCAGCCAAAGTTAGAAGGAGCAAGGATTCGCAGAACTGGCCAAACGGAGGAGAGTAATGTCCTTCAGCTGGGGACCAGCTCGGGTCTCTCAACTCTGATCTCTTCCTGGGGTTCCTCACCTGGCACAAACAGCTAGAATGGAGACCATGGTGACGGAATGCAGACAGATCTGCACTATGATGTCCAGAGGAGGGAAGAGAAAGCAGATGAAGATCTCAGGCAGCCATATGGTAGACATCCAGAACTGAGGCTTGTCTTAAAAGAATTTGTAAACACTTGAAGAATTTAAATATATATTTGTTGTAGCATTCTGTCCCCTAGCAAAGCAGCCACCGTCTTTGTCGGAACAACTGTGACTACTTGCAAGAGACCACCAAGATTGAACCTGTTGACTACTGACATTCACTCAGAGACAGAGGGGTTGGGGAGAATCATTGGCAGCCCTTCGCCTGAGATTCTGGCTGCTCCCTCATGTACTTCCGACCATCTGCATGCAATTCTGTGCTAATTGCATGTGGCCTAGAAGTCTTTATAAATCTAGAGTATGTAGGCTGGGGCGGCTTAACTGAAGGAGGCACTACATCACACAGCTATGAGAAACCATCAGGTAGGATAGGATGAGACTTCCCGGTGTGGTTTCTTTGGGGTTCCCTATGCTCCTGTGAACAGCCCCGATAAACTCAAGGGTCTCATTAGGAAACAGGTGACACCTTCAAGCCAGACCAGTCTGAGGAAGGATCTGTGACAGAGGAATCAGTGGGTAACTGGGTGATTGTCTAACCATGTGATAGTATAACCATTCGTTTCTTTGGTGTGTTGCTAGTTTCTCATCTGGATGGGTTGATATTCAACCCTCTACTTCTGGAAATTTGTAACCCTTTGAACACAAAGAATAACTAAGGGATTATGTGTGAAAAGGCAGAAGGCTATAATAGGACGAGCCAAGACAGAACCCTTCCACTTAATCCCTGCCAATTAGGCAACTTATTTATTGTGTTCTGTTTTGTCACATGAAAAACAGGAGTGAAGAAATTAATCTGACAGATCGATGTGACCATTAAAGGCACGTTACAGGGAAAACATGTGACATCCAACTGGCACATGAAGCTTCCGTGTGGATACTGCTGCTGAACTTCAACCTGGAATCCTTCTGCCGCAAGGCTTTGGAAAAGTTTATTTTGGCTGGGGAGATCGCTCAAAGGTTTAAAGCCTTCGCCTTGCAAGCAGAAGGACCTGACTTCAGTTCCCAGATCCCACAGAAAAATGCCAGGTGGATTTGGCAGCCACCTGTAATTCTGGCCCTGTAAGGTGGAGTCTGGGAAAGCCCAGGGCAAAGCAATAAGGCGGTAGAACAAGTCCGGGTGATTCCTGATGTCACCCCTTAGCCTTCACATACTCAAGTGCCCACTTGTGTACACACACACACACACACACACACACACACACACACACACTGCCCTCGAACTAGTAATCCCACTGACTCATCTTGTGGAGCGCTAGGATTTCAGACATAAGCCGGAGCACAGCTCGCCTGGCACTTCCATCTATTGGTCTCATAATGACCCAGAGACATTCTTTACCTCCCCTTGTATGGTCCTTGTCATGCTGGTTTGAAGAGAACAGGAGTATTTTCCTGAGTGTTCTCGGCTTCAAGCTAAACATTCGTGTTTCCTTCAAGCTATTCTTATAAAAAGACGCAGGCTAGTGCAATGAAGAGCTGTGAAACAGTGGCCTGAAATGCTCAGCTGGAGTCAAGCCAACCAAATCCCTCCCCCTTCTGAGGCTCAGGGAATCTTGTGGAAGAGGGGGAGGTAAGATTCTAAGAGCCTAAAGATGGGGAGGTCAGCCTCTGGCCAAGACATTCCACTCACTGCGCTGAGGAACTCACTGCATCCAGGAACTCACTGCATTGAGACTTGTCCCTGCCAAACCTGCACAATGACTGACATATCAACACGCCCCCATAGACTAGTGAGGATCTTGGGAGAAATAATTACATGCAATGATAACCTTAGTGGCTAGGGCTAGATAGGTAAAGGGGAGTGTCTCTATCACTGGGTCTACCCAAGGAAGGGTCACTTAATCTGCCACAGAGACCTGAGCCCCCACTAGAGTAGACAATCCAAAAGAAACCCTGGAACCCTCAGAAGCAGACAGACAAGAAGGTGGGAATGGGATGGATTGATGATGGGAGGTGAGGGTGGGGGAGGAAAGAGGGAAGGAGGAGGAAAGAAGCGGAGGCAGGGACAATCACTCCTTTTGCTTTTAAACTTAGAAAAAAATTAAATTAAAAAATAAACAAGGCACTTATTTCACAGCAAAACAAAACAAAACAAACAAACAAAAACCCTATTCTTGTTAAGATATTTTGTTGCCCTCCAAGCCCTCCATGGTCTACCTTGTTCTGAGATGACTCCTCTCCAAAGCTGTGGGTTGCCACAGAAAACACTGTTAACCTAGCTAGCCAACTGGATCCCTACCTTGAAGTGGGTCAGATCTGCTTTCCTGGCAGAAGCTGAAGACATGAGGAATGGGAAATACCAGAAGGCATATTCTTTGCTGTGTGGCAGAAAGACATTGGGCAGTAACAAGATGAAAGGTGACCCCAAGAGTAGCAGGAGCATGGAGAATGAGGATTGGGGGGAGAATCCAGTATCTGGTTGCCTTTGCTGTGGAAACCCCGTGCTATCTCTGCCCTTCCAGGGAATCGTCATTCAATCCTTCCTGAATTTGTGAATGAATAGAGCTTCTTTGTCTACCCCAGCTTTCAAGGGTTTTTGAGACTCTCCAATGAGACTCGCATTGGCCCCATTCGAAAATGAACGGCATGGGCTGTGGCCGTTAGAGTCTGTGGCAGTGAATTTTAAATGTCGACCGGACAGTTGAGAATTGAGGCCGTAGGTATACCCGGATAGAGTTACTTAGGGCAAGACTCTGAGCAAATCGGTAGGGCATTATCTAATTGATGTGTGAAGACCCAGCCCACAAGGGATGGCCAGGTGGGGAAGATGGAGAGAACTGGTTCAGTCGTTGGCAGACTGGCAAAGTAAGAAGCATGTTCCTCTCTCAGTTTTCACAATGGATGTGGTGTGTTCACTTCCCTTTGGTCCTGATGCTGATCTGACTGTCTTGCCACGATAGACTAAAACCCCAAATGGTGAACATGGCTAAGCTTTTGTTCCCTTGCATTGCTTATGTCACGTGTTTATCACAGTAGTGAAAACGTGAGGTGAAGGCAGAGTTGAAAACTCTGGCTCTGGATTCTGAGTTATATATGTATTAGTTGGGTGACCTCCTGCAAGATCTCTAACGACTACGCATCCATTTGTTCTACTTGTAACAGTGCAGGCAATATTGTACACCTCATCACATCACAACCAGAGTAAGAGGGGAAGTTTAAATCCATGGTGTTGCACGTTGTAGATGTCTGCTACTGACCATGGCAAAGCAAGACTTACCTTTACTATTTCTGCATCTGCAACTGACTCAGACATTCACACAAGCAGTCATGAAATCGTTTCCCCAATCCGAACTTATACTGACTTTCTTTTTTTTGAGCCTTTGTGTGAGATTTTCAGAATTTCCCTGATCAATTTCCCCTTTGCTAATTCCTGAGAAATTCTTTCCTAGGAATGCTGACATTTTTTGAATGCTCTTCTGTGCCTCTGGGAAACTCCTGACTTGCGCTCGGAATGACAGGAGTGGAACAATGGTAGCAGTCAATGTTGAAAGAACCTCCGTTCTTGTGCATGTGCGTATGTGTGCGTGCAAATTCTTGGGTCCTTTCCCAGACAAGACTTTCCAGAATGATTGGAACACACAGACAGGTCTGTCTGTGGAGAGGCCACACACTGGAGTTGGTTGACAGTGCCCCTTAATTGCTCCACCGAGGTGACATGGAGAAAACCCCTTGGCTTGAGAGTCTCAAAGATTCTGGGTTCAAGTTCCAGCTCTAGAGATTTCTAGACTCCTTGGGTTTCTAGTAAGTGTTTGCTGGAGGTGTTGAAAGATCAGGTGGGATGATTCATTGCCTTGTAACTCACTCAACGCATACTTAATGAGTCTGCTTCCCGTTCCAGACCCTGTAGTGATTGGTGGTGCTGGATGGTGCTGGAGTTGTAAGATGCACACTTGTTACTGCAGCAGATTAGATCCTAATGAAAGAGATCCACAACTCACCTATCACAAACAAAGGTACTACTTAGTATAATTAACGGCAAACAGCCCCCGCCCCACAGGTCTCTGTCACTACTCACAAATAAGTTTTATTTGCATGGTTGTTTTTGCTCGCGTGAAGTACAATGGAGGGTAAGAAACCTTTTCCCTTCTCACAACCACATTATATGGAATGTCTTGCTTGCAGTGGGATGAAGAGAGGTACGGTACGCACGATAACGGGGCCCAGGAGTAATATCTATCACTTCTGCTCTTGATCCACTGACTAGAGCTGACCATAAAGTCAGCCCTGTGTTAAGTGACCACGTAGTCAGTCCTGAGCTTACTGACCACACAACCAGTCCTGTGTTAGCGGACCACAGGGCTGGCCCTAAGCTAACTTGGACAGAGGCTGGGAAGTAAAAGAAAGCTCACAATACCGAGAATCACCAGCTGTCTCTGTTCCTGCCACTGAAGCTGGGGATCAGTGGGGGAGGACAGTTCATTAGGACTCTCTGGAGGAAAGTAACAGAAGCCAGCTCGTTCAGGTAAAGAAGACAAGGATGTTTGTCATTAAAACTTGGAGGATTTGGGGTTGTCTTTGAGAATCCAGTCTTGGAAATACAACTGAGCATTGGGAAGTGGACGCACACGAGGACTTGGTCTAGTTTGGAAAATAAAATGTTTTTTTTGGGCTCAGGATGTGACTCATTGATAGTCTCACCCAGCAGGTTTGAGTCCTTGAATGCTAGTTTCTTCACAAGTCAACCCCAGGGCTGAGAGCCTGTTAGGATGAACTGTTCGCCCTCTCTGGGGGCTGGGGGAGGGGCTCTCCTTGCCATCCTGAAAAATCCAGCGTCCCTGACCTCTGGCCACCTTAAAGCTTCATCTCTCACTTCTAACTCTCTCCTTTGAATGTCTGAGGAAGTTAGCCCAAGAGAGCACGTGATAGGCTCAGCAAGTCAATCCACCCCGGACCCTCAGCCATCCTATAGGCTGGTGCCTCTGAGTCAGGGACTTACCCACAGGCCAATCAGCTGAGGCTGCTGCTAGGGAAGCGGTTTGAGAAAGGAGTCTAGCAGGTGGTGAAGGAGAGCTGCGGAGTGAATGAAGCCAGGAAACAGCTACTTAGAAGGATCAGAAGGTCACAGCAGGCCCAGGAGGGAGGCAGGACTGCTACCTCTATATTCTTTTTTTTTTAATTTTTAACTTTATTTATTTAGCACGCACATGCGCGCACGTGTGTGTGTGTGTGTGTGTGTGTGTGTGTGTGTGTGTATGTGAGCACGCGCTTGCGTGTGCCCCTGTGTAAGACCAAGGGTGACTTTGGAAATCATGGAAATCATCCAGAATTGCTTTCCTCTTTTTTTTTTTTTTTTTTTTTTGGCTTGGTTCTGGGATTTCCCAGGCTCTGTCCACCAGGGCCAGAAGTATGGGACGCCTCCATTTCCGCCTGGCTTTTTTACTTGGGACCTGGGACCCAAAGTCAGGACCTCTGCTTGCAGGGCAGAGTCCTAACCCCTGTACCATCTCTCCAGACCTGCCTCTGTGTTTTTAATTAAGGAGCGTCATAGTTCCATACATGTATTGTTAGACAGCTTGACCATTGAAGGGTGCAGCTCTGGTCACAGATGTGAAGAATTAGTAGTTGAGTTAAGCCCTAAACAAGATGGCCAGAGGCTATCTGATAGGGAAGGCCCACCCCACAGTAAGTGAGGCTAGTCCCTGAGCAGAGGGAGAAGCTGGCATTCTTTGGCATACTTGGGCACATATACTTACTGTCTAGCAAGTGAGGTTTGTGGCCTCTCTCAGCCGTCCTGTGCATGTGGTGTGGCCATTTCCTCAGTCCCTGGTTTGGTGTAGGCTCTCCTGACAAGCTGGATTAAGGACTGTAACTAGACATTCACAGAGCTAGAACAAAACTTGTTTTATCATGAATTTATCCGCAACATGCAGGCAAACTGCTACCAGGACAGATTCAGTTTGATCTGAAATGAAAGATTCAAGGAGGCAGAAGGAGGTGTGCGTATATTCAGAATGAAGCTGCGTGAGGTGACCCTGCCCGTTTTCAAGGGAACTTCCATCCAGAGAAGAACACCAGGAGGAAGTGGCAGGCTGCAGGCGAGAGAAAGAACAGGTCAGAGGTCAGTGTCACCGGACCAGATCGAGTAGCCTGTTGTTCTCTTCAGTGTGCAGTGTGCTCCACGTCGGCCCTCAGCAGCCTGTCCCCCAACCAGGACATAGCTTTGGGTTCCAGCCACTGAGCATTCCCTTCATTTCCCCACGACCACAGCTGCAGGTCTTCAAAGTCCCCATGGCAGGCTTTCCTCCTGTAAGTGGTTTGACCTGAGGCTTTTGTGATATAGTTACTGACCCCATAGTCTGCTTCACGTTGCTTTGATCTTCTTACAGAAGTCTTCTCACTGTATGAGATAGGATCAGAAGCCATCTACTGTATATAATGCTGCCCAGCAAGCTGTCTACTGTATATAATGCTGCTCAGCAAGCTGTCTACTGTATATAATGCTGCCCAGTAAGCTGTCTACTGTATATAATGCTGCCCAGTAAGCTGTCTACTATGTATAATGCTGCCCAGTAAGCTGTCTACTATATATAATGCTGCCCAGTAAGCTGTCTACTGTATATAATGCTGCCCAGTAAGCTGTCTACTGTATATAATGCTGCCCAGTAAGCTGTCTACTGTATATAATGCTGCCCAGCAAGCTGTGTACTGTATATAATGCTGCCCAGCAAGGTAGCCCCTAGCCTCATAGTTTAAATTCAATGGCACTTAAAAAAATTCTGGGGGAGGGGCAGCAGTGCTGAGCTTGTAGCATGTGCTTAGTGAACAATCAAGGCACCAATGAACTGATCAACTTGTCTCCATTTAGAGAGGAAAAGGAGGAGGAGATTTAGAACATCTCTTTCATGGTAGCCCAACAACCACAAGACAAGGACCCCAAGCACAGGCTCCATCCTTCAGTTAACTGCGGTTGTTGCCAACCCCTGAGGGCAAGAGTGGGTCCTTACGCATCTGTCACCTGCTAGCTGATTAGAAAAGCATATTGAAAATGCCTTATGAATTCCTCCCCAAGATGAAAGGAACAGAGGTTTAGAAAATTTAGAGATGTAGAGTGAAGAGAAAAAAGTTATTCATTCTTCAACACCTAGGGCTTAGTTAAAATTTTAGTATGTTTTCTTTCAACCTCTTTTCAATATTCAATGTTTTCCTTTTTCTGTAGAGTCTTTGAAGTAGCTTATACTGTCCCACATGGGGAACACAGAGATGGTTCTTTTTTATTTGATTTACTTATTTGGGTGTGTGTGTGCATATGCGTGTGCGTGCGTGTGTGTGTGTGTGTGTGTGTATGTATGTGTGCCGTGTGCGTGTTTATGTATGTGTGCGTATGTGTGCCGTGTGCGTATGTATGCCGTGTGCGTGTGTATGTATGTGTGCCGTGTGCATGTGTGTATGTGTGCCGTGTGCGTGTGTGTATGTGTGCCGTGTGGTGTGTGTGTGTGTGTGTGTATGTGTGCCGTGTGTGTATGTGTGCGTATGTGTGCCGTGTGCGTGTGTGTGTATGTGTGCGTGTACTTGTTTATGGGTGAGGGTGTGGCCACATGTACACCATGGCATTTGTACAGAGGTCAGAGGACAACCTTTGGGTGTCTCTCCACTTTATTAGAGACAAGGTCTCTTTGCCAGCACATAAGCCAGACTGGTGGCCCCCAAACTTCTGGTGGGTCCTCTGTCTCCACCTCTTATCTTCCCATAGGGATGCACTGGGACTACAGATACTTGCTCGTGTCTGACTTTTATGTGCCTTCCGAGGATCTGAACTCAGATCTCTAGGCGTGTAGAACAAATGCTTATACCCAGTAGCCATCTCCCCAGTACTTTTTTGGGGTTTTTTGAAGCAGGGTCTTCTGTAATGCAGCCCAGGCTGCCTGGAACTCACAGGCCAGAGGGTTTGTAAGGGACTTAAGGAGCAGCCACCATCAGGACACTCAATAAGTGATAATACAGTTAGTATTGTTGGCATTGTTATGTGGAATCGAAAGCACTCTATACAGAGTGTTTTACCGGCACCCCAAGGGATATTAAGCATCACTTCAGTTTTTCAAGTGAGGAAACCGATTATCGGACCACCGTTTCTCTGATGGGCAGACATCTGCCAAGCAGTCTGTCTGGTTGTTAAATCAAGGCAAGCTGAATCCATTGCCCCAGCTTTTTGCAATGATAGTAAGGAGCCAGTGGTTGCCTGTTTCGTCTTTAATGTTGGGTGTTACGTGGTTACTGAAGAAGTGAGGCAGCCCCTGACTCATTCTCAACTATCCCTTTCTTTCTCAGCCTCCCCAGAGGCAAGCAGATTTCTCAGAGTCTCGTGTGACTTGCTAGAGGTTTACATATCTGCATCCGCAAGCATCCATAGTTATGAGCTATATATGGCTACTTGCATAGGTGCTATATTTTCCCCATATTTAAATACTTTGTGTGTGTATGTGTATGTGTATGTGTGTGTGTGTGTATGAGAGAGAGAGAGAGAGAGAAAGAGAGAGAGAAAATATGCCTGTGCTATTGCACATGTGTGGAAGTCAGTTGGTTTTTTCCTTACATTATGTGGGCTCTGGGAATTGAACTCAGGTCACTAAGTTTGTGTGCAGGTGTCTTTACCCACTGAGCCATCTCGCTAGCCCCTTCTCTCTCTTTTTAACATACTGGAGAACACATTCTGAACTTTTGCTATTTCCATTTATTGCTGTCTTGGGGAGAATTCTATAGTGTAATAATACTCATAGAATATTCATGATTACTAATAAACAGTGCAGAATAATAACATCTAAAAAGGTCTCCTCACACTTGTTTGTGAGAGCAGAATATTCTAGCATAGGTCTGAATCCTAGTTGATTTGACGATGGGGGAGTTGGACGCACAGTGGTAGGGTGAGTCCTCAGTATACCCCAGGTCTGGATTCTACCTCTGGCAACACGGCAGGAATTATTTTTAGACCTGGGTCGAGCATCTGGGTTGTTTCCAATCTGCTGCCATTCCAGCGCCGTGGTAAGCGACTGCTTCCACGTCTCCCTCGCAAGGCGGTACATATGTTCCCGAAGGTTGACTTGCTGGGTCAAAGTCAAGGACATTAGTGACGTAAAACACAAGTGATGTAATTAATGATGTAACTGAACCTAACTGGGACTGTTTTTTTTAAGAGGATTTTTGTCCCTGATTATTAAAAACAAATAAACAAAAATACCAGGCAAGAGGCCGGGAAAAACGACTCAATCAGTAAAGTACTTGCTTTATAAGAACAAAGACCTGTGTTCCCTTCCCAGAGCTTATATTAGAACATTTAAAAATCTAAGTGTCCCTGGGGAGGGAGAGACAGATGGATCCCTGAGATTCTCTGCCAACCAGCCTCGTCTGCTTGGTGAGTGTCAGGTCAGTGACACATCCTGTCTCAAAAAAAAAAAAAAAAGATGATGTCCCCTGAGGTTGACCTCTGACCGTCACATTTGTGCACACACGCATGCACATGTGAATACACACACATATCTGGCAATTGTGAAAAAGACTGAACTCCTTCTTGAGTTATTAATAAACATTGCGATACTTACTGAGAACTGTACTGATGTCTTCTGCGTTCTTAATGTATTCACACTAGGTGCTTGTACCTCACACTAGGTGCCTAGCTTTATAAATCTAGACCATTAGTCTAAATATTGCATCATAACAGCTCTTTATTATATTTAAATATTCTTTATCAGTGTCATTTTTATAATTGTAATATTGCATTACCTGACCATACCCTAATTTATAATCCTTAATATCAGACACTTGTGTTTCCAATTTTCCATATTTTAGATACTTCCTCCTTGAGTTTCATTACACACACAACACTATTCCTATCTATTTCCTAGTCATCTTTCATTCCAGTAATTAGAATCAGCAACTAGAAGGCATACCTGCTCATATTTATTCTAGCCATTAGAATCAATGAGTACAAGTTGGATAAGGCAATGTAAGTATTTTTTTAAAGTACTTAATAATTACTATGAGATTTTCCTCTTAATCTGGACATGGTAGCACTTGTCTGTATTCCCAGCACTTGGAGAACAGAGAGACAGGAGGATTGCCTCAAGTGTGAGGCTGGCCTAATTTATAAAGTGAGACTCTGTATGCATACATACATACATCATACATACAAAAATACATACAAAAACACAGAGACAAAATTTATAAAATAAAATATAATAAAAATTGTCCTTCCGGAAAGTTGAACTAATGTATACTCCAAAACTCCTGTCTCGTCATTCCCTTAAAACCCTGAGTTTTACCAGCAAAAGTCATTTATTTGTTTGAGATGGGGGGAGATCTTCCTGGTTGTCCAAGTTGGCCTGGAACTCTGGAATCAAGCAGTTCTCTTGCTTTAGCATTCCATGTAATTGAAGCAATAGGCATGTATTCCCAAGTGTGGCTCTATTGAGTTCTGCTTCTGATAATATATGTGATACTTACTTATTACTAACACAAATTGGATATTAGCAAAATTTAAAATGAGATCTCTCAGGCAGGGCATGTGGCCCATGCCTATCTTCAAACCCTTAGGAGGCTGACACAGGGGGTCGTGAGATATCTGAGGTGACACAGAAGGACTTTGCTTCAAATGTAAAAGAAACTAAAACCGACAAACCAACCCCCTCACTTGTTACCACATGATTCTGGTCTAATAGTGTTGCTTTGCCGCTTTCTGAAATTCAAATATTTTGCATGAAATCATCATTAAATATGCTTTGAAAACATGAGCTTCTGTTTTTGCCAAATTTAAACTACAAATGGCAGGCACCTCATTTTAACTTGTCACATTGGTTGCAAATATTTTTTTCCCAGTTTCTTGATGACTTTCATGTATGTTTATGGTGTTCTGAATTTTGATGCAGCCAGCCCTAGAGGTTTTTTTCTTTTGTTTTATCATGGATCATAACAATGTCTGTTGATGAGGACAAGAGTAACTTTAAGAAGGAAGGTCATGGAGCTGAGGATGTGGCTCAGTTGGTAGAGTGTTTACCTAGCACGCATGAAGCCCTGGGTTCCATCTTTAGCATGCTCTAACTGGCAACTGTGGCACACTCCTATAATCCTGGCACTCAAGATGTGGAGACAGGAGGGTCGGAAGTTCAAGGTTATCCCCAGCTACACAGTGAATAGGAACACCAGTCTACATCCACCCAGTAGGCATTTATTGATGCCTGAAGTGTGTGTGTGTGTGTGTGTGTGTGTGTGTGTGTGTGTGTGTGTGTGTGTAGAGATAGACCATTCTCTGGGAGAGAGTGAACCAATATAGAGGGTCCCAGTAGGAAACAGCAGCAGCTGAGAAGAGGGTCTGTGAGCCGGACCTGAGCAGCTGGGAAGGCCTGTGACATGTGACTGTGAGGACAGAGGCAAAGTTGAGGTCATCCTGAGATAGTCCCCGGTCACATTTCCTTGCAGGATAGAAGCAAGGAGACACTGCAGGGGTATTGGCCAGAATACTTATCCTTAAAGTGGCTGGCCAAAACAGACTGTCCCCACCTTGCAGAAACAGAGCTGGGTTAAAAGAGGTCATCTTCCTATGAAGTGATGACCTTCAATCTCCAAACCAACTTGTCCATTTAATTCGCAATCTTATTTGCGGTAAGAATGTAAATGAAGGGGGAAAAGGGAATGGAGGGGTTCCGTCCTTCTCGAAGATCTGTCCTTGTGGTAATGTAATTTGCATTCAAGTAATAAGAAGCAGGACCAGGGTCACTCTTGTGACTCTGAAGGAGGCTTCTGGATGTTCTCCAGGGTCTTACGCCATGAAGGCAGCCCGCCAAGTGTCTTGGCGCTGATGAGCTCATTGGAGGACACGCCCAAACATGAGGGCCCTCTAGTGCTGAGTCCACCAGTTCGTGGGTCAGATTTTCAATGCTCCCCTTCAGGTGGTCGATTTTTGGGAGGGAGGGGTTGTGACACACTGACCCACCTCAGGACCCACAGTGATTGGCTCAAGGAGCAAACATTTAACCTGAGCTGAACCAATCAGAATGCCCCACTTTGCAGCACTGAATTGGAGTGGAGGGGAAGTGGTCTCCTCCTTTTTGGTTTTGGAAGTACCATCTTACCAGGCCATTAGACTCAAGACCCTGTGAGTCCCACCCCTTGGACAAGCTGGCCCACCTCCTGTGGTCCTTCTCCTGCTCTGGTATCCTGCCCAGAAATCTCTTCTCAGCTTCTATCCCTTTGGATGTTGACCCAAGGCAAAAGCAAGAATGTCTACAAGCTTTTAATGAACGGGGACAATCTAGAGGAGATGCAAGCAGCAGACTACGGATGGACTTCAGTGTTTACTTTATATGTTCTTCCAGGCTCTTCTAAGTTACAGTCTTCATGGTGAGATATAAACAGCATGTCTGTGGTTCAGAAGCCCGACTCACTTGATTACTATCAAGCTCTTACTCACACACCTCCTAGGTTTGCCAGGAAGGTCTCTCAATGAAATCTAAGAGCCGGGTTCCTTGCCAGAGCCCAAGGGGCCTTGGTCAGTGTGACGTCACAATGGGGACAGAGTCTGGCAAGCCGCTCTGCTCTAGGCAATGTGGCCTTTGCATGAGGCTAGTCCTACTGTGTTTTTCTAGCGATGTCCTGTTTGTTTGTTTTTTTCCACGTGCTTTCTCTTTTCCCGTTTTGTTAGCTAGGCCAATAGTTGTCACATAAAACAGATCACGGAGTACAAGAAAATGGATGGAATCATGATCAGTAACTAGGAAAAAAGATCTGGGGCGATGAATGGCTTCTTATTGCCTCTTTTCGGAGAGTAAATTTCCTGTGCTCTGTGTCACAGAAAACGAGCAGTAGGCTTCAGAAACACGAGGCTATTGGGTAGCACAAGGGAGCATTTGGGGACATTTGTTTTGGGTCACCTATCCTCTGTATGTGGGGACCTTTTCTACAGAGACAGAGATCACCTTTCATTACAGGCATTGAAAATGCCCAGAGCAGTTACAGTTTCCAGCATCCCTTGCAACCAGGTATGTACCAATGTCAAAGCGTCTGCTTGGACTCTGATATAACTCAGAGATGCCAAGAAGCAGGGCTGCATCTGATGATATTGGTGGGGTGGCAGCTTCAGAGCCAGCTGTCCACTGTGCACTGTACCTAGAACAGTGTGCGTGTGTGTGTGGGGGGGGTCCTCAGGACAGGTCTGAAATGGGTCATATTAAGTAAGGCATATTTAGAGCAGCCATGCTGGGACCATCTCTGAAGGTCTTTGATGGTCATCTCCCACTGGTGGGATTACCCTGGAGGAACACACCTTTCACCAACTTCCCCCAACCCTTTGCTTATGAAAGGATATAGAGATTAGTTCTCTGTCGTACAGATAGGCCCCAGCTTGAGGTGGGCACTAGATCTTCAGGGCTGGGCCCCAATGTAAGCTAACCAATGGGGAAAAGCCATTTTCCCTGGGCTTGTCTAAGTATCTAAATATACCTGACCTTGGCAACCATCTTTGGCACCTGCCCCTCACGGGACTCCACATGTGGATTCCATGAGATTGTATGCAGTTCCTTGCTTCTCGTGGATTCCATGCCTGGAGTCCATGAGTTCTCCAGGGTGACTGCCCCTCATGGTACTTCACGTCTGGAGTCTGTGGGTTCTGTTCTTTCTCTCCTCTAATAAACTCTACCTTAATCCTCTACACGTCTTCTGGTTTCAGTCTTTGACTCCAAGCACAAGAACCCTACAATAACGGACAGATCAGTCCCGTAACATTCGGCGACCACGAAGGAAAGCCAAGACATCAACCCCGTAACACCACCGCTCTGGAAGTGTCGCCAGGCCTGCATGGGCGCTTCCATTTCATGGTGGAGGTGGAGAAGGCAGGAGAGACACGTTCTTCCTGCCTCTCAACGGTCTGCCTGGCATTAAAAGAGGGAAGCAGGTTGGAGCCGCCAAGCACGAGGCTTATCTTCAGCACTGCTGAGATCATGGACCCATTCTGAAAGACGTCATAGCCTCCACCAATGGCTGGTTACGATGGTTCAGACCTGCAATCCCAGCACTGGGTGGACGAGGCAGGAGGATTGCTACCGATGTGAGGACAACTGAGGTTTGCAAACCATGACTATCTCAGAAAAACAGTGGAAAGAAAATAGCCTTGCGTCAAAGAAATGGATGGAGTTCCAGTTGGGGCAAAAGGCCTTAGGCAAGGCAGGGAGCCACCCAGCTGCTGAATTGTCTGTGGTTTTCAGGAAAGCTCCAAATGCGATCCATTACCCCTCCGGGTCCATGTGACAAAGTCCCAGGGGAACACTGCTCAGTCTTATCTAGGAGGAACAGGGACAGTAAATGTGAGAGGCTGACCTTGAAGGGTGGTATGCCTAACTCATACCAGGCATAAGGTGGGGCAGGAGAGCATGCCCACTGCCTTTGAGGAAAAAGGTGCTCCCTCATACTGGGAGCTGCGTGTCCCCAAAGAAAACCATGCTCACCATCTACACAAAGACCGTCAGCCAACAGCGATCATCAGACTGGGGAGATGTCTGGCTGTCCCCTCGTGAACCGTCCTTCCTAGGACTCTAGGGGAGAGCAAGGCAAGGCCTCTGAGCCTTCTGGCACTCAGAGGAGTGGTAGAGAGGAGATGGACATCTGGATGCAATCAGGATACAGAGGAATTTGCTGCGGAGGGCTGAACTCACATGTAGAAGCCATACATAACTTTAATGGGATGGGCGCTGGAGATGGGGCCTTTGGGAGGTATTAGGTTAGATGAGGGTCGTCATGACGGTATAAGCGTCCTTGACAGAAGAGAGAGAGACCAGGGCTCGCTCTCTCTGCCATTTGAAGACAGCGTGAAGGCTGCAGTCTGCCACCCAGGACCCGGCCAGTCTGCGCCTCCATCCCAGATACCAGAGAGGCGAGAAATAAATGCCTATCATTCAAGCCACCTGGTGTTTTGCTATAGCAGCCTTAGTAAACCAAGACAACTGTATATTCACCCAAGAGAGGCTATTTTGATAACCAGATCTGGTTATCACATTGCTCAAATGGAATAATATGTGAGTACAAATGACAAAAGACTCATTTACCATGGCCAACGGGAGCCGGAAGTGACTGTACTGACGGTTTCATTGTTCAGATATAGCTGCCTGAGACTGATGATGTCCTTAGCAGTACACTTCAGTTCCAAAGAACAATGTATCTTCCCTACATAAAGTTATCCACCCAGTTGTCCAGCCTAGAGCCAATCCCATCCGCTGCTTCTTCCTCTGCCCACCTGGCAGCCACTGGGCATGTAAAATAGGTCGATTTGCCTTCAGCCTTCCTGTTAGCATCTCTCCCCAGACTTCTGCGGCTGCCTCCCAACCTGGCTGGTCCTCTGGTCTGTACTGTCCCATTTGAAAGCCCTTGGGCACCACTGCAGTCTTCCCTGATTGTGGCAGAAGTCTGAGCACAGATATATAAACTGGCATAGGGATGGGTAAGATTCTGGGGTTTTCAGGGAAGCCTGCTAATTGCGCCCCCTGGCCCCCCAAAAACCCCATTTCCCTTTGTCATAGTCACATACAGGTACCAACTTGACAATTGAAGGCTTCAGCTCTGGGCATAGTTGTAGGTTAAACCCTGAGCAAACCTGCAGGAGATTGTCTAACTGATAGGGGAAGACCCCAGCCCATGGTGGATGGGACTAGTCCCTGGGAAGGTGGGTAGTATGGAGCGAGCTGTTTCAGGAAGTTGGCATTCGTTGGCATTCTTGGAGAGGCATACTGTCTGGCAAGTCAGGTTCGTCCCTTTCTCAGCAGTCCCATGGGTATAGTGTGGCCAGTTCTCTAGATTCCTGATGTTGGTATGATCTCTCCTGCCAAGCTGGACTGTCTGTAACTGGACAATTGTAAGCCAAAATAAAATCCTTTGTTCCCTGAAGCTATTTGGTCATGAATTTATTTGCGGCATGCAGAATAGCTGCGACACCATTCTTTAATACTGAATTTTGACTGCACACAGTGGCATCCAAAACCCAGACATTTCCTCACGTCTCTTGCAGGTAGCTTGTCTGTTACTATATTTCAGTTAACTGTATGTAAACAGAGCAGTATATGCAACTTTGAGGAAGTATCTCAGGGAGAAGAGAAATGCATAGATATGCTCCTCTTTTATTTTCTTCTGGCCACATGTAGATGGGATAGTGACACGATAGTAGCCATTTTAGACCATGTGGAAGCTAGATGTTGACATCAGATCAGTCTGCTTGAAGAAGTTACTATATAATATAAGTAGCTCTGGGCTACTCATGTCTATACAAGCAAGAAGTAAACTCCTTTGTGGCAGTCACCTTTACTTTGGGTTTGGATGCAGAATCTGATACCTGGAAACAGACAGGATGGTGCGAATTGCATCTACAATGTGGCAATGAAAGGCCAGCAATAGCAAAGATGTACACATTGTCTCTCCCACAATGGCTGAGCATTTGATGTATTGGTTTCTGCACAACCCAAAAGACGGGTCACAGGAAGGGACATAGTGGCAGAAGGATGGAAAAGTGTGAACGCCAGTCCTTGTTGTTTTCCACAAGGTCCTGTGAAAGTGAGATGAACAGGGCCACAAGCCAGCCAGAGCCAGGAAGAAACCCTGCTTTGCGTGAGAATTGGTGATTGGTAGTCTGCACTCTAAGTTGATTAAAATCTTCAAGTGTTGATAGTGCCAACTCTTTGCGTCCTCCTCACAGTAGCCCTCAATGACAGTGGCTTTGAAGTGGGAAGACACCAGTCTAAAGATTTCCTTGCCAGCATGTGGGAACCTGGCAGTTCCAAAGATTGGAGTCAGGGGGTTGCCGACATGAGCTTTCACTTCTATTCTGGGCTACTGGGGGAGAACTTGTCATTTAGCTTTTAATTCATTAGGCCACAAAAAGCTATGAGAGCAGATGGAGAAGATTGCAAAGTACCCTAAAGTAATTACAAAAAATCATCTGGTGCGTGGAAGGGGAAGTGGAGGATTTGCATGTGGAAATTTTAATCTATCATGTGGGCTCCAGGGATTGAATTTGTCAGAATTGGTGGCAAGCACTTCATCCACCGAGCCATTCTTTGGCCCACTCTGATTTTACTTTAGCTCCACGTCTGAAGCCATTTAGTATTGTTTCATTAAGGAGAGGCAGAATGGCTTTATGTGAAGAGAGGTCAAAGGGTTGAGTTACCACTGTCTCTCCCCCAAACTCATTCTTTCCTTCTCTTATAGTTAGGTGCTTAAAAACAAGCAGGGTTTCATGTAGCCCAGGCTATCTTTGAACTCACTACTACATAGCAGATGAGACTCTAATTCCCTACATTCTGCAGGATTGGAATTGTCGGTGTGCTGAGTATCGAACCCCGGGCTTCATGTATTCAAGGCAAGCACTCCACCAATTGAACTATAAAGCCAGGCCTAGAAGATAGTTGCTTGAAATAAATGCCTTTGTGATTAAAAGCAGGGTTTTGTTTTTTCTTTCTTTCTTTCTTTCTTTCTTTCTTTCTTTCTTTCTTTCTTTCTTTCTTTCTTTCTTTCTTTCTTTCTTTCTTTCTTTCTCTCTCTTATTGTCCTCTGTCTATCTGACTATCTAGACCTTAAAACAGAATTTGAGGACAACAGAACAACAATTTAGGGGGGAAGAGGACCTGGGACCCTGTTGATCAGTCATCTGATAGGCCTCCAGAATGTAGCGCAAGCCTGTACTTTATGTATAAACTATTGTGTTGTGACAGTGAAATCTAGTTTGATCTAGACTCTGTCAATCAAGGTAAAGGGCCTCTCAGTGTGCATGAGATGTCACAATCGTAACAAGAGGGAGAGTGAAATGGACAGACAACATTCTCCTCCAAAGGTTGATAAGGAGAGGAAGGCATTTGCGGAAACCAGACATAAGAATAAATTTGTGAATAGGACACAGTAGAGTTGCATAGCTTGAATGCTTTTATATTGATCAACTATTTTCAAATTCAAAGAAAAAAACGATCAACGAAGGTATTATTCCTCCCCCAACATGACTTAACACAATCCTATGGTTGCTCCAAATGGAGTTTTAACAGTGAGACAGCCAGTGTCATTTCTTTTTTTTTTTTTATTCAATTGTGTATGTGTGTGTGTGTGTGTGTGTGTGTGTAGAACCACAGGCGAATTCAGGAACCACCATGGACGCCTCCACCTCCTCCTTGTTTACTCCGCCCCGGGATTCACAGGCTCCGCCCTACCAGGATCAGAAACGCAGGCTGCCCCCGCTTCCACCCGGCGTCTATACGTGTGGTCTAGGATCCGAACTCAGGACCTTCCGCCTGCAAAGCAGAGGCTTAACCCCTGAGCCACCTCTCCAGCCCCAGCCAGGCCAGTGTCATTTCTGAAGTTTGGTTCCTGGGTTGAGGTCATATGGCCTTTGTCATCTTTACTTTACATCTCAACCTAGGACAACACGCAGGAAGCAGAAGGTGATAATCCTGGTCTTCAACTTGTTCAATTGGTGCCACGGGCTAACACTGGCTCTCCGAGACAAGTCTTAGAGACAAGCTCTCTCTGCTAGTTATGTGGATCTGAAGCTATTCAGACTTGCTGGAATAATTCTGTTTACCTGGAAATACAATCTTGAGTTTATCTAATCCAGTCCAAGGAAACAGGGCTGAGGATGATACATTCTGCTTTAAGTACAGGCCTGAACTGAGTCCTGCCTCTTGAAATTTTTCTCCACCTACATGCTCCCTCTTTGGGCCTGTTGACTGTTCTCAAATGATAAACGTATATATCCATAAGCATCTCTACCAGCATATTTAGGTATCTACGACGGTGGCAAGAAACCAAGACTGGTTCGTGCAAATCCATGACAGGGTCTAGTCTTTCTGCAGTCACACCGCCAGTGCAGATTCTAGACTACTGGGAGACCAGCTGGAGACACATCCTGTTTAATGTGGAGCTTCTCTATTCAGAATAGAGGACGTCGATGCCTTCTCCGTCTCCATCCGGTCACATTTCCCAAGCAAAGTATTTGCCCAGTTCTGCTGCAGCTCTTACGATAAAGTGTGGCTTAAGAGCGACCGCAGGAGTTCAGAAAGTGGGGGGACTGGGAGTCTTGGACTAAGGATTTCAGAGCATCTCCTTGTCTTGTCTTTCCTGGGATTTCTCGGACTTTGTTTCTGGCAACCTCTCCAGTGTGTGAATTGCTCAGCCCGCAGAATAAAGACCGACTGTCACCTTTTTAAGCTCTGATGCAAGTATAATGGCAGCCTTTCCATAGTCACAATAAACAACTTGATGTCAGAAAATAGCGAAACCATCTCGAAGGACATTCAGACTTGAACACAGGAAAACGTGTGTCTTTATCAACTAGTGGATGATCTGCTGAACAGCCTGGGGACACTTACATGTAACCAGCATTTCTGGCTCCTCTTGTCCAGTGCTTTGGGGAGATGTTTTGAAGTCCAAGCCGAACAGGAGTCCCAGCGTGGACATGTTATATGAAAACATGGCAGATTCCGCTAGTTGGATACATTTGGGTATCAACTGCGGAGAAGTCAGATATCCCAAGTAACTTATCCTCAGCAAGGCTGTTTTTATTTCAGCAGACAAAACTTCATTTCCATGGCACGATCTCATCGGGTCTTCCTGTTTGACTTCCAGTGCTTCGTGCCATTTCTCTTATTTTACAGGGAAGGCAGAAAGGTTCAAATCCTAGATTCCTAGGGCTAATGGGTGCTGTGGGGTGAGGAACCAAACCTACCAGCTTCGCCTCAACTCTCTAGTCCCTGCTTGTAATGTCTGTATGCATCACTTCTTCCCACTCGTCTCGTTTAGCACTTAAAATATGCATGGGGAAAAGGCAGGAAGGAGGGAAGGGGGTCAGCTGAGACTGTGGATGAAGAATCTTTGGAAACCTTGCGTAAGTCCTCATCCGCCCTGTAACCAGGAAATGATTTAATCATTTAGCAGTGTCTGCTATGGATCAAAACACCTTCATCTAAGTGCACCAGAATATGAAAGCATCCTTTTTTCTAGAAATGCCATTAAGAAACTGGTTCATCTTCTGGGTACATTATAAAAAAAACCTGCTATTTAAACATACCACATTAAAGCAATCATGTAATTTATTTTCCTTAAATAATAATTTGCTACAATCCTGTCACAAATTTAAAAAAAATTTTTTTTTAAACATAGTATTCACAAAGGCAGAATTCTTTAGGACAATCAAAATCCTGGGATACTTAGAATAAATTAACATCAAATTGTGTTTATATTCAGATAGTCTGATCCTCTCCGTTGAAATGAAATGGAGACCATTGTAACTGTGGGTGAATGCAGACATTTGTTCTTCTATACAGAGACTCATTCTTTACATAGACTCAGCAGTAATGTGAAGCAAGTTGGGCATCCTGAGAAACATCCACCTGTGGGTTCACAGGCACGCACACATGGGCACGCACACACACACACACACCCACACACACACCCTCCCCATGGGACATCCTCAAAAAGCGAGGCTTCCTATGACCACTGACCCGTAAGTCTTTCTACAGAAAGACTAAAGGTTCTGAATTCTTGGTGCTCTCACCCTCACCTCCCACCCTGAGAAAACCATCTCCTTTCCAAGTGTGAGTATTTTGAGTATTCCATGGGCAGATCCAGGAGTTGGTAAATCCAGGTCTGCAGCTGAGTGTGCACCGGGAGGCGAGCAGACGCTGAGGAGTTACTTGAACATAAATTATTCATCTGGTTCAGGCTGGGTGTGGACCTGAAGAGGCAGGGGCAGTGGGGGGTGGGATGGGGGGGAGGGTGATGCTGGAACAGAAGTGAGCCCAAAGAGGAGGACACAAGGCAAAGGGGGAGGCAGGGTAGAACAAGTAATCTCCCATCCTCCAGTCTGAGGTTCCTGCGGGGACCCCCACTTGTGGTACATTCATCAGGGTCTCCCTGGGGATAGGGGCGGACACCGATTGCTCTGGAACAGCAGGGAGGAGCAGGAAGCTCAGCCCTTGGAGTCCTATATACACCAAAACATCTGAGCAAGCCTAAGCAGCCATATGGCGTAGCTTCTGGAGGGAGGGGCATCAACAGCTTCAGTCGACGTTCTCTCAGTTGCCCAAGGATGGTTGTCAGGGGATGTCGATGTCAGGGAAGAACGCGGCTCTCCATCTGAGGTTCCCTGGTATTTGTCTCTCGGGGCTCAAAAAAGCCAGAGTTGCATGCCTATCTACATCAGTTCTTATGTACAGGACACCCTTCTCTTCAGAAATCTAAAGTGCCTGGGTTCAAATGAGCTCATCCTTTTCCCACCAAAACCGGCATTTCATGGGGGAGAGGGGGGACTCTGGTAGGGGTGGCTGGGGAAGGTCTGTCCCCTTCACAGTCGTCCTAACTGGGATCCAGCCTCTGGACTAAGCCTTCTTCATATACCCGAAGAATCGCTTCACACACAAACTTGTACTGGCTCTGGAAGAGAAGAGAGAGCTGTTAAGTCTCAGGCCCTAGGGATATTGCAAGGAAAGACTAGGGAGAACTTAAATCTTCCAAGAGAGAGGGACTGCCCCCAGAAAACGGGTGCGTAGGTATGTGTGTGTGTGCCTGTGTGGATGTGTGGGTGGGTCTAGCCCTTTGGGGGAAGAGCACAGGTCACTGAAGGATCATCCTAGTGAGACATGCCATGGTCAATCATGGTTTGTATTTGTGTTCAGTACAGACACATTTTTATTCTAATACTTTTGATTGGTGACCAGCTGCACCCTTGGCTATGGGGCCATAGATTAAAAAGGGATGACAAGGTCTTGCCAAGTGGAGTGTGGCTTTAAATACAGAAGATTCCATTGATCATGTGCGTGTATAAGGGGTGGTAGTCTCTGCATGCACACGCACTAGTGTACATGCCTGAGGTTGCTATCAGGAACCATCCTCGCTTGCTCTTCTACTTTATTCTTTTTGGGGCAAGTTCTCTAATCAAAACCAGGGCTCATTGATAGTGCTAGGCTGGCTAGCTTGCTCTGGGGATTCTCAGTCTCTGCCTTGCAATACAGACTTCCTATCATCTTACCTAGAATCTGGAGGTCTTGTTTCTGCAGCAAGGGCTTTAACCACTGACCCTCCTCCCTGGGTCCTGACTCTTTTTTTAAAACCAGATTTCCTAGGTATGAACTAATATAAAACTCCAAGGACTCATAATTAGGGAAATCACAGAGATTCAGTCCACACGTCTGTGACGGTCTGGAGTTGGCTGGAACACGGCGTTCTGTTCCTTGCTACGCTCACTCCTTCTCACCCACCCTGGGGGGTTTGGCCCGAGAGGCTACACTTCTAAGAAGACTTCCTCATTTTTCCCAAGTCTCTTCCAGTGTGTTCTCAGTCACCTCTGGAACCTTCCTTACGAAGGCTGAGATTTAAAAAGGAATCAGCCGGTGATGTTTAACATAAGCGTGGGTATCGCCTCCCCGGACAGTTACGACACTGAATGAGTGAAAGAACAGAGGGATGACTATGGGATGGCTGCCATGACGCACAAGGGGAAAACGGGTCTGGAGACGGAGTCAGGGACCATCTGAAGGGACCCAGTGTATTCCCGCCCCTCTTGCTGCCTCTGGGTTGAAAAGCAGAGGTTTCCTCCTTGAGGACACTGGAGTGGACATGGCATAGATGGCAGACAGCCAGAAGGAGAGATGGGGGGAGGGACTCCAGCAACCCTGCTTCCTTCTGATAGACACATTGACAGGCAGGATACAAGCGCACTGCTCCCCGGAGGAGTGCTAGGTGGGATACACCGGAGGCATCGTGGGCTTTGCAGTCTGTAGCCTCCGATGCACTGCCTGAGATGTGACTGAGCCTAGGGAGCCAGTCGGTTCCCGTGAGAGACCTCAGAAAGCACGGACCTCTGTCACCTTCACTGTTGGCTTATACTCACTGATGTCTGCACCATCATGGCACGCTGGTCTCGCATCTTCCGGACAATATCCAGTGGGTAAACAGGTAGGTTCCTTTCGATTAAGCACATGGCTGTTTCCATAGTGACCAACACGCCAGTTCGACCTATTCCAGCACTGGAGAGCAGAGAGAGAGAGAGAGAGAGAGAGAGAGAGAGAGAGAGGAAAGACTTGGGATTTACCCTGGAAGCATGCCTGCAGGGTTTAGCTGAACCCCAGATTAGGGTCTGTGTTTATCCAGAGAGAGCTGTGTGACCTTGGCCTTCAAAGCCCACTCAAGACTGGCTGAAGATCTCGTCCCCCGTGGATCCCGAGGCTGGAACTTAACAAGAGGTAAAGGGCAAAAGTCCACTCTCTTTCTCACTCACTTCTACTAGGAAGGTCAGAGACCTCAGGACAGAGGGGGACTTTTCTCTTCAGCTCTTACGTTTTCCCGACCAAAATCTTTGGAAATTGTGAGGAAACAGATAGAGCTTCAAAGGAGCCTGCCGCTTTGTGAGGTGACAGTGTCTGCCCATTCTCCTGGCTTCTCCCTGAGGGGTATGAATATTAAAAATAGAACAGCAACTCGCGGTACCTGCAGTGAACCAGGACGGGCTCCCCGTCCATCCTCAGGGACCTCATGTAGTTCACAAACTCCAGGAAGTCAGAGGAATCATCCGGCACACCGTGGTCTGGCCACGCGACATACTGGAGATGGGTCACCGTGTGTTCTTCCCCGGTCTGTGGAAGATGCCGTGGGCTGGGTGAGTGAGTTCTGACCCACATGCCATCGAGGGCGGCCCCCTGCCCCCTGGGTTCTCCCTCCTCTGTGCTCAGCTCTCCTTCAGCCAAGTCCTGCCAGGGCTGGGCTCTAGCCTCATGTCTATGGTGTGAGGCTCAAACCTGGGCCTCGCTCACGACAATACGGGCTCCGTCACTTCACTAAACACATGTTCTACCACTGACCCCTAACTGGAACCCTTTCATGAATACATACATGCATTGTGACACAAATACATAGCACATGAACTTTACTATTTTAACTCTTTTTCACATGTAAGGGTTGGTGGTAGCGAGTATATTTACAAGACTGGGCACCTCTGACAACTGTCTCCTTCAGAATCTTTCTATTGCCCAGACATAAACTCTGTAGCCTTAAAAATGGAATTCCCCCATCTTCTAATCCTGGCAAATGCCTCTCTGTATCTATGAATGTACTATTCTAAGTAATATCAATAAAATCTTGGAATCTGAAGTATTTTCCTTTCCTGACTAGCCCCCCCCCTTTTTTTTTTGCTTGGCATAATATCCTTAAGATTTGACCATGTTGTGGTATTTGCAAAAAACATCTTCCCTTTTAAAGACTGAATGTTACTCCACACCGCAGTCCTTGATGCCCTTTCTTGGATTGCCTCCTTTTCTTGACTGACATGACTAGGGAGCTCTCTGAAGGAGCAACTACATTCACTGACCTGCCCACCAGGAACTATCAGCGGTACTAGCAATTTCACACCTGCCCCTCAGAGCCCCCCTCACCTCAGTGTTCGTGACCAGCATCTCTCGGGACACGTAAGCGATGGTGCAGTCTTCGGCCTGACACTGGATGTGAAAGATGCCGTGGACCATGGTGTCGGGGGGATCTGGCCAGTACTGGTGACATTTGGTCTGGAAGAAACCCAGAGTGTGAGTCGGCCTTCTCCAGGAGTGCACATAGGACCAGCTGCCTGTGGACAGGTGGACTGGTCAGGCCTCCGTGTAGCCACATCCACTGTCACTTAGGGGACCGTATAGGAGAAATTCAGATAAGGCCCATTTGTGCCTGTGTACTAGAGAGTGGGTGGGTGGGTCAGCCTGCCAGGGGCCAGTCAGCTTGCAGCGGGGGCTGCAAACAGGACCTGACTTCACAGGCTACCTCCACCTAACTCCCCACCCAGCCCAGGCCAACCCTGGTCCTTCAGGCTTCCGTTCTACTCTGAGCAGCCCCTTCTACCTCAACCCTCAACTACTCAGGTCAGGATGCAGTGGTGGTGGAGAACACATGTGGGTGTCTCTTTGCTTACTGGAGGTTTGACTTCTAACAGCCACGAGATATGCACCAGTTAGATACAGGTGTCCACTTGACAACTGAAGGCTGAGGTTCTGGGCACATGTATGAAGAACTGGTAGCTAAGGTAAGCAAGACTGTGAGAGACTGCTAATTGATGTGGGAAGACACAGCTCATAGTGGGTGGGCCATTCAATTCACAGACAGGTGGAAAAGCTAGAGAAGTTTGGTTTAATAGTTTGGCAGTGTAGCATGAACGAAAGTATGTTCCTCTCTCAGCTCTTGCTAAGATATGGTGTAGGGTCTCCACATCAACTGAATGGGGGTGGTCAGAGGTTCCTCTAAAGTCTTGATTAAAAAAAAAAAAAATCCCTGACCTGAGATAAGTACTCCCTTTCGTGTGAGTAGTCAGGGTCCTGGGCTCTCAAATGTACTCACAGAAAGTTCCTAACAGAGCCAAGATGTCCCATAAAGAAGATAAGGAACACTAAGGGACCTGCCAAGATCACGAGCTGCTAAGACTCCTTTAGCATCCATCCTAGGGCTGCGGCAGGGTCTTCTACAGCCGTGACGTTTCCAGTGTCAACACTTCCTTGTAACCCTTTGGATTCTCCCATAAGCCACTGTAGCTCCAGCCTCTGGCTTTCCCACTAAGTGCAATCTATTCATTCCATAATTCCTCCGTCAGTCAAACTCTGACTCATTAAACTTTAGGGGAGAGGATTTCTCTCACCTCGGCCTCCTGGGTAGCTTCATTCTCGGCAAGCATTATCACGCCCACCTTAAAAAAAAAAAAATCCTTCCTCAAGCCTAGCTTCGAACCAACTTAAGACATGTGGAATTTGTTAGGAAATAGCGTTCCTAGTCTGATTTCAAATGTCACAGTGAATATCTGAAATTAAAGTACTCTGTGGGAAGGCTGGGGTTGAGGATTTACTTGGATACAGTAACTGTGGGTAACATATCTTGGTGAGATTCTTAATGTCCCTAGACTCAGAGGGGCTGTCAGGCTGAAGGATCAGAGGCAGATGTGACGGATATGGCTGTGTGTCTCTTTGAGCTTTTATTTTATCTCCTTATCTACGCAGAAAATCCCTCGCCATAAGTGCTCCGCGGGTCTTGCCCCAGGAAAAAGGGGGTGTAAGCTATTTTCTGAAGTAATTCACCTGTGCAAGGCAGAGCTACATGCACCAGGGTTTCTTAAACAGCTTTTGCCACAAAGAGTCGGACCGAACTGGGGTTTTTATCTCTGATCAAATTTAGAATTTAGGTCTATTTAAATTTAGAAACACTGGGGGGGGGGTCCAGTGGAAGTATACATAGAGATCTGGGGGGTTGATCCTGGTTAATTAGCTCTACAATGTAGTATGTGATCTTAGGTGAGTTACTTCTGTGAGGCTGTTTCACTTGACTGTAGGGGGAGGGAAACAACTCGAGGCCCCCAGGCTTCAGTGAGTGCGCACCAAGTCACCAGACAGCCCCAAGATAGGAAGTGGGAGCATTTCTGATTTTCAAACAGATAAACTAAAGCTCAGAGAGTAAGTGCACCTGTGTCAGGTCATATCAATGTTCAAGAACTATAAGAGGGGCCAAGGATATGTTGCTCAGTTGGCAAAGCGCTCACTTAGCAAGCATAAGGGCCCAGGTTCAAGCCCCATCAGTGTATTAACTGGGTGTGGTGGTCTCACAGCACTGGGCAGATAGAGGCAGAAGGATCAGAAGTTCATGATCATTCTTAACTACACAGTGAGCTCAAGACCAGTTCAGGCTGCATGAGACCCTGTCTTGAACAAAGAAAGAAAAAGAGAGAAGAAAGCGATGGAGACAGAGTCTGAATTTTATTCCAGACATGATATGTATGAAGTAAGTTCATCTCTGCAGGGCCATGAGACATGGACAGGGAACTCAGAGAGGGCAGTAAGTAAGTTCTTTGGGAAGAGCCACATAACCCTGTGGGCACCAGCCGCAGAGTCTGACCGACAGATACAACACCGTCAGTTGTTGTACTGCCCCAGATCTCTTCCTGGGCTGCCCCAAAGCTCCTCCTGTCGACCCCATGACTGTCTGGGGTCCTTACTTTGATTCAGGGCAATTCTCTGACTCAGGAAATGAAGAAAGATGAGACCCAAAGTCACCCCACATAGAGTGTCTGCTGTGGGTAGAGGCCAAGTCCAGGGACGTCTATCTGCATCTCACAACCTGCCCCCACACGGGATCTCCTGTAGCCCAGGCTAGCCTGAAACTCTTATGTAACCTTGAACTCCTGATCTTCCTGATGCTACTTCTCAAGCTCCGAAATGACAGGTGTGGGCCACCATACCCAGCTAGAAGTTAATTTCATTCATTCATTCATTCATTCATTCATTCACTCATTCATTCATTCATTCACTCATTCATTCACAAGATCTCATGTAGCCCAGACACATATACTATGTAGCTGAGGATGACCTTGAACTTCTGATGCTCCTGCTTTTGCCTCCCAAATGCTCCAATAGCCTGTGCTACCCCACATCTAGTTTATGCAGTGCTGGGGAGCCAACCCTGGGTTTTGTACATGCTCAGGAGCCATGTCCCCAGTCCATGGATGTTTATTTTAAAAACACTTAAAACCACCCAAGATACAGGTATTGCCACCGCTGCTGTAGTGATGAGGAAACTTAAGTCGTAAAATCCTATTCAAGGTCACATAGTTAAAACCAGAAGTTCTGGGGCTGGAGATGTGGCTCAGGGGATAAGACTCCATCTTGCGAGCAGAGGGTCCTGAGTTCGGAAAAATGCCAGGCTGTTCTGCAGCAGCCTGCACTTCTGGCCCTGGTGGGCGGAGCCTGGGAGATTCCCGAGGAAAGCAAGAAGGGGGTAGAAGGAATCCAGGGTGATTCCTGAAGTCATCCTCTTTTCTCTAAAGGGACACACGGTACCCTCTCCTCCACCTCCACCCCTACATTAAATAAATAAATAACTTTTAAATAAATAAATAAATAAATAAACAAAACAGGTTTCTAGAACCAAATATTTCCTGTGGCCCCATAGATCTTAAATGACCGGGAGAGAAGGACAATTATCCATATTATTCATACATACATGTAAAATATATTTTTCTCCTTGGAAGAAACCTATGACGTGTAAGACAGAGATAGTTCTTTCCAACTGAAAACAATTCCTCTAGGAAGAAGCCCTGAGCTCAAGAGCGGGAGAGGCCAACAAGAAGCACGGTGGGTAGAGATGAACAAAGGGAGAAACCACAGTGACCCCGCAGAATGGTACCCAGTGCCCGCCCATGGAGGGCCTGCAGACCAGCTGTGTTCGCATGCAGACTTGGCACGGTGCAGAGAAGGAAAGGGGGCTCCCCTGCGCCCGGTCCACACCTGCTGGGAGAGCCGTTCTCCTTCCTCCATGCAGGGCACGCGAAGAACAAAGACCCTCTAGAAACTTCTGGGAAAAAGAAGGACTGTTCAACTGCAAGGACTGACGATGGATCCGGAAGAAGGGGGGGGCAGGGATGAAGGGAAGTCAGGGACTGCAGGACAAGGGCAGAGGTCACCGGAGAGTCTGTAATAAGAGAGAGGGAAGCAGGCGCCCTGATTTTGAAAGAATGGGCTACTAACCGAACAGTTACCAGGGCCAGAAGTGCTAAAGGGGCCTGGGGCCTCACCAGCAATGGGAGATCCAATAGGAGCGGTATGGTGGGTTCGGCTAAGAGGAAAGGGCTGGGAAACATATGGAGGGGACCTTGGGTGAGCTTGGGTTCTGAGTGACACCAAGACGGGAGGGGAAGGCTGCAGCTCAGAGCAGGAGGGGGGCAGGACCTGTAACGGCAGGAACGTGAGGCTTCTCAGACCATAGAAGGGACCCCTCCTCTTGGGCTGGAACAAGCACAGTGAGGGAAGGAGGGGGAGCCACCAGGGCAGATCACCTGTCACCCACAATTCCTATGGGGCTCCCTGTGCTCTGAGGCTCAGAAGAATGTCCGTCCAGCTGGAAAGAGGAAACTGAACTTGGAACCAGCAAGCAGCTAAATGGACGCATCTTCAAAAGCGCCAAGCAATTCATTCCGTCGTGCCGTGGAAAACCTACCTCCCTGTCTGTTGCTTTTAACTCTATTTTCCTAACAGAGATGAGAAAGCAGTTTGGATCTGGAGCCGGAGGGGAATGGTATTTAGAACTTGTGGCATTGCTTTGTGCTTCGTTTGCTGATTTATTTATGTTTTTATGACATAGCGTCATCTCCCGTAATCCAGGGCGATCTTGAACTCATTACACAGCCGAGTGTGGCTTTGAGCTCCTGATCGTCCAGCCTCTATATTCCAAGTTCCAGCTTGACAGGCATGTGCCAGCATGCTTAGCTCTGGCTTGTGCTTTTTGTATATTTTTTTCATTCATACTTTCTATTGACGGCAGGTGGAGTATCTTCAAAGTGAAGTATCTTCCAAAGCCAAAAAAGAGAGTCAATTAAAGAAAAAGAATGAATAAGGTCACAGCATCGTTCTGGTGACAGCCATGACAATGTATCCAAATCCCCACTATTGTCACTGCTGGATAGCGGTTATGTAAATCTACCATGATCACCTGGTTGTGGTGGCACAATCTGTAATCCCAGCATAGGCATGTACCATGAGGCAGAAGGATTACCATGAGTGTGAGACCTGGACTAGAGCATGTGTGTGGGGGTGGGGGTGGGGTGGGGTGAGGGGGGTGCTGTGGGCCAAGTATTCTTCCGAGAGACTGTCTGCATCAGAACCCCCAGAATGCCACAAGACAGGGGCTGTTGTGACGCCACTTGACACGGTTCCTAAGCCACACAGGTAGGGAGTGAACCTGGGCGCCTTCTTAATCCACCACACCAGATGACAAGCAGAGAACTGCAGGTACCTTAGAGAAGCCGAGAAGCTGGCTGAGGGAATCTGCTTCCCTAAGCTCAAAAGTTCAATTGGTTTCTTATCAAAACAAAAACAGACCAAAAAACAAGACATTCAGCCAAAAGCAAGAAGGAAGACCACAGAGCTCTTGCGTGCTGATACCAACTAAGCCGCAGCTTCTTGGGTGGCCGAGATGAAGGAAATGGCAAAAGAGCTGCCAGGATTAGAAGCTGCTTCCCAGCATGTGCCCTTGGGCTTCTGAAGAACAGGATTTAAGAGGATGTTCTTACTGCCCCTTGGGGACTTTTATTATTATTACTCATTTTAAATAGTGGCTTACATAACAGGAAGAGGTTCTGATCGACTGAATGACAAGGCTGGGAGTGACGCTAAGACAAAGAAATAAAGCTGAAAAGCCTCCCTAGGGGCCAGATGTGGGAATGGGCAGGAGAAAGGTTCAGGGTCTGATCACTGGAGATGTCCATTCGGAGGCTCTGG
Organism: Typhlomys cinereus; assembly: GCA_023101885.1. Classification (NCBI taxonomy): domain Eukaryota; kingdom Metazoa; phylum Chordata; class Mammalia; order Rodentia; family Platacanthomyidae; genus Typhlomys; species Typhlomys cinereus. The sequence goes on from JALPQD010000663.1 coordinate 182,154, forward strand.
AGCGGAGATGTACACGTCATTTGGAGACCCTTCCCAACCATGAGATTCATTATCTGTCTGTCTGTCTATCTAATCCATCCATCCATCCATCCATCCATCCATCCACCCATCCATCCCTCCCTTCCTCCCTCCCAATGTGGTATCTCTCTCTCTCTCTCTCTTCCCCTCCCTTCCTCTCTCCCTCTTTCCCTCCCTCCTTCCTAATGTGGTATCTACCTCTCTTCCTCTCTATCTATCTACCTCTCTTCCTCTCTACTTACCTATCTATCTATCTACCTACCTATCTATCTACCTATCTGTCTCTCTCTCTCCCTCCCTTCCTCCCTCCCAATGTGGTATCTACCTCTCTTCCTCTCTATGTATCCATGTATCCTTCCCTCCCTCCCAATGTGGTATCTATCTATCTATCTATCTATCTATCTATCTATCTATCTATCTATCCGTCTATATCTCACAATGTGGTACTATGAGTATGTGAATCAGAAATCAGGTCACTTACCCGTCCTCGCTCCGTGAGAGTTGTCAACATGACAATAAGCGACAACTTCTGATCCCAGACAACTTGCCAAAACTGCGCGCAGGTGTGGGGCAGCGGTCCCTGAGTGGCGATGTACTTGTTCACAAGGGTAGAAGCAGGAATCTCCATCTAAGGAGAGATCAGCAAGCATGAGGACTGATGAACTAATGCTCCAAGGCGGAGAGGGCTCTGCATTTCAAAATCTACTCACAAGATGAATCACACAAGAAAAAGACCTCTTTATCAGACCATGCAGTGAGGAAAAAAATAAAATCAAGGAAAGAGTCATTTTTTAGATTTGACAGAATCACTGCAGAAATGGTACAATCACCCAGCAGACTGACTTCCACGGGCACAGTTCTTGCCATTTTGCTATAAATTGACCGTAATCTGAAAACACACTTATTTAAGTCAGGCTTTGGCAGGTGATGGTCTTACAGCCTAATTTTCTTTCCACCTTGCTAACTACAAGTGGTTTTCAAACAATTTGAAATGGTTACATTCTTGATGCAAAGACCAGAAAGTTTACCATCTGGTCAGATGCAGAAAGTTTGCTAGTCCCTGTTTTGGATGAAGAAATTTTAGTTCAGAAAGGTCAAGAAAATTGCCCAATTTCAGACAAAAAAAAAAAAAAAAAAAAGTGAATGCTTTTTCCCACAAGAGTTGACTCTTCTTTCTTATTAACTTCTTCTTTTGGGTTATATGTACAGAATTCTTATTTTTCTTACTGTAAGTAGAATGGTGGGAAACCATAGAATGTTACAAACATACCATCAGCAGAAACAAATGCATAAATGGAAATAGCCTTAACACTAGCAGATAAATTATGAAATTATGAAATCTTATCCTTGGCTTTGTCACTTTTCAGGAGATTGGGTGTGGCTGTAGATACTTTGTGGCTTTTCATCTCTGTGAACCTGAGTATTTCTTTAAGGTTTTAGTGTGTGTGTACTTGTACATGTATGCACACTTAATGTGGGCGTGCCCTCCCATGCGCTTGTACATGGAAGCCAGGGTCTGATGTTGCGGTTCTTCCTTATTTTTGAGACAGGGTATCTCATTTACCCTCGCTAAGCTGGCAAGGTTGGATCTGCCTGTCTCCTCACTCACAGCCTGCCCTCCAGCACTGGGACTACTAACATGCACCATTGTGCCTGGCTTTTACACGAGTGCTAGGGATCTGAACTCAAATCTTCAAGCTTGTTGCAGCAAGCACTTTACCCACTGAGCCAGCCCTTAAATTTCCTGCTCTGTAAAGCGAGACCACTCATTCTCCCCACATGGTCATTGCACTGCAGTCAGTGATGGAGTGAATGAGAGGGTGCTTTGTCTCGGGTGAAGCACCCCCCACAGGACATATCCCACCCGTGTTCCCATGGTCAGTAGGCTTTTCTTAAATGCCCATACTCCCGGCTTACATTCACATAACTGGCGTTAATATAATCTTCATCTCCCTGCAGTAATACCCGGGTGGTGTCATCTGTGGAGAGAGAAAAATTTACCCGTTATTTTTATCATCCCAAGCAAACAAGGGTTCAGTTCCCAGCCCCTTCTGCAGCTCTCGCCTCATTAGCATAAACACTATTCCCCAACTGTTCCAAGTCTGAGATGGCAGCAATAAAGACGGTGGTGTTTACAGACACACTGAAAACCAGTCCAGAACACCAGACAATCTGTTTTAAAAAGGGAAACATTATCTCAGCGGTGGAGGGGTGGGGAGGCGCTCAAGCTGGATACTCACAAGGCAGTACGTCTTTATACCGGTTTTTGTCCAAATTCTGAGGCAGCTTCGCGAACGTAATGGCTAAACCTGGCTTCTTTCTGTAGAGTTGCTATCAGACAAATAGAGAAGTTAAAAAAAAAATCATTACGATGAAGGAAGTCTGAAAGTATATTTTAATGTCAAGGACTATCATGCAGGGCATCAAAACCGTAACATTTTAGACTGAAATCTGCAATTCTTAGGACAAATTAACTAAATTCATATAGATGGATATGTTTGTTACATATTAAAAGAAAATCTTCCCGATATGAAATTCTGCAATCCTAGGACAAACTAACTAAAGTCATATACATCTAATCTATCTATGTACATACATACATAAATAGGCATGTCTGTGTATATATCTGTGCTTGTATATATATACTGCAGGATCTTTTAGGGGGAAAAAAAAGCAGGGGTCTGAGTCACATGAAATGGACTCTGGTTAAATTAAACTCTATTTTTATGACAATTACTTGTCAGGCACTAAAAGCAAGTAATAGAGATGGGGGAGAATCTTGAATCATCTAAATTAGTCTAAAATCCCATTTTCCTCCAGTCTAATGGCATGAACGGCATTCTTTGCTTCAGAGCAAGAGCACTTCACTCGTCATTTCAAAAGTATATTTCTACAGTAAAAATGTTCATCCCAATATAGTAACTTTATTTAAAGAGACGTTTCCTATACTCATGACCGCTACCAAAAATTAAAATACAACTTCCTTTCACATATTTATGGGCACATGTTAGACACACAGACAAAGTGCCTGCTACAATTTTCACCACCACTGTGGGAATTATTACTAGTGTTTTTATTTTGCAAGTGATGGCCAGGGGTGAAAGCTCTGCCCAAGATCATAGACTCAGGTCTGCTGGGGATGTTTCTGTTCTCTTTCCGGTACAGCTCCGTCCCCACTTTGACAAAAGTCACTAAGTCTTTTTTAAAAGTGGTTCTTATCAGCCCTCTGGGAACTCGTTTCTTTCCATATTGGAAGGAATATCAACTTTTTTTCTGACTGAAAATTTGAGAAATTCAGTCTGGTACAAAGGAAGGCCTTATCAGTGACTCCATAACTCTGAGATAATCTTTTTTTATACTTTTCCCAGCTTATTTTTATTATGACATGTATACAAACATATAGTACAGGTATATATACCACATTGTTTTTTAAAGTATTTTGCTTATTTGAGAGAGAGAAGGAGAGAGCAAATGGATGTTTGCGTGTGATGAGTAGAGGTCAGAGGAAAGTTTTTGGAAGTCAGTTCTCTCTTTCCACTATGGGAGCTCTGGGCATTGACTTCGGGTTGCGAGGGGGAGGGGCAGGCACCTTACCTGCTGAGCCATCTCTCTGGCCCAATGGTAGAATCATATAGGTAAAAATGAGACTGAAGCACCTACTAGTATCCCTTATGCTATAGTCAGTGGAATCCGAGTGTCTTTAAATAAAGTAATAGAGAGCTATGATGGCTAACCTTGCTGGCCAACTGAAATGGATGGACAGACATCTTGGGTGGACTGAAAGAATAATAAAGCAAACCTCTGAGTGTGTGTGGAACTTTCCAGAGATTATCACTCTGAATGGCGGGGGCACCATCCCACAGGATGGAATGAGAGGGAAAGAAAGCAAGAGGAAGTCCATAGCATGGGTGTCCTGTCTCTTTTTTCCCGGCTGCCATGACAGAGCAGCTCTTCCCCTTCCTGCCCTACGCCACAAACTCAGCCTCCCTGTATGTCCAGAAATGATGCAGTCGGCTGACCAGGGACCGTGACCCTCTAGAAACAGTGAACAGAAATAAATCCCGTCTCTTTGGCATCTATCACAGCAATAAAAAGCTAGCAAGCATTCCTTAGAAAAAGTTTCAAGGTCTTTTTTTTTTTTTACCTCTAACAAGGCCAAGTCCTGTGGCACGTAAGTTTACTTAATTCTGATCAGCTAAGCAGTTCTCAAGCTAATTTAAACACGAAGGTCTTAGCATCTCATAGTAAGTGCACTAGGAAATATGAACATAATTCTGACGCCTGTTTTGCCCTTCTTATTACTTAGTGTCCATTTCCGGTGTAACTAGATAGTCTCTCATGCAGATGAACTTAATGGTTCAGTATCTAGGTTAGTGTAACTCATCTTTAGCTGGTCATTAGACTGCTGTCAACAATTTTGCTCTTACAAGCATTTAAGAACAGAAGTACGGCATCGGAGCATTTGTGTGTGTGTGTGTGTGTGTTTGTGTGTGTGTGTACAAGAGAGCATCTATGCGTACGCCGGCCTTGTGGCAGCCCAAGGGTGATTTTGGAAATCATCCTGGATTATTCTGCCCCCTTATGCTTTGCTTTGGGGTTTCCTAGGGTTCTTTCTGTCTTCTAGGTCTAGAATTGTAGGCCACAGCTGTATTTTCTTAGCTTTTTTTTTTTTTTTTTTTCTGAGAGCTCATTTAAGCTTTTTATTTTATTTAATTTTTAATTTTATTTTTCTAGTTTTACAAGCATATTGAGTACTTATCCCCGCTTCCCTCCATCCCCCCTCCCACCCTCCCACCTGTCTGCTTCTATGGACCCGAGGGTTCTTTCTGGCTTGTCTACTCCTGCATGTGTTCAGGCCTCTTATGGCATACCAAATTGCCTCTCTTTGGACAACCCCACTGATTGAGACATTTCCCTTCATTCATCCAGCTTTAGTCCCCAGGGTATCCACCATATGTTCTTATCTCTCTTGAGTTCCTCAATAACCTATGGGGTCATGTTGGTACGTCAGTCATTATGCAGGTCTAGTAAGGATAAATCTCACTGTAGTGAATTCCTAGATGCAATAGTCCTGCCTTGAATGAAATGTCTTGTCCAACGGTGAACCTTCCCATCTTATAATCTCACCACCTCTTCTTCATGAGGTTCCCAAAGCCTTAGGATGGGGAGAGATGAAGTTGGTTCATTCTGGGTGAGCCTTGCTGGGTCACCCAGCATTTTTTATGTGGGATTTTGGAATCTGAATTCACATCCTCTTGTTAACGAGGCAAACAACTCCTAAGCCATCTCTCCAGCCCCAGAGTATAAGAGTTAAGAAATACGAATTTATTTGGAGTTCAGGGCTTGGGGTCAAGGGGACTGTAATTTAGCCTTGACATGGGAGAGCATTGGAACAGAAGGGATAGCTTAAGGTCAGAGAAGATAGGGAGAGGGTCGCCATTAACAGCCTGGTGGGAAGAGGAAGACAGGAGGGAACTGGAGGAGAAACCAGGGAATTTGGAGAAGAGTGCAGGAGAAGGAACAGGAGAAGGGCATTCTGGAACATATTTCAAAGAACTGAGACAACACACGTAACCAAATTGCAGTAATGTAGCTTTGTTAGTTCATCAAGTTCATGCACAACAGTCTCCACTTTGCATTTGAAACAGGCTAAATACCCCACCCCTATTGCTGCGGACTGTACTATTTGGTAAACTGGCTTCTGGAGATCTGTTTTCCTCTTGTTAAACCAACTGACCACGGTTCACGGAGGAGTGCAAGCATGGATGTCCGAGATCGTGATAAAAGTGCTATCTTACACACCTGCTGAAATGTTTTGAATTTCCAAACTCCCCAAGAGCTCAGTGGCTGATCCTCACCGAGCTAGCTTCAGCGCTTAATAATCAAGCAGCAGCCAAACAACGTCTTGATACCCGTGGGCTTTCACAGGCACTGTAGTGCATTCTAGCTATAAACTCATGATTTATTGGAAGTTCTGTTTTCAGTCTGGGGAAGGAGGACATACACATCAGCCACATTTATCTAAGTGGCATTTTGCTCCTAAACGATTAACTGCATGGAGGTGAACTCCAATTAAATGACTATAGGCGAGCAAATCTAACTTAGAGATGATACATAATAGAAATATACCTGTAATCAACTTGACTTCTAGTAAACAAGCACAGATACAGCAAACGATCTTACATGCATCTCGGGAGTTATAACCTGTTGTGAACTAAGATGCAAACTACAAATAAAATTCTGTGTCAGTGTTCAAACTTCTTCAGATATGTATTCTGGATATTATCCGTCAGAAATGCATAAATGATTCATGTCAGGGAAGTTTATCTACAGCAAAATGTTTCTCTGTAGATCAAAAACAGTCTGGATACTCTCCAACCAGGAGAAGTGTTGATTTACATTATTGTTCAGCTATATAACAAAATTCTGTTTCACTTGGGCATGTGTCATGGCAATGAAAAGCTAAACAACTATTCCTTAGAAAAAGGTTTAATGTCAATAATAAAAGTATTGAGACAGACTAAAAGTACAGACGCAGGGTGTCTATTCATCTAGTGTAAAGTTACTGTAGTTACTCTTCGTGCAAAATGCTTATGACTAAACATGATGATCTCATTTATGTAACAGTGGTGCATGCATAGCACATGATATGTATAAGCACAATTCCGGGTCCATGCACCTGAGGATATATTTATATTTGCATGGGCATGGGACCACGTATGGAGGAATACACACCAAACGGCTACTTGCAAATTATAACATCAAGGAAGAAATTAACCGAGGTGGGGGAAGCAGAGACTTCCTTTCACTTTGGCTATTTCTGAGTTAGTTGAATAATGACAATGAGAGTGAAACTCAAATGACTGAAACAAGATACAGAAAAACAACAAGGACTGGTTGATAACTCAATGGTTAAGGAGCTTGCTGTATAAGCAAAGGGACTGGAGTTTGGATCCTCAGGTACTCTGCGAAATGCTGGGTAGGTGTGGCAGCCCACCTGTAAATTTAGCCTCAGAAGGCAGAAACTGGGGATCCCCACAGCAAATTGGCTAGTCAGAGTAACCCTAATGATTAACTCTTGGGTTTGATTAGAGAATCTCAAAAAGAAAGTGGAAGAGCTAATGAGGATTAGTCCTGATATCAATCTTTGTCCTCCACACATGCACAAGCATACACACATGTATGCATATGCACCTGCACATACACATATGCAAACATGTATACAACAACTATGTGTTCTCTCTGACTCACACAGGAAAACGGAAAAAAAGTTCAGAGTGAAGGAATCATGGGACCTGCTGCTTTCTAATAGAGACCATCAGCTCACACAGACCTGTGCTCCAGTCACTTGGGAGGAGGAGGCAGGAGGATCATTAAAGTTTGATGTCTGCCTGGAGCACATAGTAAGCTCAAGGTCAGCCTAGAAAACCTAGTGTTTGGCACAAAACAATCAATCAATCAATCAATCAATCAATCAATCAATCAATCAATCAATCAGTATCGCCAGCCTTGAAAGCCAGTTTTTTTATTTTTTACTTTTTTATTTTGTGAGTGAGTGTGTGTGTGTGTGTGTGTGTGTGTGTGTGTGTGTGTGTGTGTGTCAGAGGGCATTGTGTGTCCCTGTGGAGAACCAGAGGTCACTTTGGGAATCATCCTGAATTGCTTCTACCTCCTTTTCTTCACTCTGGGATTTCCCAGGACCTGCCCACCAGGGCTGAAGTGGGGCAGCCCCCGGTTCCACCATGGGACCTGGGATCTGACTCGGGACCTTTTGCTTGCGAGGCAGAGTCTTAACCCCTGAGCCATCTCTTCAGCCTAAAGCCAGTTTTTTAAAAAATTTTTATTATTATTTATTCAATTGTGTGTGTGTGTGTGTGTGTGTGTGTGTGTGTGTGTGTGTAGATGTGTGTAGAACCATGGGCGAATTCGGGAACCACCATGGACGCCTTTACCTCCTCCTTGTTTACTCTGCCCGGGGATCCACAGGCTCCGCCCTACCAGGGCCAGAAACGCAGCCCCGCCCCCCCCCCACTTCTACGCAGCATCTATACATGGGGTCTAGGATCCGAACTCAGGACCTTCTGATTCCAAGGCAGAAGCTTAACCCCTGAGCCACCTCTCCAGCCCCCCAAAGCTAATTTTTTAAATTGTACCTTTTCAGGGATCTATTCTCATCTCCAAGGTTCAATTGCCCTTGCTAATTTCAAAGTGTTGATTTAAAGCTCTCCTAAAGTTTTCAGCTACCTTTGCCCTTCCAAATGCAAATTTTGCAATTTTCACAGGAATCAGTGAGTCCTTGTTTTGATACAAATGGGTAGTTACTGTAGTGGCAATGTAGGAGCCAATTAAGGAGCAGGGGTCAGAAGGAGAAGATGGCTTCTGGTTTGGGTAAAGACGGGAGAAGATCCTCAGGGGCCTCTTGTGGTCTCTGTTTTCTATTCATGCACTCATCCACTTACCTATCCATTCATCCATCTGTTCATCCATTCACTTTCCTATCTACTCATCCATCCACTCATTCATCCATCCCTCTTTATCCATCTATCCACTCACTCACCCATCCATTTCACTCATCTGTCCACTCATCCATCCATCCATCCATCCATCTTCCTATCTACTCAACCATCCATCCCCTTTATCCATCTATCCATCTACTCACCCATCTGTCCATTTCATTCATCTATCTACTCATTTGTCCATCTCATCCATCCATCCATCCATTCATCCATCCATCCATCCATCCATCCATCCATCCATCCACCCACCCATCCACCCAGAGGCGTTATTTTCTTTGAGTGTTTCTCATTGTCTGTCAGTCAGACCCCATAAATCTCCAAGAGTCAGTAACTAATGTTAGTCATGATCTTGAAATATCTCTTTGCTCATAAACAATACTAGCTTTTACTTTTTGTAGTATTCTTATCCCATGCCAGATAATTTATTAAGCATTTATCTCATCTACTTCCTTAATAACCAATAACCAACAGTGGGCAAACAGGCAATGCTGCAGTCATGGTGACTGGACAACCTGAGGCTCTTTTTGTTGGGAAGCTGGTTTTTAAATAAAGGGTGGACGAGCATTACCTCAGAGATTTCATTCAAGAAACTCACCAAAGGCATATTTTCCTCCTTACTTAACCTGTCTCAGCTGCCTCTTGCAATGTTGTAAAAACCCATCTGTCCACTGATTTGTCTGTCCAATCCATCCATCCATCCACCCACCCATCTTCTATCTACTCATCCTACCACTCATTCATCTATCCCTCTTCTTTATCCATCTATCCATCTGCCCACCCATCCATCCCACCCACCCATCCATTTCACCCATCTATCTACTCATTTCTATTCACGCACTCACTCACCTACTTATCCGTTCATCCACCTATTCTTTCATTCACCTTCCTGTCCATAAAATGTGGAATAAACCATGTTGCCCCCAGCAAAGGAGAAGCTAGGAGCGGATCTGGGAGATGGCAATGAACCTGGACCTAATGTGGACCCCAATGGGCAACTTCAAACGGGGTGGACCACCTGGCCCTGGCTGAACAGAGTACAGTATTGCAGCAGTTTCAGTCTAGCCGCAAACGTTGCTATTTTTCTGCCTCTGGATGGTGCTGACCACAGCAAAAGTGCAATATTTTTATAATCTGAGACAACCCAAAATGGATGCATGCAACAGAACATGGAAGGACCAGAATTTGGTATTTACACTTTGAATGTATCTCTCTAGATTTTTGTGTGTGGACTCACTGGAGGGAAAGATGGGCACGTCAGGCAGGGATAAGAGGTGAGTCACAATGGGTAACCACCAGCCACTGACAACCCACAGACGACAACTTTAAGTATGTGTGTCTGTGAAGTAGGGTCTTGCGCTTGTTGTCCAAGCCCATTTAAATGATCCTCTCTCTGGCTTCAGCCTCTGAGTGCACCACCACTCCTAGCTAGATTTCCAATTTTCACAGAGATCTAATGCTAGTTTTATCCCTGATCAGGTATGTGACATTAGGCCAGTACTTTAAACTCACTTCTTACATTTCTAATGAGTGAGGTAGAGGCTGGAATGAGGCAAGGGCATAGGAGCATGCTTAGCATAATACGGAAAAAGAAGAAAAATGATCCAGGTCACCCTGGCAGCGTCTATTTTACAACGTGGAAAGAGGCCGCTGAGACAACATATGTGAAATACACTTGGTAGATTCCAAAGTACTCTAGAAATGATGATTATTAAGTGTGATTTTTTTCCTACAGCTGGGACCAAATGCTTTCCAGAACACATTTGTAATTGTTTACTGAAAGCCACCATGAAGCATGAGGGAATTCCCTTAATGGAAGAACGTTTCAGAGCAAGCTTTACAGGAAGTTGCCCTGGACTGTGGAGGTCTGTCCGCAGCCCACCGGCACAGGCAGATGTGCTGTGGGTCACAGAGCGGGCAGTGTGAACACCTGTGTCTTCTTCCTGCTCCTGTCTGGCTAGCACAGCCCTCATCACTTGCCAAGGAACTAGAGGAGGGGAGGACCTGGGTTCGAGCCCAGTGCGTGGTGACAACCACAATCATTGGCTGGGCATGATCTTGAAGCATCTCTTTGCCTATGAACAGTACCAGCCATTACTTTTTATAGTGTTCTTACAATGTGCCAGGTCACACATGAAGCATGTATGTATCTGGTCTACCCTCTGAGGTCAACCCCTGAAATACCCAGTTTACAGATGAGGAGACGAGAGTCACGGGATGAAGGGATGGAAGTAGTAGGTGGAGTCGGAATTCAAAGTCTGCCTGGCTTTATTGGCTAGACAGCCTTCTAAGTCTTTTCTAGCTCTGACGTGCACTTTAATAACAAACTCTTAGGCCAAAAGCAGCTCAGAGTTTCCCAAGCAGTGGTTGCGAGAACAAGCTCAAGGTATCCGGCCTGGGCTTTGGTCAGGCTTCTGCCCTCTACTGTGATCCCTTGCAGCACTCGCTGACTCTGAGATTCTGTTTCTTCCCCTGGATAATGGGATGGAAGAGCATCTAACAGGGCCGCTGTGACACTGTGTCCTTGGTACACAGGTTCCTTCCCGGCTGCTTCCTGTTTGGTCTGGATTCCCTTGAGCAGAGATGGGCGGTGTCTCCCACCCACTGCAATGGCAGTTTTACAAGCTGCCCCCAGGGGCCCGGCGCCTTGTAGCTCAGCGAGGAACCTGAAGAGACCGATGAGCTCTGGAGATCCCCACAGCCTCAGTACAGAGCAGATCTGCTTTTTACCGCCCAGTATTTCAGAATTCTGCAAGACCTTCTACAAAAAGAGGAGCTCTTGGGTTAAACTCATGACGTCTTGCTGGCATGTGAAACAAATGTATTCATACTGTAGCACAATTTACTTCCTTTGAGATAGAGTCTCCTATATCGCAGCATGGCCTCAAATTCACTATATAGCAAGAATGACCTTGAGCGACTTTTTTGGGGGGGTATGAGTGTGAATGTACACACATATGTGAGTGAGCATGCATGTGTGTGGCGGTCAGAAGTTGACAAAGGATCTTCCTAATCACTCTTCACTTTATACACTGAGGTAGAGTCTCTCCTTGAACTCAGAGCTCACTCATTCAGATAGTCTAGGTAGCTGGCTTGCTCTAGGGATTCTCTATATGCACCTCCCAAGTGCTGGGAATCACAGGTGGGCTGCTACACCCATCTGGCATTGACGTAGTGTTGGGGATCTGAATTCCAATCCCAATGCTTGTATAGCAAGTGTTTTTTACCCTTTGAGCCATTTCCCCAGCTCCAACCTTAAACTTCTTCTTCTTCAAAAAAAATTGTGTGTGTGTGTGCACGCATTAGTATTTGTACGAGTGCAGGAATTCGTGTTATGGAGCTCACGTGGAGGCCAGAGGACATTTTCAGGTGTCGATACTTAGGTTCTACCTTGTTAGAGACAATGGTCCACTTCCGACCATGGCGTCCAAAGATTCTCCTGTTTCCACTCACCCATCTCAGCACAAAAATACAAGGATTATAGACATGTGCTGCTGTGCTCAGCTTTTGTGACTTCTGGGGATTTAAACTCATGACCTCTTGCTGGTACCACAGTCTCTCCAGCTCACATAGGCCATTTCTTTTCCTTTTTTTTTTCCCTTCCCTGCAACCCACGCTTACAATAATAGGTCATTTCTGATGTTATCCTACTGTGACTGCTGGAGGAAGACTTTGGGAGAGGCAGCAATGGGCTGAAGGGCCTGACCTCATGTCTTCTCCTCCTTGCCTTCACTTTCTGGATCAGCAGGTACATGGAACCTCAGTTGACCCCAGGAAATTACCAGTGTGTGGCAGCTATGAGATGGGTCCCAGGTTAACAAGCTCCCCATGTGGTTTCCATGAGTGACCATAGCCGTGAACTTTAAGAAACACCCTCTGGGCTAGAGCCACGGCTCAGGGGTAAAGACTCTGCCTCACAAACAGAAGGTCCTTGAGTTTGGATCCAAAGTCCCATGTAAAAAATGGCAGTGCCCTGAACTTCCTGCCCTGGTAGGTGGAGTCGGGGAAATATCAGAGCGAAGCAAAAAGGAGGTAGAAACAATCCAGGATGATTCAGGGATACATGGTACACACACACACACACACACACACACACACACACGCACACACACACACCAGGCAAAATAAACAAAGTGAAAAAAAAACAACTCTTCCATACATAGATAAGTAGGTGTTTCTCGCTCAAGTTTTAAAACTTCTTTCAAAAGTTGACAAAAGCTGTACATGGAAAACCTTATGGAAGTCTATGATACATAAAACAAACAAAATCAAAGAGGAGCCCAGGTTTTTGGGAGGAAGCGTTCTTTGGACTGGGCTTTGGGTTTTCCTCAAGGAGAGCTCACAGTGCCTCCTTGTGGACTCTCCGATTAACCCAACCAGTCAACGCTGTGGCCATGGAACACATACTCATTACAGCACAGTCTTTACCCTTTGTCATACCAAATACAGACTGCAGGCTCCCTGTGGGTAGAATCCCCATCCCTGTCCCTTACCATGTTCCTGGCATCGTGCTAGGTATGTGGTAAACACCGAAGACTCAGTGAATGCCTGGATGAACACATGAGCACGCCATGGTACCTCTCTCAGTTCACACCATCCAGAGCACCGGACAGGGAAAGCTCACACAGTCTGGACGGCGCTGAAGCTCTGGGGAGCACATATGCCACCAGCTTTCAGCCCAGCTTCAATGCCACCAGGGCGCAGACTTACTTTTTGTTTTATACCACGCAGTCAAGGCAGTACATTTAGCACTTTGGATTCCGAGTCAACTACCTTTTTGCCTTTCCACCCGTGGGGATCTCTTGACTGTTTTTGACACACAATAATGCTCTAGTATATTTTACATTCTGCGCCCTACGCCACATAGAAAATAACTCCCCCCCCACTTTGCTCTCCTAGGTCACTCTGCATTCAAAAGAATTGGCCAAATGTCCTACTTTGGGTTTTCTTTTCTTTCTGTGACTTTCTAATAAATCATAAATCAATGATCTGTGTCTGTATCCCACCAAACACCCATCTTTACCTTACAACCCTAGTTTTTTGTTTTTTTTTTTTTAAATTCTGAGACAGGGTCTTGATGGATATCTTAGACTGGCCTCAAACTTTGAAATCCTCCTGCCTCGGCTTCCTGAGGGCTGGGATTCAGGTGTCTACAACCCTTCTAGTCTCTGATTGCACTTTCTACTTTCCTTTGGTTAGTGATCAGTAAAGCTGATGGGGGTCTCCTATAGTCTCCTTTCTACCCTTTGGGGGTTGTCGCTCTATACTCGGGCTCCACCCTATGCATGAGGGTCCTCCCTCCTGGGGACGACAGGTCTGAAGTTGATCTCTGTGTTCTGGGGAACCTTCCAGAGCCCAATGCTGTGCTGTGGATGATGCCAATTCTCAGTGTGGCTGAGGGGGGACAACAGGCCCGTTACGTTCCTGTGGTGGGTCTCTTTCTTTCTGTCATGGCGTTCTGAGCTTGTGCTGGCAGCTCAGCAGTCTCACAGCCCCTCTTCAGGGCTGACATGCTTCCCTGTGGTTACCCAGAGATTGGTGACAACACATTCTGTTGTCCAGAAGGTGTAAGCTTAAGGGGTGGTTCCAGTTGGACGGGCCCCCCCAAGAATTCCCCAAGGAGCACAGGCCTCATCGTGACTCCTCTGCCTGAGGTCTCTGAGCCGCATGGCCAGCCGGTCACCTCGGCGTGGAGACTGCCCATGTCCCGGCTTTGTCCTCTGCGGGTCAGCAGGAGGCCCGCAGGTGAGGGCAGTGGGGGGGGCTGGGAGTCAGCCCCGGGAGCCGCTTACCTCAAATTGGATCAGCACTGTGCCGCTTTCCAGGCCTTTCTTCAGCAGCTCCATAGATCCCTCCGGGGTGTCCCCGCCCTCTGGACACGCAGGAAAAATGGCCTCTGGGAAAAGCTGGTTCAGCTCATCCTCGGATCTGATCTCCGCCAGTGAGTGCACGGCTGCAACAGACAGGACACAGCAGCGGGCTTGTCACTCACCTTAGGATTGACCCAGCTTATGATGCTCATCGCCTGGGGCCACACGCAGTCAGTTCTCCCTGAAGGTCTGACCTGACAGGAGTCAAGGCTATGGGCCAAGGGTGAGGATCAGGGAATGTTTCTGAATCAAGTGGTTGTTCTCTGACCTGGTTATGCGCCCCACCTACTCCGTCTTTAATGCACACATTTCTCCAGGCGCATGGGGAAAGCCCTGAGCTCCCCTAATGGCACTGTGGTTCCCAAAAGCCTAGCGTCTAATTCGAGGTCGATGCTGACTAAGATGTTTCCACATCCCTTGCTCCAAGCTCTTCACACATGACGGTGCATCAGCTGAGCTTCACCTCATCTTCCTTAAGCTCAAGCTCTCCCTGAACGTTCAACTCTGTAAGGGAACATGCAAGTTCCAGGCCCATCTCCTTCCCTACTCTGCACCTTGCGTGCCTCCGTGGACTCGCATCTGGGAACTCTGGGACTATTTCTGAATTTTCTCTTTAGCTTGAAGAAGGAAGTCACTTCTCAACTTGGAAGACGGCAAGGAAAAAAGGAAACCAAAAGTATGTGAATTTCTCCACACGCATGAGCCAATCCTCAGAGGCTGAGTCTGCTGCTGCTCTTCTACAGAGCGCTGGGCCACCGTCACCGGCCTGGCAGGACAGGACGAGGGAACTCAGTGCTTGTCTTTATCTGATTTTTAAAGACCTCGTTCTTTCTCAGACGCAATTTAACAATGCTAAAAGTAACAGGTGCGTGATACTTCTTGATAAATTGTTGGCCAGAGAGGTCTCAAAGGCCCACCAAACAGTATAGGCTTTTGCCATTGCTCTCAGTTGTCCTTCAGACACAGACAGTAAGACCCTATTACTGAAGATACAACACACGTGGATCATAGAACGCTGATTAAAACAACAACGACCAAAAAAAATCTGGAACTGGTCTGGAAGCTTCTTCCTTGCTGGATAGCTTACACAGTACTAAAGAGTACTATAGAAGTTACCGGGAAAGAAAACCAAAAGCAATCAAAGTTCTCATCAATCTGTGAAATCTGTAAGTTGCAATAACAATCACCATAGCAACAGGTGACATCAGTGTAATAATGGCATGAATATCAAGGAGACAGATCAGATTTAAGGTCTGCTTGTTAGAATAGAACACATTCCTGTTACTGTAAACTAGAACAAGAACCCATGAAAGGGAAAGACATAGGTCCCGGGGGAAGAGAAGATTAGGAATCTTTAGCTAGAAACACAGTACACCAAACTGCTTTGTAAATGCCTGCTATTCTCGCCATAGAACGGAAGAGCACAAGTACTCAATCTAGAAGCCCTCTTCTACAACGTAAGGTACTTATTACTGAAAAGTGCGAGCTGCCAAAAGGCAAGAACAAGTGACTATGGACTGCTTGTCCCTAAACAGGACATATATGCCTCAAACACCCCCACCCCAACACTCAGGGAACATGACCGAAGAAGGTGCAGTAAGACTGCTAAGAGCCTGTAGTGAGACAGTGGTGGGCCAGCCATTATCTTTCGGACATGACAGAGTTGTGATATACAACATTCTCTGAGACTGATGAGGACTAGCGCTGATGGGGACGAAAAGGAGGACGCTTTCCTCAGTGGTATACACAGCGATCTATGATACTTGCTGGAGCAGGGCTGCTGGGAGGCGTATGTCATCACAGACAAACTAGATGAAACACAATGGGCCACACACGGGAAAAGATTTGAAAATAAGAGGGATTCCGGCAGGGGAGATGAAGGGCTGAAAGGGGAAAAAAAGGGGGAGATGGGTCTTGGGTGAAAAGTAATTGAAAATATTATGAATTCACTATATTCATGTATGTAACATTAAAAAAATAAAAGAAGAAAAAATAAAGACCTTTTTAACTCACCACAGCTCAACTCTTCTTGAGCTATGTGGCTCCCATAACTCCTTGCGTTACATATGACTTAGCTTTCAACTCAATTTATATTTTCCCATGTTTGTATATTCAAAATTAACTTAGCATTATAAACCCTGGAAAACTGCTGTTTTTTTTCTTTTTTTTTAATAAAGTCATTTTTTTTTGTATATTTTTTATTTATTTTGTGTGTGTGTGTGTGTGTGTGTGTGTGTGTGTGAGAGAGAGAGAGAGAGAGAGAGGAGAGAGAGAGAGAGAGAGAGAGAGGGCACTGTGAGTCCCTGTGGAGGACCAAGGGTGATTCTGGGAATCATCCTGGATTGCTTCTACCTCCTTCTTGCTTCGCTCTGGGGTTTCCCCACTTCCCCATCACCCAGGAGAGCCCTGAGCCCTGCAGGGAGATGAGATACTGTGAAGCCATCACGGCGGGGCGAGGAAGGTCCTCGCCCCACCCAACCACTCCTTGAGCACCAGAACTTGGTGCAGGCTGCTGGGATTCATGGGGTGGGTCCATGAGACAAGGATGGGTGGGGACTGGAGCGCTACCCTTAGGCCTCCTAGAAGAGGTGGGGTCGGCTCCCGCCCTGGTCAGCCTGGAGCCAGAGGTGCTGATGGGAGTAGACAGCAGGGCAAATGGCTGTGTGCTCACGGCCTTCACTCACTGTCAGTATTTAAGGCTCCGCAGGAGGACTTAGGGGGCTTGGCTAGTTAGCGGATACTGATAACAGTAACAACACTCCCGCACACACCTACTGCGTCCCTGCACATCCAAGGCAGACGCTCTGTGGGGCTGTATAATGTGTATGGGAGCCTCAGAGAAAAGGATGTGGCTCTCCATGCTCATGGTACATCTGAAGGAGCTAGAATATAGATGGACAACCTGATGGGGGGGTCCCTCATCATGCAAAGGCATGAGTTGAGCTCGGGCCCACAGAGCCCCCCTGACAAACTCAACAGCACATATAAAATAGGACCTGATCAAATGCCCCCAGGGCCGGGCAGCTAAGAATAGGATGTGGGTTGAGCTGGACCAGGATTGGCAGAACTGGTTTGGCTCCAGACCTGTGTGAACCAGCACTGGGCTGTTCTCTCCAGAGGCCTGGCCAGGAGCACTACAAGGAAATCTTCACATTTTTTTTTTTTTCAGTGATAAGGCAGGTATCTCATTTGCTATATGAACAGCTTTCAAGTGTTGGCTGCCACAGTTAAAACAAGGACAGAGAGTAGCCGGACACGGTGGTTTAAGCCCTGTAATCTCAGGACTGGGGAAGCTGAGGCAGAGGGTTACTGGGGGTGGAGCGTCAGCCTGGGTTACAGTGTGAGGTACTGTCTCAGAACAAAGAGAAAAGCCAAAAGAACAAAGACACGAGAGACAAGGTCCTGCTCTGCTTAGGCGGCATCCCTGTGCCCCCCCCCCCAGTTTATTACCTTTCCTCCGGATCACCAGGGCCAGCTCCCTCGAGTGGGACTCCCGGCTGGCTTTGATGAACATCACCACCTGGTCATGAGTGTGCTCCGAGATGTCCCGGCCATTGATCAACACGATCTGATCCCCTTCGTTCAGCTTAGGCATGCAGGTGTCTGCCTGGAAGAGGGACGCGAGTTTCCCTGTTACCATAGCACCAGCCTCAAGAGGTTAAGAAGGCTGCCACTCCTCCATCTCAGACACCTGAGACCCAGTCCCTCGGGTATCACCTTCAGCAGCAGCTCAACAGCTAGTTAGGTGGCTGGTTGGACAGGGTGGTCGGTGGTGGGATTCTAAAAAAGCTAAGTCATGAGACATTTCTGAAGGAAGGTGATAAGCTGGCAAGGGTACTTGTGGTGGTGTCTGTCTCTGCTGATTAGGACCATCAATAACTACGATGCTTCCAAATCTTCTGCTTGCTGGATATACTGTTAGGAAATGACTAGCCAGCCAGACATCTGTCTTGCGATGGAGAAGTCTTTGTCAGCGAGTAACGAGAAGCTGCATCCTTGCGGTGATGGATAGGTGGGGTGGGGGAAGCAAGCCTGCTGAATCCCCAGAAGCCACAAACAGTACCAGAAAGTTAAGGGGTAAATACAAGCTTCTGAAAGACTTCAGTCAGCTCCCCACTCCCCCGCCTCAGCAGCCCCCTCTGAGGAGCGCTCCTTGGTGCTGAAATGCTTTACAAAAGTAAACAAGGAAACTGCAGAAAGCGGAGGGTATGTTCATCTCTTTGACTGATAGTCACCGCTCTACATGCAAATCCAAACATCGTGCGTATGCCTTACGTATGCAAATAGACAGGCGAATGATCTCTGCTGGAAGAAAGTAGAACAGCCCACTCTCTGCCTCAGTTTCCCCCCCTTGAGCAGTACTTCCCCAGATTAAAAGTGCATACCAATTCACCCACAGATTTGGTTGCAAATACAGATCTGGATTGAATCAGGTCTGCTTGTCTAACAAGGTCCCAGGTGATCCGGCCTCAGGTGCTGCAGCTTCAAGGGACCACATTGCACAAGAAGGTTCTAGTTAACAGCAGCCCTATTCTTTCTCTCGTCTGCGTGTACTTACAAATACACTTTGCTGCTGATCAAACCAAGCAACCCACCAAACAATCGAACAAGGAAACAAACAGAAAAAAAAAATCAACGAAACACAGGAATGGGACAAAGAAGTAGAAACAGGCCTGACTTAAGGGAAAGCAAATCCAGGAAATGACATGAGACGTGTTTACTTACAGGTGACTCTGGGTTTATCCTTGAGACCACAAGAGGCATCTTTTGATCCACTCCACCCTGCAAATGTTTTAGCATAGGAAAAAACAAACCTTGATTAGTTCCTGGCAACAAAAGATATGTAGATACAAACAAATGTCCATGGCCCAGGGAGGTCTTGCATGAATGAGGATTTGGTCTGATCATAGGGTTGGGCATCCCTTTGAGAATCAAAGAGCATACTGCTGAGTCCTCTGCATCCAGACCTCTGCACTGAACAGTCCCTTGGCAACTTCATCATGTGAATTGAAGATGCCCCTGTTACAGTTCGCCGGCATGGTTGTTGATAAATGACCATCAAATTGCTTAGAGAACAAGGGGTTTATTTTCTCTTACTGGTAAGAGCTCTTAGTCCAGCTTGACGGGAAGGCATGCACCAATACCAGGGCTGAGAGAACTTGCCACACCATCTCTACATAGTGGCTGAGAGAGGGACGATCCTTACTTGCCAGACCAGCATGTCTGGCCAAGTGTACACAAAGATGCCGACTTCCTCAACCAGCTTCTGTATTTTATTCCAGGGCCTAATCCCACCCACCATGGGTTGGGCTTTCTCCATCAGCTAGACAATCTCCTGCAGGTCTGCTCTGGGCTTAACTCAATCACTAATTCTCTACAAATGTGCCCAGAGCTCAAATCCTCAACTGTCAAGTTGACACCTGTGCCTAACTATGACACCCCCTGAAGGACCCAACGGCCGTGCCTAGGAGAGGGCTCTGCGAGCTGAGAAGCGAGTGCCCAGGGAGGCACCCCCACCTGCCAATGAGATCAGGGACCCAGAGAGCTGTGGGCAGAATGACAGGTTTACATGTTATGATTTGACCACCGGCCCTACTGTGCTCCAGAGCACGGGGTTTGACGCTTCCTCAGTAAACAGCCAATGAGAAGGTATTTTTAAGCTCTGTGGAAAGGAGGAGTCGAAGAAGCCATTCAACTCTGCCCGGGTATTGCCAAAGCTGTAACTGAACAAGTGCCACATTTGTTTCAGAAATGCTACGTACGCACACAGACAGACAGGATGGTCCGTGGTGGCAGTTTCCAGTTCCTGCCTAAAGGCACCCAGAGGATGCAGAGGCCCTACAACTTGCATAGCTGTTTTTTCTTATAGTTTTAGCAATGGTCCCTATTGCAGTCTGCCTGCATGGTTGCTGATAAACGATCATCAAACGACTTAAACTGTTTATTTTCTTACTATAGTCTGGTTATATCAGTCCAGCTTGACAGGAGAGCATGCACCAACACCAGGGCTGAGGGAACTGACAACACCATCTCTATGTAATGACCTAACTATGACAGTCCCCCTTAACAACCCTGCCTGGTGTAGATTGCAAAGTGGATCAAATTGTCAATCACACATTATTACCTTTATGAGTCTCTGGGTATCTATTATATCATCTATTTGAGATAAGGTCTTACTCCTTAGGTTGGGTTGGCCTTGAACGTGCTATGTAGTCCACGATGGCTTCAAACTTCTGATCCAGCCTTAGCCTCTCAACTGCAGGGGTTATAAGCATTTCTGCCATGCTTTACCTCACGGCTGATTTTTAAGAACTAAGATGACACAAATCTAGTAGAATGTAGCAAACGTCAGGTCCTGAGCAGACTCTAGGTATGAGGCAGTTGTAGGACCACACGAGAAATACCCAGTTCTGAGGTCTGAGTGGTTTGGAGAAGGGGAATGTATGCATGGGATGTCTGTAGGTGTGGAAGGCAGACATCAGATTCCGGTATAGTTCCTCAGGCTCCATCTACCTGGTTGTTTTGAGACAAGGTCTCTCACTAGCCTGGAGTTTGCCAGTGAGGTGAGGCTGGTTGGCCAGAGGGTCCCAAAGATCTGTCTGTCTCTGCTTTTCCAGCATTGGCATTACAAATGCGTGTTACTATACCTGACTCTTTTTTAATGTTAAATATTTTTATTTTTCTGGAATGGAAAAATAATCTGTTAAATAAAATGACTAAATACTAATTCATTTAAAATTTGCTGAGTTTACTCTTTGGAAAGTTCCTTTTCTTAAATTATTTTTTATTATAATCAAATTCCATGTACATAGAAATCACTGACTCTTTCTAGAAATCTATGTTAACATGGTATCATGTACTTCTCTTTTACTTATTTAATAATTATTGTTACTTTTTAAAAAACTTTTTTTTGGAAATATATCTTTTTTATTATTATTTTTTATTATTTATTCAATTGTGTGTGTATGAGTGTGTGAGCGTGTGTGTATGTATGTGTGTGTAGAACCACGGACGAATTCGGGAACCACCATGGACCGCCTCCACCTCTTCCCTGTTTACTCTGCCTGGGGATTCACAGGCTCCGCCCTACCAGGACCAGAAACGCAGGCTGTCCCTGCTTCCGTCCCGGCTTCTATATGTGGGGTCTAGGATCTGAACTCAGGATCTTCCGCTTGCAAGGCAGAGGCTTAACCCCTGAGCCACGTCTCCAGCCCCTATTGTTATTTTTTAAAATACTTTTTCCACTCATACAAAATGGGGGGAGGTACCCCATTTCCCTCACCCTCCCTCCACTCTCCCTGGATCTCCTTGCTCCCTTCTCCCTCCCTTTTCTCCCAGTGTGCCCCCCCCATTCCTGGAACATCCTTTAGGGTGCATGTCAAACTTCCCTCTGGGTCCTCCTCTCTGATGAGGTGTAAGGACTCAGTAGCAATGCCTAGAATTCTTTCTTGTGTTCCCCTTAGTATAGGAACACTATTGTGGCTGTTAATCCCTTGCCTCTAAGGATCCTAGTGCCTGTGATCCATGCTAGACTTTGGGGGGGTCAATGATATGTTGGTCATTGCGCAGGTCATGCAAAGTCCTATTATGATTACTTTGGCCCTAACTTGTGTGGAGTATTTCATTTATTTATTTGCTTATTTTATTTATTTATTTACTCTGAGTGAGTGAGTGAGTGTGTGTGTGTGTGTGTGTGTGTGTGTGTGTGTGTGTGTGTGTGAGTCAGAGGGCACTGTGTGTCCCTGTGGAGGCCCAAGGGTGACTTTGGTAATCATCCTGGATTGCTTCTACCGCCTTCTTGCTTTGCTGTGGGACTAACCAACCGGAAGTATAGCCGTAGCCATTTCCGCCTGGTATTTTTTATGTAGGATCTGAACTCAGGACCTTCTTTCGAGACAGAGTCTTAACCAAGCCATCTCTCCAACCCTACACCTGACTTTTTATGTGAATTCTGGGGATCAATCTCAGGCCCCTCGTGCTTACAAGCCAGCACTGTACCAACTGAGCTGTCTCCCTGGCTCTACATTGGGCAGTTTGTGTTTATTACACAGCACAGGTCTGGAAGAAACTAGAAATCTTCCAGAGGACCGTTTCATTACATACGACTTCCGTACAAACACACACACGCACACACACACACACACACACACACACACACCCCAAGTGTACCTTAAGATTAAAGCCAAATTTCCCTTCTTCATCTGGGGTGATACGGATCAGGATTAAGTAGCCATCACCATCATCATTCTGGAAGAGACATGAAAGTGTGGGTTACATCACTTTCTCAGCAGTGGTTGAAGGCGAGATACTGTCTTTCAGCTATTACTGCTTAGTGGCCCACCCGGCCCACCTTGGCAGGTGTGGTAACCCTGGGTCCCCTTACCTTGTCACAGTAGTACTGGCTGGCGTCCTCGGTGGAGCCCCCTTTGGTCACCCTGTGGTAGTCCTCTAAGAACTGCTGGTCGACGCCATCCGGGGAGCAGGAGCCTGGAGCATTTGAAGATGGAGACACAGAACTGGATGACTTCTGGGTCAGGCAGCTTTGTGCTGGGTTCTCGGATAAACTCCTTCGTCATGGGGAAGGAGGACATGCTTTAATAAGTGGATGAAAGCGACCAGAGCAAACATCACTGGCTGTGGGGGCCCTGCATCTTGGGGCTGTCATGGATCCCTGGAACCTCTGCAGAGCTTGGAAAAAAGGTTCTCAGACGCTCCTGCTCTGGACTATCCTAAGTAGGGGGGACCAAGAGGCAGAAACGAAGAGAGGGCTGAGACTACCCAAAACAGCTCCTCTCTTGGCTGCTTTGAAGGCCATTGGGGAAATGTGTCCAGCTGTTCTGGTTTAGCATTTTGCACTGGTTTGGTTTTTAACAAGGGAGGTTTGGCCTCGGCTGGCCTTGAACCCTGGACTCAAGGGATTCTCCTGCCTCAGCTTCCGGTGCAGGTGGAACGCCAGCCAGGACCCTAGCCATGGACCTCGGCACTCAGCTCCAGCAATGCAAGTCTGAGCCAGACTCAGAAAGCAACATGTGCAGACCTGTAGGCCTTGTCCGTCCACCTAGCTCCTGCTGCCTCGCTGCATCTCACCATGACTACTGTACATTCAGGACCAGTTTTATTCCTGGCTGCCTGTAAGTAACATCCATGACCAGCCCACACTGCTAACATGGCTTGTTTTTACTCTATGTCACACAATTTACTGGTATCGTAAGTGATACCATCCAATTTGACAGCCACCAATTTATGACTGAAGATGAGAAAGTCAGTTTGCTTCTTGCGCCAGGCAGAGGCTCAATGGCGTTGAGTGACCGGAGGCCCCTCTACCAAGGACGGCAGTCACAGAATGTTGCTGTCAGCAGAGGTTCCACTGGACAACACCGAGTTAGACAATTACAGAACTGGACAGACCTCTGTGTTCCTCAGTTCAATTCCCACTCCACAGATGAAGATGCTAATGTTAAGAGAGGAGGCTGAATAATTCATCTATGATCACGCAACCTGCCCCCCATCTGTGAGTCGAGGGTTTGATGCATATGGGGTCCAAGCACTTCCTCTATCTCTAAACCATGCAAGGTCTGCTCCTAAGATCCTAGATTCTAACTGCACGTGGTCAACCCCCCCCAGCATGCACAGGACAGGAAGTTCAGCATCTATATCATCCATGCTAAAGGCCTAGTGCAAGAGTCTGCAAAGGCCTAAGTCAGAGTTCTAGCTATAATCCTCAGATTCATACAAAGTGAGAAAGAGTAAAGGAGGAATCCAAAGAGGCAGCACCTTCCACCTCTTACCAACCCTTTGTTCCGGGCTTTACAGGTAGGTTTTCCACTAACTGATGCTTCTGTTTCCTGACAGGTTCCCAAGAGCTTCGCACCCCCCTCCCACTCCCCCACCTCTCACCAATGCTAGGGATGGGATTCAGGGCCTTTCGTGTGCTAAGTAAGCACTGAGCTACAACCCTAAGCCCAAACGAGCTGCTCTAAATATAAAACCTGCACCCGAATCACACACAATGATTCACAGTCTTAATTTATTTGAACAAAATATATTCAGAGACAGACCAATGTGGAAAGAGATTACGTAAGACAAAGTCTGGCCTTACGGTTTTCTGGTCGCTGGTTGAGGGGAGGATGTTAGAGATGGGCAGGCATGTCAGAGACAGGACAATCTGGAATTGAGACTTAAAAAAAAAAAAAGCCGGCATCTTGTATTGCCCAGGTTGGTTTTAAATCTCTGAGCTTAAACGAGTCTCCTGCATTAGCCTCCCAAGAGCTAGGACTACAGGCATGTACAACTACACCTGGAGCGATGAGACCTCAATTTACTTAATAAAGGGACGCTAAAAGAACAGCCAGTTAGGGTAACATAATAAGACTTTACTGCTGTGAGTTGTGTGTGTGCGTATGTGTGCGCGCGCGCGTGTGTGCATGCTGTCTGTTTTGTGGTGTTGAGATGGAACCCAGGGTCCCCTCACACAAGCCAAAAAGTGTTCCACTGCTGAGCCCCAGCCCCAGCCCCACTCTGGACAAGAGCGCCACCCAGCAGATGGAAGGGAAACTGCTAAAGACAAACCCTCAGGAAAACACTCTGGTTCTAGGGATGGCCTGGAACCACTGGAAAGCAGCTATGACTAGTGTGCTGGACACTTCAAATGCTTAGATTGTGGAGGGTGGGCATCAGAAATAAACAGGGTAAGGGACAGGTGAAAAAGAGAAACCAGACAAGAAGAGAGGCTATGAGACGAGAAGACTACCTTCCACAAAACCACATCAATGAAAGGAACCTTCACCTAGTTTTAAAAATTTTAGCTTAGGGGTTTTATTACATGAAGTTGCAAAGTATTTTTCTCATTCCCATCTAAAACTCAGAGCTAACAGTGGTCAGGTCAGTACTACTATGAGTACTAATAACATATTCTAAGTCTTTCTCCCCTCCCCCCCACCTAGTCTCTAAGGGGGAGTGGAGGTCACTGTGGTAATAGTGAGTTAGTAAAACAAATGGCTTGTTTCTGGCCTGATCAGATGAGAAAATGAGAAGTGGCAGAAACAGAAGTTCTCTGTGGAGCACAATGACATTTCTCTAGGTGTGTAGGAAGGATGGACGGACACAGAGGAGGGGTCAGGAGGGAAATGACAGGACTTCTTCCCCAGATGGGTTAGGATTCAAAGTGATCCTAAAGGAAGTCAAATTGCAGTGGGGAGGGAAGGACTGTGAAACCCGGAAAAAAGTTTGGGGTGAAGGAAACAAGAAGAGTTCCAGGGTGAAGCAGGCGATGGGGTGGGAGTGGAAGCAAGACTGTCTCTGAGCAGGAGGTGAGAGATGAGGAGGCGTCTGTCACAGTCCTCTGGGGAGCAGAGTGGGAGAGGATGGACCACACCCTATCCACAGGAGAAGAGGGCGCAGATGCTGTCAGGTGCTGAAAAGCTGCAAGATCAAAATGAGAAGTGTCAGGGTTTCCTGTGAGTGAGACAGACGTGCTCTTTTCCCCGATTCAAGAGGGGTTTGAGCATGAACGAGGCAAAGAACTGAACAGGGAAGGAACAAAGATGAGGTTTCAGGTGGGTGCAAACGGGAACACTACGGCCCTGGGCAGCCACGAGAGACTGTGCCCAGGAGGTGCAGATACTCCTGAGATGGTCACCCACAGGCTGTGCCTATGCCTGGCCAGACGGTAGCAGATCTTCTCCCACATTTGTGTCGCATGCCATCTTCTGGTAAAGGGGCTATACGCCCTCATGAACGATGGCAGAGAGGGTAAGGGGTTGAAAGAGGAAGCAGATGGGCTGGATCTGAAGGGCACTAGTCAGGGCTCCCAGCGGATAAGTTGCTCACCACACAAGCAGGGGGACTGGAGTTCAGGTCCCCAGAATCTAGGGAGCCACCGCCTGGGGTGCCATCACTAAGGGATCCCTGAGACAAGCCAGCTGCTAGACTAGGTTAGCTGATCAGCAAATTCTGGGTTCAACTGAGAGACATGGCCTCGTGAAGCAACGTGTAGAGTGACTGCAGAAAACACCCGACGTCACCTTCCAGCCCCTCTACACGCACATGAACACACGTGTGCTCCCATCTATACAAACATCTACATACACGTGTACACAACAAATGCAATACAGGCACAGAAGGGAAAAAAGAGATAAGATATAGTCATCTTTCATTATTGGTTCTAGACTCCCCCATGAAAACGTCCCAAATCCATGGATGCGTAAGTCTCTTATATAAAATGGCACTAATTTGCGTATAATCTGTGCACGTTCTCTTGCATTCTTTTTTTTAATATTTATTTTTACATCGGTGTATATGTGTTTCTGTGTGTGTGTATCAGAGGGCTTTGTGTGTGCCTGCATATGACAGAACACAACATAAACTTTATATATAGATGAGAAAAAGGAAAGAAGATCATCCTTACAATACAGAACAAGCAGCTGGTGAAGTGTATGATTCAGAGCGGGTAAACACAGTGGGTCCAGCAGCACTGTAGGCGACCACCCTGCAGCAGGGGGTCCAGCACTGGCAGGGGTCCCAGATGATAGACCAAGGGAATTCCCACAGTGCGGCCAGAAGGTAAGAGCTTCCAAGGTCCCTTCCAGTGTGTTTTGAAATGAAAAGTAAGAGAGAGCTGCCCTATGACCCATGAAAGAAAGTGACCCCATCCAAACAGCTTTGGCGCAACCACCCATAAGCCTCTGGGATATATCACCCTTGTTTCCCTGATGTTCTGCGGGAACTTTTTCATCAGCCTGTTATCTCTCCCCTTGCATCTGGGGGGGAGGTTGCTGGTGATTTTTTTTTTTTTTTTGTCTTGTCATAAAGAAAACTTTCTTCCGCATAGCATTTGGACTTCCTCTGGAAATGCAGACTGTGGCAGAGAGCGTGCCGAGAGTAACAAAACCACACAGCCCGCCTGGGCACAAAGCATGCTGTCAAAGGCGTCAAAACTATAATCATAAACTCTGCGGCGCTGCTATAAATACGGAACAATCCAGCGAGTGACTCATCTGCCGGATGATGTTCCATCAGCTTCTCTGTGCAACTTGGGGGGAGGCAAGCCTAGGCACTCTCTTTTCTCTTTCTCTCCCCCCCCAACCCTTTTTCTGAACGAGCAAAGAACATTACATTTAGCTCTTCTTCAAAAGAGCCCTCCTCGCTGTCTGTGAGGCTGCGCATGTGATTTCCTTGACAGAACAGTTCTTTTTGCCTTTTCACACAAATCTGCTGCAGAAAACATGTCAAATGCTTCTTAAACATTTTGCAAATACGGAAGTCACTGATGTAGTTCTTATCAAGTTCAGACCAGCCTGGGGAAATGGGGGCACCCCAGAACAGAAGGCTTGAGAAGCCCCAGCATAACGTGGCTTCTTGCCTGTGGGAAGGACGGGATCCTCCATCTGGCTAAGGGGGGTCAGGTTGTCTGACCATCCATCTATTCCACTTGCTAAGCCCAACCGCAAGCCAGACTTTCCCACACTGCGTACTGCTTATCTCCTTCTCTTAACAGTGAGCTGCAAAAGAAAAAGTTCCCCGACTGGGTAGATGGATTGGTGGGTGGAAGTGTTGGTTGGGTAAGCATGAGGACCTAAGTTCAGATCCCCAGGACCCAAATAGACCGACTGTATCTTCAACCTCAGTGCTACCACAGTGAGATGGGCTGTGGAGACAGGAGAATCCCAGACTCTTGTAGGCGAGCTAGTCTGGAGTACGTAGCTGTAGACAACAGACCATGCCTCACACAAACAGGGTGGAAAGGGAGGACAAACACCTGAGGTTGTTCGGACCTTCACGTGCACATGAGAAACACACACACACACACACACACACACACACACACACGCATGCACACACACACACACGCATGCACACACAGATTTTAAAAGTGCTTTGGGGGCTTAACTTAGGGGTTAAGACTGTCTTGCAAGCAGAAGGTCCTGAGTTCAGATCACAGCGAAATGGCAATGTCCCGCACTTCTTGCCCTGGTGGGCAAAGCCTGGGAAATCCCAGAGTGAAACAAGAAAGAGATAGAAGCAATCCAGGATGATTCCTGAAGTCGCCCTTGGTCCTCCACAGGAACACACAGTGATTTGAGATAATGTATCCTAAAACATTCAGATATTATAAAACTGTATGCTGGAAGGAAAGAAGACACCATATCAGACCCCTGGGCTCAGGGAAGAGAATGAAATTGAGCCAACAGTTGGGCAGCTCTGCACTAAGGGAGCTGATGGATTAGCTGTTGTTGAATAAAAGACGCTCAAGACAGTCTTTTTAAAGAAGCTTTTTCCTAGCCTTGGTGGATGAGGGAAAGTTGTCACTCGGGAAGAGGGGACATGGCCTCTGAGGTGGCATAGCAGGTAAAGGTGCCCGTGTACACGCCTGGTGACCGGAGTCTGACTCCTGGAGCCCACACTGTACAAGGAGAACTGACTTCCAGCAGCTGTCCTCTGACCTCCACATGTGTCTGTCTGTCTTTCAAGTGAGTATTAGAAGAAGAGGAGGAGGAGGAGGACAAGATAAACCAGGTGTGATGTCGCATGCCTGCAATCCTAGTACTTGGGAGGTCAAGGCAGAAGGATCAGACGTTCAAGGTCATCCTGAGCAGAGGGGAGGGTCCCCACCAGATGGGTTACACTCAAGCACCAGACAACGGAAGTTCAGATGCTCTAAAGTCCTGCACAGATAGACACTGAAAGTCCAGCAGGGAGATTCTAACTAGGGCTGAAAAAAAAAAAGAAAAAAGAAAAAGAAAAAGAAAGAAAAAAGGCTGCACATAGAATACGCTGTGCCTGGGCCCACGAGATGGCTCAGCAGGTAAAGGCACCTTGCTTCAGTTGAATTCTAGTTAACTAGAGGCATTAAGAAGACAGATCAGCTGAAGCCCGTTTGCTGTGGACAGGGACAGAGGAGAGGCAGGGAGCCTGCGTGGAAAGAGAAGAGACCCGTAATTTACCTGTGAGGGTCTAGTACACAGTCAGTATGTGCTTAGTGATTAAACTTAGTTCTTGCTTCAGTTGAATTCACCCAGTTGGTTGACCTTCATTAGCTCCCTGGAGCCCACAGGGTGGAAGGAGAGAACAAACTTGCAAAAGTTGTCCTCTGACCTCCACATGTGCCTGCTCTCTCTCTCTCTCTCTCTCTCTCTTTCTCTCTCTCAAGGAAATAAATGAAATATTTTCTATAAAAAAGTTTAGATTATCCATGACAGATTCTAATAATGAAATTTGGAGTATTTTAGACTTTTTTTTTTTCCTGTCCAGTATTATCTTAAAATAAGAGAAAACAAAACTCCTAGGGCATACTCTAGTTTTGAGAGAGCTCTTAGAGGTCAGCTTGGTCCTTGGGACTCCAGATCACAGGACGGTGAAGTGCAAATGATCTGGAGAAACCATGGTGAATGCAGACAAGGCTGCGCTTCTGGAAGACAAATTTTAAATTTAAATTTGTCACCTGGGAAGGGGAGTCCCAGGCACCGATTGATTTCAGGGGACAGGTCTGTCAGGGACAAAAGGCACACCTGCAGGCTGTCTTCTGTCTAGACCAGTGCTGGGACCCCAGCTCTGGCCTCTCCAACGGGAAGCCTAGGCCCGAAGCAGCCTCCTGACCGAACCACAGCACACGCAAAGGAAGAAAGCAGCCCCCCCCCCCCCCGGTTCTTACTCTGGGTGTGGGCTGCGGTTCTGGGAAACTTCAGAATCGCTGTCTTTGGGAGACAGGGAGCCCTTGTAGGTGTAGAACACGTCTTCGGTTTCCGTAATGTAGGTCATCTCGTTGGCGAGGTTGTCTGCAGAGGAATGGCGCGGCTTGCGGATCTCATGTCGGAGCCGAGGACTTCGCCTGCGAGAGGAGGGAAAGTAAGGCACGCGGTGCTGAGAGCAAATCCCACGCAGAAGTTTCATCCCACGTCCCACATCTGCTGTGTCTCATGTCCTGCTTAGAAAGTCAAAGCCAAAGCCAGGCGTGGGGACGGACACCCACAACCCCAGGAATCAGGAGACAAGGGAGCTTAGGGTCAGTCAGGACCATTATACAGGCAGCAAGTTTCAGGTCAGCCTGGGCTACTTAGGATGTCTGTCTGTCTGTCTCTCATATATACAATAAGTGAATACAGCTTGCTTCAGCTGAATTCACCCAGAGACACAGACCCCTTACACTCTTAGTCAAGCGACAGTCTCAGCCACAGGACTACATGGAGTTATCCACTTTGGTTGGTGAGTGTTGATTAAAGGCAAGTTACTCTTCCAGGATGAATGAGTCTCTCAAAATACCAGGGCAAGACTGGAGAGATGGCTCAGGGGTTCAGACTCTGTCTCGAAAGCAGAAGATCCTGAGTTCTGATGGCAGGTCCCACATAAAAAAAATGCCAAGTGGAAATGGTGGCAGCCTGCAGTTCTGGCCCTGATGGGAGGAGCCTGGAAAATCCCAGAGTGAAGCAAGAATGAGGTAGACGCAATCCAGGATTCCCGAAGTCACTCTTGGTCCTCCACAGGAACACATAGTACCCTCTGATACACACACACAATAAATTTATTAAAAATATGTAGGGGCTGGAGAGATGGCTCAGGGGTTAAGCCTCTGCCTTGCAGGCGGAAGGTCCTGAGTTCGGATCCTAGACCCCATGTATAGACACTGGGCGGAAGCGGGGGTGGCCTGCATTTCTGGTCCTGGTAGGATTGAGCCTGTGAATCCCAGGGCAGAGTAAACAAGGAGGAGGTGGAGGCATCCATGGTGGTTCTCAAATTCGTCCGTGGTTCTACACACATACACACACACACGTGCACACACGCATACACGCACAATTGAATAAATAATAAATTTTTAAAAATTTAAAAATATGTAAAAAAGCTACTCTTTAAAACAAAAAAGCAACAACAACAAAAAATAAAACCAGGCCAGGCTTGATGATGGTCAATATTTCCCATCAATTTCAGTGTACATTGAAAGGTTTGGGAGTCAAATGTATTTCCTGGTGAAATTCAAAGTCTTAGCTCAGCTGCATCTTTTCATGCGAATTCCTCTTGTCCAAGAGGAAAGGCTGGCTCTGCGAACGCTCTCTCCTATTAAACACCTGTCATGACAGCGGCATCCTAGCGCTGTCCTATCCTCTGATACCAACAGTGGTCAGGTGACCCTAGGTAAGTCTCATTACCTCACTGGGCCCTGAGCTGTACTGACAGCTCCTGAGAAAAAGTCACGTGAGACCCTGTCCCATGGGCCATCTGGGGCTGTGCCTTCCACAGCAGGTGACCTTTTTGATCCGTGTCCTCTTTCCTTTCTTAGTCAGCTTCTTCTCCTGGGACTTGCAGGGGACTCTGGGATAGTCAACAATGCCATGGCCACTTGTGGAAGCAAAATGGCTCTTGACATTTCTGGGAGGGGCACCCATGCTCAGCAGTGAGAGCTCCACACCAAAGGGGGGTGACACCCACTCTGTGCCCCTGGGTCCCAGCCGAGGCTCTCTTTGACTCCCCGACACTGTCGCCTGAGGATCCCATCCATTGCCGCCACCATCATCATCGCTGTCCAGAGCTGGTAGCACCAGTGGAGGGTCCTTTCTTAGCTGCCCCTGCATGGCATCCCTGTCCCATAGATCCCGGCTCAGCAGCCTCCAGGCCCACCTGTCTCAGAAACCACACTGACAATCCCAGGCGGAGCCCTGGCCGGTGCACCCTGCTGACTTTCCCTTCTGCCAATGCTTGACCTTCTTGAAGGTCTTTGTCTTGGCCAAAACGGCCGGGTGTCTTTGGGGATCATGAAAATAACAGTTTAAAAAAAAATCCATCTCACCCATTTAAAAATAAGCTTATGATGCACTTACACATCTCTTCATTGTAGTAATTTTATTATCTTTTCGTAGATGAGACAAGAGAAATAAAGAAATTTACTAACAAGAGTCAAAGTCTAAGCTTGTGTCTTTCAGTTACAGTTAGAGTCTTTTTCCAGTTTTTTTCTTAATATTTTATTTATTTATTTGTTTGTTTGTTTGTTTATTTTAGTGTGTGCGTGTGTATCAGAGGACGCTGTGTGTTGCTATGGAGGACCAAGGGTGGCTTTGGGAGTCATCCTGGATTGCTTCTACCTCCTTCTTGCTTCCCTCTGGGATTCCCCAGGCTCCACCCACCAGTGTGGTAAGTGCAGGCTGCCACTGTTTCTGCCTGGCATTTTGACATGAGACCTGGGATCTGAACTCAGGACCTTATGCTTGCAAGGCAGAGTCTCAAACCCTGAGCCATCTCTCCAGTCCCTTTTTTCTGTTTTATCTTTTCTTCTTATTGCAGTTTTGGGGGCCAAGCCAGGGTTACATGTATGCAGGAAAATACTCTATTGTTCTTTTCTATCCACATCCTACATGCATGCGTGCGCGCATACACACACTTGCTGAATCTGCTACTTCTATATGACGCACTTGCCACTGTCACAGACCGTACACTCGTTCAGCTCTCTACCATGTGCCTTGACTGCCTTTCCCCAAAATTAATTCTGCTAGATACAAGAACATGAGATTAAATACATGCATTACTGCAGAACTTCTTAGAGCTTGGGGTGCTCAACAAGCTAAAATGGACTCGGATTCCAAGAGAAGGCTTCTTAGCAGGTGGCCGTTTCTAAATTTCCAAATGCTTGACCCTGAAACCAAGGGCCTGTGTGGACTGAGTAAATGGTTTACCACTGAGCTACACCCTCAGGCTCCCTTCCCCATTTATTAGCATCAGTACATTTTGCAAAAGAAGCACTTGTGTCCGTGAGATGGCTCAGTGAGTAACGGTGCTTGATGCCAAGCCTGATGCCCTGAGTTCAAGTCCCCAGAGCCTATAGGATGGAAAGCAAGAACTGACTCCACCAATTGTCCTCTGACTTCCACGTGTGCACACACACAATAAATAACTGTAAAAAAATTTTTTTAAAACACTGGAGGACACAGTTAGACAGTAGGATTAACTTCTGCTCTTTCAGCACAGCAGGCCAACGATGGCTGATAACAGTTCACCATTTATTTCAAAACAGCAAGTAGAAACATTTCTGTTGCTTTTTTTGATATTGTACCTTACTATGTGTCCCGGCTGGTCTTAAACTCTTTAAACTCTGACTCCGCAGTTTCCTGAGTGCTCAGACGAAGGTGTGCATTACTATGTCTAACCATGAGAATGATTTTTTTTAAAAAATGATTTATTTTATTTGTGTGTGTGTATGTGTGTGTGTGTGTGTGTGTGTGTGTGTGTGTGTGTGTGTGTGTCAGAGGGCACTGTGTGTCCCTGTGGAGGACCAAGGGTGACTTGGGAATCATCCTGGATTGTTTCTACCTCCTTTTCTCTCAGCCTTCGCCCACCAGAGCGAGAAGTACCGGTGTTACCATTTCCACCTAGCATTTTTCTGTGGGACCTGTGATCTGAACTAAGGAGCTTCTGCTTACCAGGCAGAGACTTAATCCCTGAGTCATCTCTCCAACCCAAGAATGAATTTTTGAATGTTCACAATACAAAGGAGTGCTATCGGTCTGAGGTACTGATTATGCCAAAACTCTCACTTGAACACCACACATTACATATATGGGCTGGAATATCACAGCCTACCTCACAAGAACAGGTGATCTATGTGTCAGCTATTTATTTATTTGTTTGTTTGTTTGTTTAAATTATCAGCCTCATGTACTTCAGAACAGCTCCCTCTTCAGGAGGATGGAGTGCACGTGGGAACTGACTACACACCATCTGTGCTGGGGACTGTAAAGCTGTCTGTATTTTTAAAAGTGAGGCTAGGGAGATGGCTCTGTGGGTAAGAGTGTTTGCCGCTTAGCCTAAGGGACGGCAGTTCAAATCCTCAGAACCCACGTAAAGGCCAGAAACGGCCGTGTACACAGTATGTACCTCCCAAGTGTTTGAAGGATCACAGATGCTTGTTGGTCACCCAGCCCAACTCCAGGGTCAGGAAGAGACCCTGACTCACAGGAATAAAGCGAAGAATAACAGAGGAACCCCTCAGTGTCTTCCTCTGGCTTCTGTGCACGCTCGTCTATGTGCTCCTGCACTCACGCATGCATTGGACATACGCTCAATATAAACAAATGACAGAGCAAAAGTATCTACGGGTGTGTAGTACAAAAGAGGACATACCAGTTGGGGGTGATGGGAGGGGACCGGGAGGGCAGGCTCTTGGTTTCCAGCTGCTCCACTGACAACGACCTCTTCATGGCTGGGTTCCACACCATCCCTCCGATCACCTTTTTGCAATATTGGTTATTTACAGACCTGGGGGGACAAACAGGCAGATACGGGGTCATTTCAAAGAGTGACATGTAATACCTGTAAAACCCTGCTGACTGCAGCTGCTCAACACCTCTTTGATACCAGCCTAGGTAGTCATACCAGCCGGGGTGCGAGGAATGGACACGGGTTCTGCTAAGGCCACAGCTTCTCTTTGGGTGGCGATGCTTTTGTATCTCTGCTACTTCAAGTAACCAGCTGCTTGGAAACCATCACCCAAAGTGTACTGGATTAGAAAGGACGGCGGAAAAGCAGAGAAACACAGTTCCAAGAGCATCCAGGGACTCTCGCTTGACTCACACTGACATGGACAAAAAGCATCAGCCATCTTTTCCCAATGTTCACGGTCCCCTGGCCAGAAGATCAAAAGTCTCCAGAGACTCTTCCTCAGCCCCAGGTCAAGTCCTCTGAATGGACCTGAGGGATGCTTCCGATTTCACTTATATCTAGAGCTTAGATCCCGGAGAATGGATTGTCTGAGTAAATAGCTTCATAGTCTGTTTAGCGGTAACGCTTTTGGGTCTGACATTTAAAATTCTAAACCATGCTCTAACGCCTTATGAAAACAACCTACATCATTGCTTTGTGGCCTGAAACCAACCAAGCAACAAAAACAACACAGAACAAAGACCAAACAAAGCCGAACTCCTCCCAAAATATCCTGTATTTATTTTTACTAGCAAATGCCACCATCGCCCTTACAGCAGCATTTCTTCTTCTATAAGGTCGCTTACATCAGAAACCTCATGACCACTGATAAAGGACAGAAGACTAAAATAAGGGCGGCAAGCTGCATGACTCCTAAGTTGAATGTAGCAGATCCCCAAAGCTCATGTCACAAGTTATTATTAGAGACTGTTTCTGAAGCACTGTTCCATTGTTCTGTAAGCTTGGAAAATGGCGAATAAATCCCTCTCCTGTGGAACCCTTCGGAAGACCTAGGGCTGCAAACCTGTAGACGCATCTCTAGGGACCTCTGTTTCCTTATCTGTGAAATAAACAGACACGATGAGATAAACTCCTCGCATGCTGAGAGCTGGGAGCAGGAAGGGATTACAGACTTGCTCCTCCCAACCTCTATTCCACTCCCTCCACGCTTCAAGCAATCCACTAATGGATTAAAGATGGCTGCCAGCTCTCTGAATCTTGACCCGGGCTGTCTGGGACTGTCTTTTCATCTACGGAAGAGCTGTGCCGGAGGTAGACTGGCCCTCTGGAGAAAGATTAGTTCTCCTTATGGTTTTGGAGTCCCAAAAGCCTTGTAGAAGGTATTTAGCCATCCTACAGCAGAAACCACATGGACTGGGTTGGGGGGTGGGGAGAGTGATACTGCCCCCTCCTTGGATTCCACCAAGACACCGGGTATGCAAGAAAAACCGTCTCAGATCCTGGGCACCAGTACAGCCACCAGCAAGGGTATCATGGAATCTCTGCCTATCCCACAGGGAGCAGAAGAGACAGTGGCTAAGCCCTTTCCTGAATTCCTGATCTGCGACATCTTGGGATACAATAGAATGGTGTTGCTGTAATCAAAAGTAGGAATTATAATGCCACAGAAGGTAACTAGAACCCAGTTCTTTGCACTACGGGGCGGGGGCAGTGTGTAAAGGGGGACACTTAGGCAGCAAGGAGGATTTGAACCTGCTGTTCACCACCTTTCCCGTCTGCCGGGAGAATGACCTCTAACCTAATTCAAAACTACATTCTTATTTGGAAGGAAACGACTTCATCTGAATTAACACACGGCACCACAGGAACAGCTGGGTGGAGGCTGTATTTATACTGGCCCGGCCCAAATGCCAAGCCTCTCTCCCCTTTCCATGGCCGTTCAGCAGAAAGGAAGCCGTGACTAGCAGGAGACGCTCGCTGGTGCCTTACACTTTCACGCAAAGCTCGTTCTACGCTAACGTGGTCATAAAAGCTGATTTTGTGTTCCTTCAACCCGAACTTCTCAATTAGAAGAAAACGTATAAGTCTGTCCTGTGGCCAAGGTTGGTATCACTCCGGCTCTGGGCACAGTCTCCAAACTGTTGGACGTCATGGAAGTAACGGGCACTAAATTGCTACATAGCTTTTGCGGCTACCGCTAGGCTTCCTGAGGTGCCCTGCGTGATGCTGGGCCTGGATGACTTCCACCTGGGGGATGCTGGGCCTGGATGACTTCCACCTGGGGAAGCTCCACCCCCGCCCCAGAAGATGTGCCCCACACAGAGCCACGACCCCACCAGCTCGGTGGATGCCACCTGCAGAGCAGCAGCAGGTAAACCCACTGCAGACGTTGGCAGCTGCTGGAGGAGGCTGAGCTGCGGGCGTTGGCCTGGACGCAGCTCTCCTCTCCAAGAGAGACGCCACGTGGGAAGCAGCTTCGGGGAAGTACAAAGTGGCTCTGTAGGAATCCCACTGAAATATTCTCATGGTTTGTTCAATGACAGAGCTGGGGAATGCACAAAAATACTAGAAATATTGTAAGACTTCAAAACTTTAAAAATCTTTGCTCTTGGTTTATCAGCAGTTGAGAGGCATCATTTAGCATCAGAAACAGTATCACCGATACTAGAAGCATCTTGTCACTTACTGAATCTGTAAATTACCCCATGACAACATTATCACGAGATAGGAAAACCACCGGAATGGATTAATACAGTGATCTCGGTTACATAATGGCTCAGAACAGGAGCCTCATTTAGAAATGGTCGCATGGACGAGAATGGATCACAGAGACACTTTTGAAATGCTAGCAGACGACTTAGAAAATTCTAATAACATGGGGCTGAAGAGATGGTTCAAGGGTTAGTTAGACTGTCTCGAAAGCAGAAGGTCCTGAGTTCTGATCCCAGGTCCCATATAAAAAGGCCAGGTGGAAACAGCGGCAGCCTGCACTTCTGGTCTGGTGGGCAGAGCCTGGGAAATCCCAGAACAAAGCAAAAAGGAGATAGAAGAAATCCAGGATGATTTCTGAAATCATTCTTGGTTTTCCACAGGGACAGGGACACAGGGACACAGGGACACAGACACACACACACACACACACACACACACACACACACAAGTTAAAAAAAGGGAAAAAAGAAATTCTAATAACATGATAAACAATTTCTGCCCCCTATCTAGGGACTCAATACATTTTAAGCTAACACTTCAAAACGTGTGTATGACTTACATATAAAAATTATTTGACTGTATTAGTCAATGAATATTTCAAACATGATTCCTGCGCACAGTACTGACCTCACAGGAGAGAAGCAGGAATTAACTACAATTAAGTACATGTCTGTCACTGAGCGGACAGTAGGTAACTGTCGACTCTAATTATTATTTTGTAGCTAGTACAGGCAATGTAATGGTTCCCAGTCATGTGACTCTGGAAACATTTATTTCATTCACTGTTATGGGGTGCATTATGTGTGGGCGGGGCTGCCTTCGCAGCATTAGCTGTGATGAGCCCAATGCACTGGCAGGAGAACACACGGCGTTTTACGGGACAGGGTGTGGTGGTGTTTGCAATCCTGGCTGTCTGGGAGCTCTGAGCATGCAGAAGCAGATGTTAGTATCTGACTCCACGGGGAAAGGACACAGCTGCCCTGAAGAGCCCCCACAGCTGGGGTCCTGGGTCCCAGTGTTTGCCACCCCCCAACCTCTATCCATGACCCCAATGGGGACCAGGACATGTGGAGACCTCAGTATGGTATGGCTACTGCTTCTAAAACACACTCACTTTTTGGGGTTCCTGGAGCCCAGAGTCCAGTATTGAGATAGCACATTCTTCTCCTGAGGTAGTAGTTTCTTGGCCTGGAAGAAGGAATGGTGCTCGACGCAGGACTTCCACAGGTTTTTGCAAGATCGGTAATTTAGCATGTTGAAGGCCACGATATGTTCCCTAGATTCAGCCTGGGAAGAAGGGGAAAAAGAAAGAAAAAAAAAAAAAACCAACCCATTGATTCCACCATTAAGATAAGGGCTGGAGAGGTGGCTCAGGGGTTAAGCCTCTGCCTTGCAGGCGGAAGGTCCTGAGTTCAGATCCTAGACCCCACGTATAGATGCCGGGCGGAAGCAGGGGCGGCCTGCGTTTCTGGTCCGGGTAGGGCGGAGCCTGTGAATCCCAGGACAGAGTAAACAAGGAGGAGGTGGAGGCGGTCCATGGTGGTTCCTGAATTCGTCCGTGGTTCTACATACACACATACATACATACATGCGCACACATGCATACACGAACAATTGAATAAATAAAAAACAACAAAAAACAAATATGTAGAATAAAAGCTTCCAGATGCTTCGGTCACGGCCCAGTGTCCTGGGAATATCCAGAGCAAGACTGTCAGCCCCCGCCCTCCCTCGTGATAGAGTAATGAACTCGCTTCTCATGGTCTAGGGGTCTTCACAAACGCCTATTTCAAGTCTGTTCACAGCTCAAGGATGGGTGTACTTGGAGCAACAAAATCCTTTGAAAGTTCAGCTCAGGAAATACCTCTCTCTCAGTGAAATACAATTCCACCCACCAGATAATAGCACTTTTGTAATTGTTTGCCCTAGAATGAATTTAGAGCTCATGTGTAATAAACAGCTTCATTATTGGCTTTGCCTGCAGGCATTTAAGTTTCCTGACTTCGGATACACTTTGATGCCACTCTGAACTTCCTCCTATTGGGGGGGTTCAGGGGTGACCCAGATTCTAGTCTTTGCCTACTCGGAGCTTTAAGCGTTCTCATTTCTAAGGGCTCATTGCTCTGTGGAGCTGTTCTAAGGACATGTCACCTTTGAAAAATTGGGAAATGGACTCAGTAGACAGTAAGCGATTCGACTCGGCATAACAAGACAGGGTGTGGTGCTCAAAGAGCAGGCGTCTCCGATTCAAATTCCAGCGTCCCCACTCAAGGCTGCGAGAACCTCGGCTTCTCACTGAATGCCTGTGGCTAAACAGACCGAGCTGTCTATGATGATCCTGCTGTAAGACATGAGCACAAGCTGTCCTGTGTGGAGCGAGTTAAGGGAAAGAGGAGCTGGTTATGTGGGTATTCTGCTGGATGTTCAGATGGGGTTCTTCCGTACTGCTCCCCCAAGAAGTAGGCATTACTGAATTTCCTCACAAGGTAACTTGCACTACAGGAGATAAGATATAACATGCTATGATAAGAAGGCTATGGATCCACAGTTTCTGACTCCAAAGCAAGCTAATTCCCTCACTAGAGGAATAGGGGGACTTACAGATGGGGCTGTTGGATCCAAACACCCCCCAATGCCAGCAGGCAGTGCATCTTTTGTCCCTGTGACACACACAGCTAAGAGTCTACGGACACAAACTGAGCATGGGCATCACTCACCTGCTTCTGCCGCTGATGTATAAAGAACTTTTTCCTTTTGAAAGAAATTTTGAGGATGTTGACCCTGTAAAAAATCAAACACAACGAAACCACACATAGTACAAAAAATGAAATGAAACACGAAGAAAACACCAACATCAGGGCTCGGTCAGGCTGTGGCTGGCCCCCTTCTGTGTGGGTCCTCTATTCCATGGTCCAGATGGCTGCGGTCTCCTGGCCACCAGGAGCATGTGATGCCACGGCCCAATCCAGAGAGCTGCCGGAGTTGGGTCTCACCCAGGTCCTCTGGATGATGAGGTGGCTTTTAAATAACAAGGAGCGCGGGCCATGCGCGCTCTGCGGCAAGCTTCTTTTGTGACACTGCAGCCCTGTGGGGAGCTAGTGACCACGTGGGGAAGACAGCTGAGGTCAGCGCGGAACCCCAGCTCGATTACTTAACAGCCACATGTGCAGTAGCCATCTTTCCCATGTGCACAAGACACAATGAAAGCCACCGTGCACACAGTGTATTTTTACGTCTCAAGCCACCACCGGGAAGCATTTGGCAAACATCTCCTCCATGAAAGCTCGGGGCGAGTCTTGCACGGTAAAGTAGTTTTTCTGCTTCTAGTTTTCAGAGGAGGAATTTGGGACCCACAGATGGTGCTGCAAGGAGCCAAGATCTGAACCTGGGCTCAACTGACTCCACAGCCTGTACTCTCAGATCCTGGGCTAGAAGTCTGCGGGATGGAGGCCCATTGCTGCTTTCTCAATAAAGTAAGCCAAGGCCTCACTGTTCATTTCTTATGCTAAAGTTTGCAAGGGTCCACTTGTGTGTGTGTGTGTGTGTATGTGGGTAAGTTCATGTATGTGTGTGGGCATACACATGTGCACATGTGTGCATATGTATGTGGAGGTCAGAGGACAACCTTAGGTATCATTTCTCAGATGCCTTCCAACGTTACATTGGATAGTCTCTCATTGGCCTAGAGCTTCACCAAGCAGTCTAGACTAGTGGGCCAGCAAGCTCCACCTTCTACCTTGTCATCACCAGGAATTACACATGTACCCCACTATGCCTGGTTTCTTACATGGGTTCTGGGATCGAACTCAGGCACTCATACTTACAAGGCAAGCGCTTTAGCGACAAAATCATCTCCTGAGTCTTGAGTCAACTTACTGAATTGATTTGATTCACTTAGGCCAAACTACTGTGACCTACACCAGAAAGGTGTATTTCTCCACTAGAACCTACCTACCGCTGTGATACTTCAGGCAATAAAAAGAATTCTATCTTCTGGGAACATATCAAGAGGTGGGTAGAACATTCTAGAGAGATCGAGTAGGTAAAGGGAAAGTTTATGCATTTATCATGGCCCTAGGTTGATCACCAATATACACGGCACACCTGCCTGATACAATAGATATTAAATAATACATACCTAATTAAGTAATCTATTGCCAGATAATTTTACTTAACAAATGAATTTAGGTGTTTGTGGGGGTGACTACACATTAGTTATGTAAGGATCAGGAGAATCTTGGGGTCAATCCTTTTGAGTCACTCCTACAGCATGTGACCCCTGCCCTGTTACCTTTCTAAGACTAATGATCTCAGTACAGCCCCCTGTCCCCCCTCCCCCCACTTAAGGGCAGACAGGAGTTTCGACCTCATGGGAGGCTGGAGAAACAAGCCATCTGATAGAGTTCCTGCTCTTACTTTGCCGGACCCAGCAGAACCCACTGGTGTGGCTCGGTGCTTGCGTCCTCCGTCCTGTGCTGGCCCCAATTTCTGTACTTGACAAGATTCTTTTTAGAATACAGCTGGCGAGGTACAGACATGATCTATGACACTTTCATGGCTGAAGATGCTATAGGGACTCCCCATTTCCCTCTGCTCATTTGCAATGAAGGAATACATACTGAGTATCTAGATGGACTGAGTCCTTGTCAGGCTCCAGGGACAGAGCGGACGAGACAGTGGGCACTGCCATCTGGATAGTTCTAATCTAATGAGGGAGGACTATGGTCAGAGCACTGTGATACTGCACCAGAGAATTAAGTCTTCACTCCTGCATCTTACATGGTGTTCCATAGACCGACCGCTCTCCACACTACAACATGCTCAGTCTGACCTATCTCATCAATACTCAATTCCCTGTTCTCCACTGCAGGAGACACACACACACCTTGCACTTCCTTTCTAGAATGTACTTCTGCAGACCAAAGCCTGCTTTCTTTAGAGTTCTAATGTTCTTCTGCAGGCTCCAGATCTTCCTGAGCCCAGTTCTGTGGACCTGAGTTAATACCCTGGGTCACCATTCAGCGCAAGCTTCTCTGCTGGTCTCCACATCTGCTGTAGCTCAAATCTGAAATGACCCTCGATTCCCACAGGTTGGTGTGTTTGAACACTTGGTCCCCTAGCTGGTGGAAGAACTACAGAACTTACAGCTGCTGTGACAATTATTACCTCTATAATCTGATTTAGAAGGGGATTGCTTTCTGGTTATAAATAATGCCGTGGTGAACAACTTGTGTCTGGATTCATGAAGTTCCACACTGCCGAGCTGAGGAACTGATTTAGACGCAAGGGTTGAGGTCTGTGTGGTACAACCCTGCCATCCGTATCTTCCCAACACTTTCCCTAACTTCCTTCCTGTGGCCACTTTTCTTTACACATTGGACTGCTCCATCTCCAGCCAGTAGCATTTGCTCACGTCAACTTGTCCAGTGAGCATGTCATCCCCCCTCCCAGCATGTATTCGTGTGGTGGTGCCTGCAAACAAACCTGGTGAACCTAGTTTGATCCCCAGAAACCCACAAGAACTGACTTCTGAAAGCTGCCCTCTTACCTCTACCCATGGGTCATAGCATATATGACTGTGCAATCCCTTTCTCTCATAAACAAATAAAATATTTAAATATATATTTTATGTAGGTGACAGTTAACCTTTGAGAAAGCTTCATGTGACCTAGTACGGTAAACTCCCACTTCTCTCGAGAAATCAAATGTCTCGAC
This sequence comes from Typhlomys cinereus, assembly GCA_023101885.1. Taxonomy (NCBI): domain Eukaryota; kingdom Metazoa; phylum Chordata; class Mammalia; order Rodentia; family Platacanthomyidae; genus Typhlomys; species Typhlomys cinereus. The sequence continues at coordinate 225,121 of JALPQD010000663.1, forward strand.
TATTAATATAGCAGCCCCTCCCCCACCCGTTCTTTTTTCTTTATACTTTCAGTTGCCCATAGTCAATTGCAGTCTGAAAATACAACTTTAGGTCTTGGCTCCTTCAAGAGAGAGAGTGAGAGAGACCACATTCATGTAACTTTCATTATAGCATACTTTTATAATTTTGCTATTTAGTTTTGATAATCTCTTATTTATAAATTAAACAGTATCTTAGGTTATAGATGCAGAAGGGAAAAAAAAAAAAACCCAGTTTACAGAAAGCTTGGTACTATTCACAGTTTCAAAGTCGCTGGAGTCTGGAAATGCTTTCTGCCATCTCCTCCCTACTGCAGCGTCAAGAAGAGAGTCACTCAACGCTAAGACCTGCCTCATGTATTTAGCCACTGCGTTGTGTTTCCATGAACCATCCCAAACCAAGGACGACAGGAGGTGGGGGGGAGGCAATCGAATAGACCCCAGTGAATTTTTTCCACTAAATTCTAATCTGGATCAAATCCAAAGTTCAGAGGTTAAAATCTGGGAGCAGAAAAAAGATCTCTAAGCCCTTCTTGAGAAACCAAAGTTAAAAATTAGAAACCACAGTTAAAAGCGAGGAGTAACATTACTTTTGTTCAGCATCTTTTAAAGCATGATTCTGACAATGAGATGCATGTGCACTTACCAAGGATAGAAACTTGTGCAAATGTATTTTCGGTACACAGCGATGCCCGCAGAAGCAATCCCAATCATTAGATCTAAGTTGTGCAGGTCCTGGAAAATGGAAGATCCCAGATTCACAGCCGGCATAGTGTTGCTCATCCCCTCTGGCCATTTTAAAGCAAACCACTTTTATAAATAGCGGAATGGATCAGCTCAGAGGGAAAAATGTTACTAAACATAAGCAAAAAATCCCCACTTAGCAGCTTGAGAGCCAAGCATTTTAGCACTCAGTCTTTCTAAAGTGAATACATGGGTACACACACACACACACACACACACATACACACACACACACATTTGGTGTGTCATCCAAATTACTGAGTTTAGGAAGTTACCACACACCCCACAGTATCATTGACATTAACATTCAATTTTGAATTTTACAACAATTAGCATTAGTAGAAAGGCTTTGGCTGTTCTGCTACAAGAATCAACCATTCTTGTAGAAACGAGTTTAAATCCAATTAAGAAGTCCAATGTTGCTTATAAATCCAACACGCCTGACATTTGCTAAAGCTTGTGTGTGAGATGTGCAAGAAAGAAATCACTGACACTGAAGTTGTTGTAAATCCAATTGAGAACAAGCAAATACAATTCAAAGGGATGGCAGTTCCTTCCCTGAGTCAGACACATTCCTGTTTCAAATCAGTTACCGTGACTCTAAAGATGGGCAGAGTGTGAGCCAATCACAACTGAACCTTTGCCCTGGCATGCATCAGCTGGATGTATCATTTGGGGCTCAGAAGGGCCTCAGTTTTGCTCTTCACCTCATAAAGAATAGAGATTGCAACTCAAAGGCTTTACCAGGCTGAAGTTAGAGAATATAAAGCAGAATGTAGAACAGGGTTAGGTACATGGAGCTCCGTCAGGAGCTGGGGATGTGGCAGGTGGAAACATCGCTTACTCTCTCTGTTGGGGTGGCGTTGTCATGTATGAGCAGCAAAGAGACAGCGAAATGGACAGGAACTGGCGAGGACATGGAAACGTGCTCATGACAGGCACCCAGCTGACATCATACGCTGAGGCAAAGCCAGGTCCCCGTGGTAAGGATCAGGGTTCTTACCCACGAAGCATAGTGCGATACAGAATAAATCAGCAAATAAGTCAATGCTGTCAATTAGGCAATACTGAATGGCCCTGGATGTGTGTGTATGGAGGTGTGGGGGGGGAGGACTGGTTTTCAAGTCTGCCAGTTCTACGATCCTTCAGTGTGCACCTTCACCCCAGCATCACTTGATAGCTACTGTCACTCAATACCCATGCCAGCCCCAGATCTCAGTCTCCTCTGCAGAAGGCAGGGTCATGTGACCAGTTCTGGCCTATGGGCTCTGAGCAGAGGCGATGTGTCCCTTTGGGGCTGTGAGGAACTGAGTGCCACCCTCCACCTTGTGCCTTGTGCCAGCGACAGAGGCACACAGGAAGACGGGCAGCTGTGAGTGATGGTTGAAGCAGCTGGGGGGGGGGGGTAGAAGCGGCTCTGCACACACACCTGGGCCTGATGCAAATGCAGAACTACTGAAAACTACTGTGTGTGGTACCAAGCTACTGAGATTCCGGGGTGATAATTCTCACCTGCCTGGCACCATGCATTCTTTTCCAATAGCTTTCTTGGGGGGCAGGTAGGGTCTCAATGAAGCAGCTGATAATGTCTCTGATCCTTGAAGGCCCTCTTCCTTTCTCTCTCTCTCTCTCTCCCCCTCTCTCGCTCTCTTCCTTTCACTGTGTGAGTGTGTGTGTAAGCCTGTGGAGGCTCAAGAGTGACGTCAGGAACCATCCTAGGTTGCTCTACCTCCTTACAGCCTGGTATTTCCCAGGCTCCACCTTCCAGGGCTAGGATTACAGCCCACTGCTATACTCATCTGGCATTTTTACCTGGAACCTGAACTCGGGTCCTGAGAGGCAAAGGCTTTAAATGCTGAGCCATCTCCCCAGAGTTTGTCTTTTCTTTTTGAGATAGGGTCTCCACATGTAGTGCAGGCTGGCCTGGAAGTCACTATATAACCCATGCTGGCCTCAAGCTCTTGATCTTCATGCCTCAGCTCTGTTAGTGCTGGTATGGACACGAATGCACTTCCTGCTAACTTGAAGCACTGCTCGCCCACAGCCCTGTGGGAGAGGAAGGTGAAGGATGGCTCTGAAGCTCATCTAAACTCCCATTTTGCTATTGAACAGGGCTCCCGAAAACATTACATCAAGGATGAAATACCTGAAAGGGGAATAAAAGTCGTAGGCTAGAGAGAGGGCTCCGGGGTTAAGTAAGACTGCCTTGCAAGCAGAAGGACCTGAATTTGGCTCTTGGATTCCTTTAAAAATATCAGGTAGAAATGGCGGCCGTCTGTACTTCCAGCTCTGGAAGTAGGAGCCTGGGAAATCCCCGGGCGAAGCATATAATAAGGAGATCAACCCAGGATGATTCCTGAAGTCAACTTTGGCTCTGCACGGGCACACAGTTCTGTCTGTCTCTCTGTCTCTGTCTCTGTCTCTGTCTCTCTCTCTCTCTCTCTCTCTCACACACACACACACACACACACACACACACACACACACACACACAGAGTCCCCAAGTTGTTATCTTACAAGATCTCAGTATCTTCTCCCTGTTTCACGACTTATATTGTATCCTGCTTACCCATAGGATCTTTATGCAAAGAAGTGAGAGACATAGATGTAAGTGCTTCTATAAACATTGGAGTATGGGGTTAGAGAGATGGCTCAGGAGGTAAGACTTTGCCTCACAAACAGAAAGTCCAAGTTGGGATCCCAGGATTCACATAAAAAATGCCAGGTAGAAGTAACAGCAACTTGTACTTCTGGCCCTGGTGGGCTGAGTCTGGGAAATCCCAGAGCAAAGCGAAAATGAGATAGAAGTAATCCAGGATGATGCCAGAAGTTACTCTTGACACAATGCCCTCAGATACACACACACACACACACACACTAAAAAAAAGTTCTAATCATCACAGTGTGTAGATTTTCTCAAAAACAAAAAATTGACACACTGAAAAGAAACCAGAAGAGTATATAACTTCAATGTCCTTCACTCAACTGTGGTAATGGGGTTACCCATTGTAACCCATGTGTAACCCATGTGTAAATGGGGTTGTAGGACTGCCAAAGTTTGAAACTGCTTGTTTCCTAACCTGAGACCTATGGTCCCCTATTGTGGCAGTTAGCTTTGGGTGTCAACCGGACCATCAAGAACTGAGCCTTTGAACACACCTAATTAGTTAAGGCAAGTCTTTTCGCAAGACTGTAGAGATTAACTAAGTGATATGGGTAGAACTATTCCCTGGGCAGGTGGACAAGATGGAGAAACAACTGGTTGCCTTGGGCACAATAGAAAGTATGCCCTTCTCTGTGGGTGTAGTAAGGTCCATTCCTTCAGCCCCTGCTGGCAACTGTCCTTCCATGATGTTCAAGTGTAATCTAGAACCATGAGCATAAATAGAATTGTTTGGATCGTGTGGTTATCATAGCAACTGAAGAGTAACCAAGCATCTATGAAAGCATCTCTAGCGCACAACTGGTGCTCATTAGAGAGAGAGAGAGAGAGAGGAGAGGCCAAAGTACAACCCTGGGTGCTGCCCCAAAGAACCACCCTCCTTGTGTTTGCAACACGGCTCACTGCTCTGCAGCTCTCTAAGTAAGCCAGCTGGTTAGCCAGGGAGTCTCTGTGAGGTGATGTCTTATCTACTGAGCCATCTCTCTAGCCCCATAGTCCAATGTTTATAGACACACTTAGTGTACTAGGATTACATGCACATGCCATGACCCCCAGCTATTTCTTTATATCAGCTCTGGGGGTGGTAAAGTGCAAAGCAAACACTTTACAGACTATATCCCCAGCTCAATATTTGTTTCCCATGGGGTATGATGTGGGCCAATGACAGGCGGAAATGTTAGTGTGTCACCGCTGCAAGGTCGGATATGACTGGACGGCACAAGGGCCATGTGCCCGGAAGCTGTAAGTTACGTGCTGAGTAACCTGGGTGCAGTACCTGATATTAGTCGATTCTATTAAACTCTGCATCACAAGCAATTTAAATAGTTAAAAATTTGCACAATCATGTCACCATGATTCTCTTTCATAAAACTACTGTGCTTGAGTAGCTGGCTCTAATTTGAGCAGCCATAAAGACAAAGCAGTCGAAGCCTCAGTTCATTAAACTGGAATTGGACACTGGATTTATAATACGATATGAATGCATAAGGGGACTAGAGGAAAGGACCTGTGGGAGAAGGGATAGAGAGGATGAGGAGGGCAAAGACAAGCCGAATAAAATGACATTCATATACGAAAATGTCGTTTAAAAAAATTATTTGCTCATTTTTTGAGACCAGGGTCCAGGCTGGCACCATACTATGAACAGCTGAGGATGATCCCAAGTTGACCCCTTGAGCCTCGTGACCCCACCTCCTGAGGGCTGGGATTATGGGTTTGCAGTACCAAGAAGGGATGGGGATCAAACTCAGAGCCCTGAGCATGCTAGACAAGCACTCTACCAGTGGAGCTACAAACCCAGTCCTAAAAGCACTGATTTTATATGCTTACTTAATTTTTAAAAAATGGACTTACACATGTTTTACCTGTTTAACCACAATATGGAACAGTCTAGTGCCCCAGTCCCTGAAGCTTTCTAGTACTATGTCAAGTGTGAAAAAAGCAACTGACTAATCACCGGGGAAACTCAACAGTATTTCAGAAACCTTGCAAATACCCTTCGAAGGTCGTGCTTGTTATAATGGGAGACAGCTTCATCCAAGAAGTTGGCAAGCTTTCACGGTTTCAAACACGAGAAGTTCCGAGCCCAAATTCGACAAGGATACGTACTCTACCCCCGTGCAGTTCCACTCCGTAGAAGTCGAGGGTCCGCGCAATGTTGATGTAGCAAGATTCGGCTTCCGACTGCTTTAGCCCACTGTAGAAGACAAGAGAAAATGCAAAGCTCACCCAGTAAACAGAGAGTAACTACAGCCTTTGAAAAGTACAACTCTCTGGAAAGCACGGCAAGAATCCTCTAAATTACTCAAGGGTGCTACGCTGCAGTGCTAACCCCTTCAAAATACACTAATTCTAAAATTTTCCTGAAGCAAGATTTTCTTCTTGTCCACCGACTCTGATCTCCTCTGGACCCCTCGGTTTTTACTAAGAAACAGTCCCCGCTCAATGTGCTCTCTGGAGGTCTTCGAACCGAGAAGACTATCGCCTTTCAGACCTCCAGCGTCGACCCCCCCAAGGTGCCCACGTTAGTAAGTGATCTTTCATCTTTCTGCCTGTCTTTTGCCTGTTCTAGTCACTCAACGGTGGCCCACGTTTCCAACGCCAGTGGCCCCGTGTGCTATTTTAGGAGGCTGACTTCTGACGGAGGAGCCTTTCTGGGAGAGAGGGTTGGTTGGCAGCGCCTTCTTAGAAGGTACACTGGTGGCTTGCCCTTTGTGTTTATGGCCTTCCCAAGAAGCGACAGGTCCCCTGAGAGCTGGCCTTTTGGGTCAGCATGGCCCATGTCTGATGTGAACAGAACAGCTGCTTCGGGAGTTCTGTGTCATGTGAGGAGAGGGAAGAGGAGGCTAGATCGGGTGTGTTTGTTGGAAGTGAGGCGCCTGTCCTTCTCTACATGGGGTGGGGGTGGGGGAGAAACAGTTGGCATGAAAGGATCCCAGGACCACCCGACCTATTTAGCCCCTCAGTCCACCTGTCCATCCACCAAACAATGCCTGAAGGAATGCCCGGTAGTACTGATTGGGGTAAATAGCTCCAACATTTGCCTGGTGTGGTCAGTTCAAAGGGCCATTAGATTGCTTAAAAGAAGGAATGATCCCTACTGAATTTTCCCACTTCACAGAAATGCAAGAGATGCCAAATATATCTGCTAGGGTCACAGCTCAAAGGTTCCCAAATGTAGACATTTTGAAAGGACCATGAGACAAAGGAAGGAGACGGGGCATCAAACCTGAGGAGACGTGTGTCTGCAGACTCCCAGCCTGAATTCCCAAAGTGGACTCCCTCTCCCCAAACCCCCGTACCTATGCTGCTCATGGAGCGATTCCACCTTGGTTAAAAAGTCGTCGTTCTGATCGGGTATGAACTGGCTGTCAGCAAGATAGCCTGGGTGATGTATGGAAGAATTAAAGTCTCCGAAATGAGCTATTAAGACACAAGGAGGGGAAAATCGTAATTAGCTCTTCAATATGGTCTGCATTAACACACATCCATGGCATTGCAGGAAAACCACTCCTTGGAGGCTCAGCTGATGAGCTCCGTGCCTTCCCATTACCTCTTAATTCCATGCTTCTAACCTGATCCTTGCTCGGGGCTAGTTCCCTGACAAAGGCAGTGTGTGCACGTGTTTAAAAGGAGACCACTGAGACGCCCTCTCGTAGGCACCTGGCGAATAAGCATCCAAATCACCTCATTTGAGCTCATATTAAAGGGGAAGAAACAAAACCTAGGAAAGAGAACTTAGATCTAACAACAGGGCTGTTTGTTACTATGATTAAAACTAGACCTAGGTGGTCTTCAATCCATGTTAGCTCCCTACTGCCTCCAGCCTGCCTGTTTGGCGAGCTGTTGGTATTTTGTTAATGTCCCCAAAGGTCAACCAAGGGCTTCAAATGGTTTTCTTGAGTCTGCAGGCAGAATCCTGTCCAATTTTCTCTCTCATCAGCACATGGAAACCCTGCTAGGTTCTTTCATGGTCATGCTTCCTGTTACGTAGCAATCGCAACCCTGGTTCCATTCGGAGGCACAAACTGCAGAGTTCTTGCTTTAGCCAAAGTCACCGCTGAACGTTCTGAACTCCGCATACGTGCTGAACTCAACATGTGACCTATGAACCCTGCCTGCAGGTGGTTTTCAGTTGAAATCGCAATTCTGTACAAAGCTCAGTGGCAGCCACTAGGGGGAGCAAGGTCAAACAGCCACAGCCACAGATGTAGAACACAGGTGGCTTGCAGTCCCATTTCAATGGTGCCATCCCCTGGAGGCCTTGGATAAAGGCCTCCCCATTCCTAAAACAGGGACACTACTTTTAATACCATCAGAAGAGGAGACAGAACAAAAGCTGCTCGGTCAGAAGCTGGGAGCCATGACATACCACAGGCAACTGACTCCCTGTGTCACGTTTCCAGAAGAATCCATTCCTTTGATGTTCTAGACTCCCTCCCTCTCTTCCCGGAAACAGAATGGAGTATGCCCTCTATGTGCTTCCTCAGGGCAACCAGCCAAGGTGGGGAACATTTGGGGACAGCCCTGAGCTTCCTCCACCCTGAGACAGAAACGGAGCCTGCACGTGGCAGAGCTTAGAGAACATTTCTTCCAAAAACTGCCTTTCTTCACATCTCATAGACTCTTAACAAACGACCAGTGACTTCCTGCCACCATGTCTTTGAGGAGTACTATCTACAAAACATTTACTTTGTACCCATTTGGCCTTAAACAGGACATCTATACCATCCTTTCCCCACCCCAACCCCAGGGCTCAGGGAACATCGCGGAAAAGGGGTCAATGAGAATGCAAGCGTGTAAGAGTGTGGGGACAAGTGCTGTCAGAGCTGCTGCACCCATGAGCTCAGCAGCTACTGTACGTCCCACAAGATTCGACTCCTTGATATTTCACCATGGAGGGGGAAAGAGGGAAAACCCTCCTTGAGAGACTACTGAGGGTTAATGCTGGATGGGGGAAGGGAAGCTACTCTGCCCAGTGGAATATCCACTGATAAGGCATCCACGTTCCAGCAAGTGCTCAGGCACACGCAGTACAGACAACCCATATGAACAGATGACTCAATGGGCCGCACATGCAAGAAGACAAGAAAGGTAAGAGGAAAACTGGTTGGGAAGAAAGATACTGGGAAAAGGATGGGGAAGGCATCAGATAAGGGGTGAAAGAAGACATAAAATTCATTGTCTTCGTATATAAGCTACCAAATAATAAAAGAAAATGTGCTTTGGCTAGTGGATCACTGCTAAAATTTAAATATTATATAGACACTCATCTTGAAATAAGTTAGCAAAATGTAGCAGATAAAAATGTGGATAAAAGTTTGATCCAGTGATTTTGTATCTTTATAAACTCCATCCATCCATCCATCCATTCCATCCATTTAGTGTATATGTGTGTATCAGAGGGCACTCTATGTCCCTGAGGCAAAGGGTGACTTCAGAAATCATCCTGCATTGCTTCTACCTCCTTTTTACTTTGCTCTAGGATTGCCCAAGCTCTACCCACCAGGGCTGGAAGCCACCACTGCTTCTACCTGGTGTTTTCACATGGGACCTTAGCCAAACTCAGGACCTTCTGTTTGTGAGGCAGTCTTAATCCCAGAGCCATCTCCCTAGCCCCAGTGATTTTATATCTAAGAATTAATCCTTTATAGATAAATGCAGAGTATGCAAATATATGTATATTTGAAACCCTGTACTTACAACTACTTGTGTAACAGCCCATGATTTTATTAGTATGATGTAATGCAAGCTTTCCCACCTCAACCAGTTTTCACTTTTTAAGTATTAATAATGTTGTTTAGCCACTATTTTACCAGTGTTTTGTAGAGGGGAACCTAATGCAGAAGCTTAGAATAGCATGTCTTAAGTGCAGTTAATTTTCCCCTCTAATTAGCATATCATAGGCAACATTTTTAAATGACTTTCTTTTTATTTTATTTTGTGTGTACATGTACATTTGTGTATGTGTGTGTGTGTCACAGGGCACTGTGGATGCCTGTGGATGCCCAAGAGTAACTTCAGGAATCATCCTGGATTGCTTCTACATCTTTTTTGCTTTGCTCTGGGATTTTCTAGGCTCTGCCTTCCAGAGCCAAAAGTATAGGCCACCACCATTTCTGGCTGGTGTTTTTATATGGGATCAGAGATCTGAACTCAGGTCCTTCTGTTTACAAGGCAGAGTCTTAACTCCTAAGCTATCACTCCAGTCCTCATAGGGAGCTTTTTAAAAATTTATTTTTGACAATGTCATATACATATAAAATGTATTGTGACCATATTTATATCCACCCCATTAATTCTCTCCTTATCCCCTCCCCCCCCTCTGAATCCCTTTCTCCTCCCACAGGCTGCTTGCATGGCCATGCATAGAGGACACCACTGACCAAAATGACACCGACCTCTCCCAGCAACCATTAACTGCCAATCATTCCTCAGAAGGGCGCAGGGCCTATTCATGGAGAAAGGGTCCAATCCTGTGCAGATATCCACAGCTGTGCTCATCACTTTCGGATGGCAGCATGTCACCAGGAGGGTGATTACAGATGTCCTATTCAGAGGTGAGCACTCAATAGTCATTTATTATTAGCCTCTCACCAAATAGCAGTCTTGGTGTGAACCACTGACCCCTGGGGGGAGGGTTTCCCTGCTACTTTTTAAGACAGCTTCCTTCTAGATTAACATGAAAATATAGCCACAGTTAACACTTGCTGTGCACCAGGCATTATCCAAGAACTAACGGTAAGGCGATATTTCACCATTCACAGGACCCAATGTGGAAATGTGGAGATTTTGCTGACAGGATAAAGAGATTTCTAATCCAGTTTAAGCCAATTTGGGTAAAAAAGTCCATCTAGACTTTGTATCCAGTATGGTAGCCAGTTGGAAATGGGTCAAATAAAACATTCAAGGGGTCTGGAGAGATGGCTCAGGAGTAAAGACTGTCTCACAAGCAGAATGTCCTGACTCTGGATACCAGGTTCCACATAAACATACCAGGCAGAAACAGTGGCGCAGCCTGGGAAATCCCAGAGTGAAGCAAGGAGGAGGGAGAAACAATCCAGGATGATTCCTGCAGTCACCCTTGATCCTCCACAGGGACACACACACACACACACACACACACACAATATTTTTTTTTAAGTTCAAAATTAATTTCATCTTACTTTAAAAAATAAAATAATGTATCACATAGCCCAGGCTGATATCCAACTCTCTATTTGGCTGAGGATGACCTTGTAGCTAAGGATTAACTTTGAACTCTTGATCTTCCTGTTTCTGCTTCTTCCTTCTGAGTGCTGGGATTACAGGCAGGTATCGTCACATCTAGCTTATAGGCCTGAGAAAAGGACTCAGGGCGCAATGTATTCTGGGGAGGTACTCAACTAAGCTACATCCCAGACCTTATTTTACTTTTCTAAATATGGGCACTAGAAAACTTAGAATTACATATGCAGGACTTGGGAAAAGTTAAAGTGTTTGTTGGGAAAACAAAATGACCAGGGTTTGGATTCCCGAGTACCACATAAAATGCTGGGTGGGTGTAGGTACCCAACTCTAACTACAGCCCTGGAAGGCAGAGTCTGGGAATCCCCAGAGCAACTGCTTAGGCAGACTAGCCCTTTCAGAGAGACTTAAACAGTAAGGTAGAAGAGAGATAGAAGATGATTCTTGATAAGACTCTTAGACCTCCTCATGTATGAACACTCACATGCATGTGTACCCACCCAAACACACAAACTCACACATCTACTCCATACACAACACAGCATGCGCACATGCACACGCATGCGTACACACACACACACACACCCACAAGAATTAGCATGTAGCTTTTCCAGTACATTTCTACAATCTATTGGATAGCATTGTTAGACCGGTACCCAGCCCACTAGCTACACTGAGACTCTCAATACAAATTCCTAAGATCCCAGGGGTGTTTCAGACAGGCACCAAGCAAGCAGCAGTAGTGACTTCCAACAAATTCCTTAACCTGACTAGGTTTTGGTTTCCATGCTCCGAAGAGGTGACAGAAATAAATATTGTTCCACTGGGGTTTACATGGAGATGAAATCCAATACCTGGGCAAAGGCCCTGGAAAAACCTGTATGTGACAGCTGACTACTGTTTCATGGAGCTGTATGGGACATCTGACTACTGGTTTATGGAGCTGTATGTGACAGCTGTCTACTGTCCCATGAAGCTGTATGTAATAGGTGTCTTGTTTCATGGAGCTGTATGTGACAGCTGTCAACTCTTCCACTGTCTTATATCATGACTCTCCTGCTGGAGGGCGCCATATCAGAGCTTACTTATGCTCCTTGTTCCTAACCATCCCCAAGTAGGAGTAAAGTCAGGTTAAAAATGAGACAACTTGTGGCTGAAGAGATAGCTCAGGGGTTAAGACCCTGTCTTGCAAGCAGAAGGTCCTGAGTTCAGATCCCAGGTCCTGCATAAAATTGCGAGGCGGAAATGGCAGTGGACCATACTTCTGTCCCTGATGGGGAGCCTGGGAAATCCCAGAGGGAAACAAAAAGGAGGTAGAAGCAATCCAGGATGATTCCTAAAGTCATCCTTGGTCCTCCACAGAGCATACAGTGCCCTCTGACACACACACACTAAATAAATACATAAAATAAATAAATAAATAAAACGAGATGACTTTTCTTTGGTGGTGTAGCCACTGGTAAGCTGCCCATGTGCCAGTAAATAACCCCATACCCATGTTCATGCAGACAACCCTAGTTAAACCAGGAGGTCACACACACACACACACATGCATACACACAAAAGACATGAAAGGGGGAAGAAAGAATGGACAGGGAATAAGAGAGGGTAAGAAGGGGTGAATAATATCAAGTTTTATTAGATACATGTATGAAAGCATCAAAGATTAATAAATTAAAATTAATTTAAAAATAGTGGGAGTGGGGCTTGCAAGACAGTTCAGAGGTTAAGGCCCTTGTTTGCAAACCTAGCAACCTGAGTACGATCTCCAGAAGCCAATTGGTGGAAGGAGAGAAGCAACTTCTAAAAGTTGTTCTTTGACTTCCACCTTTGTACCACAGTGTGAGTATATTCTCTTTCTCTCTGACACACAAACACACAAAAATACATTTTTAAGGAAAAAAAAAAAAAAAACAACAAACAGGCAGGACTGTCTGACAGTAAGAGATGTGTCCTATCCAGTGACTTCAGGGAACTGGAATTGACCAAGAGAGCACTCAGTGGGTTTCAATGCGCTGGTCAGAATAACCCTCCCACCTCTTCAATCTCCCTTAGGACTTACATTGGACTGCATAGGATGCTAGGACCACAGCTGAGTTCAGAGGGCAGGTTAGCCTGTCAGGAGAAACACAGTCAGCAAGTCAGAAGAACCAGCAAGAGCCCTAACGCTCACAGGTCGTGGGTAGCACACGGCTTTCTTTTCTTGATGAGCCATTTAAAAAAAAAAAAAACCATGAATCTTAACAAAAGCAACAACACAAATCAATCTCAAACGCTAGATGGAACACAGGACGTTTTTGAAGACCAAAACATATGTAACTTTTCTTGTTCAAAATCCTAACTGTCAACCCATTTCCTGAAGCTAAAGGTCTAATGGTGGACAGCATGCTGGCTGATTGAAAAGAAAAAAAAAAAAAAAAAAATCAGCTGAAGTCTTTAATTGGAAAAGAGACAACTGTGTCTAGACCAATCAGTAGCCTTTGACTCTTTCAGGAAGATTTTTGTAGGACTCTGATTATATTCTGGAGTCTTAGGGATTCCGGAACTCTTGGCAGAGCCGAGACAGGGAGCCATCCTTAATGGCAACACCAGGCGACAACCAGTTGAAAAGCAGCTTCCCTACCAGTGGCAAGTGAAGGAAACATGCGGTTGCCATGGCAGCCCAAGAGGTTCCATGTTGTGAATCACCCCACCTATGTGTCTAATCTGGTTACCTCCTGCCTCACTGCAGCTGTGTCCCTTCCTGTCCACCATTACCTGTGGGTCACAAAGCTACATGAATGAGGGCAGCATCCCCTTCTAAGGGATCTGTTTCGGCCACCACGTGTGTCTCTCCAAGTCTACGGCTCTATCCTGGGGACCCGCCATCTATCCATTCACCAGCAAGCCAGAGTGCCTGTGCAGGAGGAACGGACGTCATCTGGCATCTAACAGTGTCCCTGATAGAGGCAGAGCAGGTGAATGGATTGGGGGTGGGGGAGAGGGGACAGTCTAGACACACGCTAAGGAGGCGAGGAAGTCTGAAGCAAAAACGTTTCTGATGAATGGTTGCTTGAAGCAAAAGCATTCCCAATGAATGGAATGGAATTGGAATGAATGGATTCCAAAATCCATACTGCAGAAGAACATCAACAGCCCCTCTCCACGTTCCTTGTGTTCCTGCAGATTTCTTCCTCTCCAGCCTCCACATGTAGATGCAAGGGCTTGGCATAGATCTCCCATCGGGGGGGGGCTTGGGGGGTGGCAGTTGCTGGAATACTGGCTACAGCTGACAGTTCAAACACAGCAGGAGAGGTGGCATCCCAGGAAAATGCTAAATGTACCACAATATCCTTGACCCCCGATGATCAGATACATGCCCGAGACGAGCGGGAAGGCCCCAGCGAGGTGGTAGGGGCCGCCTACTGACCTGACTAACACGTGCCTGTCTCACAGCAGCTAACTGCACAGTCTGTGCAGAGATGACGTATGTGCAGAGAAGAGCGGGCTAGAACAGGTTTCTGTGCCCATGAAAAGCAGTATCCCAGCAAGTGTGAGGCAGGCACTGCAACTTGGGGTTGTCCTGGAGTATAAGGAGGCTGCCTCAGAAAAGGGGAGCTGCCATCACTGGGAGCAATCAGGTGGAGACCCCAGGGAGGCAGGTTGTTCTGGAGAAGTGATGTACTTCTACCATGGAGGGATGATGCACTGAGCCAGGAGGGTCCGGCACGCGGACTGCTAAACAGTCAAAAGATATGGCAAGTCCTCTTCAAGCCGAAGTCTGCAGGATTACTGCAGCTCCCATGCCCTTCTGTTCCAACTAAAGTGCCAGACTCTTGCAGTCTCTCCTCAGCCAAACTGGAATCTGTATAGATGCGCCTCTTGCTTCCTGCGGTTAAGAACCTTCAGTGGCTGACTGCTGTCTTAATGGGTGCTTGCCTGTGTCTGGTGGATGTGATATGCATGCTTGGGTCTGGTCAGCATGAGATGTATGCTTGTGTTTGGTGGGTATGAGATGCAGGCCTGTGTCTGGCGAGTGTGATGCGCTCTTCCTGTTCTCCTGCGAGTCTTCCAGTTGAGACACTGGAAGGGGCTTGTCTTGTTGGCTGCCTGGAGAAATCTACCTTCTCTTTTTCCCACCAACCCCATTCTCAGGACCCACAGAGTTTTCTAGGCTGCGGTTGCCGTGGAGTTCCTGACATCCTAGGCCAACTGTGCTCCCCACCCCAGTGTCTGCATTGGTTCCTTCTTGGGCCCTTTCCCAGCTAGACTGACGGTTTTCTTATGATACTGCATGCCAGTAGCCTCTGGTGACCCTCCCCAGCAGAAACGACACTCTGCAGGGGAAAGTGGGGATGAGAAGACAGAGATGCACAGACCTCTTTCCCTGCTGCTGTTCCTTTCTCAAGTCAAGAAAATACTAAGGTTTCTGCATCCAGGATCTCACTGCAATGAGACTTGTCCTTACATATCTGACATACCAAGAGGCCCCCATAGACTAGCAAGGATCTTAGGATAGAGAATTATATGCAGTGGAAACCCTGGAGCTAGGACTCGATGGGTAAAGGGGAATGAATGCCCCAGTCAGTGGGATGGTCTGAAGAGGGGCCACTTGGTACGCCACAGAGGCTTGAGCTCCCCACAAGAGTAGACAATCCAGGGGGACCCCTGGAGCCCATAGAAGAGGACAGGCAGGAAGGTGGGAAGGAGTGGGATGGATTGATGAAGGGAAGGGGGGAGAGGGATGGCAAGGAGAGGGGAAAGAGGGTGGCAGGGATAAGTACTCAATACGCTTTTAAAACTAGGAAAAAAAATTAAATTAAAAATTACTAAGGTTTGGAGGAGGGGACCCAGCAGGCTTGGAACTGCAGCTCCCTTCTGGGTTGGTCACAGACCTCCAATGAGACAGTCTAGATGCACCTGAACTGCTGACTCGCGGACAGATGCTCGGGTCTGACTGAAGATCCTTCCAGGGAGAAGTCGATAGGGTTCGGAACCCTATCTGTGCCTGCCTGATCAGATATCCCCACAAGGAAACCCATGTTACATTTGGGGGAGGGTTCTCTCCCATTTAAAATTTTTCAGGTCTTTCCCAGAAAGATCACTGCATCCTATATCAAACGGCAGCAACACGACATGAAACTCTAAGCCAAGACAAGCTGAAAGCAGATGTCTGGAGCCAAACGCCACGCAGGATGCTGCTTTCAACGGCGAGTTTTTGTTTAGGTTTCGTACAGCTGCCAGGAATGCACGTTTGTTAGATTACAAGAGGAATTCGGCTAGTCTGACAGGAAAAGAAGAATGCAAAATTCCCATTACCTTCCTTCACAAACATCCATCTTCAGTTGCAAGAAATACAAATGCCTAGAAGACAATTAGCTTTCGTTAATTCAGACTGAAATAAGCAACACGATTGTCACAAGTGAAAAACAAGACCTCCACATTTGACGACTTGACATATACAAATGCAATTCTACCCAGTTTTGACGGTATGAAGTACAAGACATTGGGAAGGTCCCTCTGTTGGGGGAGGGGCTGAGCGGGGATGGACGGGGTGGGCGCCATCTGCCGAGGTTCAACTAGTACAGCTGCTGGTGGGGGGAAGGGTGTGTTCCTGCCTTCAGAATGGGCCTTCCTAACCAGGCACTGGGACCCACAGCGTTCTGCACAAGCTGCCCCCGCACATCCGTGGGGCCGCTGTTCCAAATCCTGAGCGGGCTGCGCACACACCCACATTCCCTCTGCATGAAGCTGCTAAGAGAGGAGGATCCTTGGCTGGGGTGCAAATCAGATGGGCTTTTTCCTGTGGCCCAGGCACTGTGGGTGCTGGGGCGGACACGTCAGGAGCCTAGAAGTTGCCAGAACCTTCAGGCCATCAGCAGTAGGGGCAATTTTTTTGAAAGTCCAGCTCTGTCCTGTAGGCGAGTCGTTTTAGGCTCCCCAGCCTGGGCATCTCTAGTTCTGCACAGACTGGGGGTGGGGGGAGAGGGAGAAAGGACGTCGTGGTCAACAGCCCTGCACAGGTCAGGAAGCGCCCTGGAGACATTTATATTTAGGGACGCGGCATACATGTGACGCTTGGCTTCTAGTGCTCACTCTTTTTTAAAACCCAGATCCAAGAGGGATTGACATTCCAGGGGCTGGCCAAGAAGACAAAAGGGAAACCTCTTGAAATCTAATACTGGACAGCGCAGAAGTGCTGGGGGCAGGACAGAGATCACTGTGGCAATTGAAACAAATCAGTCTCAGATTTCTAGGGGCTGATAAAGGTCAGGGAGCTGGCTTCCTTGAGACCTGAATGCTTCAAACAGTATTACAGCCTCATATTTGCAGCTTGGCGCCAGGTGCCTGGTACTCCAACTTCTTCCTTACTTTAATTTCCTAATGACTCTGAGGTCTGAGTCTCTCTCCCTCTCTCTCTTTCTCTCCCTCTCCCTCTCTCCTTCCCTCTTTCTGATAAGAAAACTGATTCTCAAATTCCCAGATAGTTTACATGGGTCATCTTGCCTTCCTTTAACCTGGATATAACTGTTATAATAAGACAATCTCCGCATGGTACGTTTAAATGACTACAGAGCTTAGGATCTGTGGGGAGCGGCTGCAATCAGAAGGCAAGGCATGTCAGTTTCTGAACATGCAATGTCAGAGGAGGATGTGGCCTCGGGTAAAGCTGACCTGTCTCAAAACAGAGTGAGGACGTGACTTGAGCAAAACCCAGCCTGCCTCCTTTCTCCAGATAAGAGTTGTTTATACTCGGTTGACCTTCCGGAGGAGTACACTGTATGCTGCAAGAAATTTGCAGCCTCCCTAATTCCCTGTCCTTGAACTCTACTGCCAGGGCCAAGCAGTTGCTGCTTGCTGAGCCTCCAACCCAATGAGGAGCCCATCTGATCCCAGTTCTTCTGCATGTGTCTTGTTTTTTTTTTCTCATTCTTGGGTTGATCTAATAGAGTAACGTCACTCGGACTGAGACGGTACTGGATATAGGCTCCTAACGTGGTTAACCTGCATGGTCAGCTTCTCTAGATTTAGAATCGTTGCAGAAAACACCTCTTTCTGGATGTTTCCAGAAAGGCTTAACTGAAGAAGGAATATCCTCCCTGAATGTGGATGACACCAACGCATAGGCTAAGGTCCATTTGTATATGTCAAGAAAAGAAGGAAGCCAGTATCCACCTCTCTCTTTCTCTCTGCCTGACAGTGACATTAAGAAAGCAGCTACTTCCTACTCCCAATTCCATGCTTTCCCCACCATGATGATTTGAATCCCTTGAACCAGATTCAACACTTCTTCTCCGGTGTTTGGTCACGGCAATAGGGAAAACTAACTAACCCCCCTTGATGACGATGGACTCTCAGAACAGAAGTCCCTTCTAATCGTTTCCTATGTGTATCCAAGGTGCCAGTCAACAAGAACCAAGTGTTCTCTCCTCAATACCGAGAGAAAGAAAAGAGGGGACGTGTTATAGATGACTCAGTGATAAGACCTGGGCTTTCACAATGAGCCCAGTGATGCGGGTCACTGCACAGCTTGCTTTCCCAGGGAGAGCAGTAAAAATGAGAACTCACGGATCGCCACTCAGAAATGCCCCCTGGTCCTGGGCTGAACAAATTTTCTGAGTCGATCCCAAGAAATCCCATGTAAAGAAATTAGAGTCTGGGATGGGCAAGTTAGCTCAGCGGGTAAGGCGTCTGCTTGCCCACGAGCGACCTGAGTTCCATTCTTAGATGTCCCCATGGCGGAAGAAGAGAACTGACTTGTAGAAGTTGTCCTCTGACCTCCACCCATGTGCCAAGGCATGCATGGGTACATTTTCCCCCCTCCCCCTATAAATAAATAAATAAATAAATAAGTAAATGCTTAATCACTTACACTACTCTTTAAAAAGAAATTAGACTCGTGGAATGCCACCCAAACTTAGGGAATTACGTACTTTTCTTCAAGGAGCTTAAACTGTAATTGGAGATTGCCAGCAAAAATGCAATCCTGTTTAGAATGATCTAAATTTATCAAGAGCAGCCGTTGTGGAGGCTCACAAAAGAAAAGACCTTTAATTAACAATGAAAATAACGGGAAGCTATCAACAGAGAAACTTGGCATGTCTAACTTCAGAAACATTCGGGGTCCACCTAGGGGACCCCCCCCACTTCAGGAAAAAGCAGCCAGATCCTTAATAAGAAACAAAACCAAATAATAGTACAGCCTCTGCATTCTTCTGAGTCTCAGGTGCTAAATTTCCTTAGAAGAAAAGTCAATTGGACTTGCTAAAAAGCTGGAACCTAAGGGATTATGCACCAGCAATATAGGAGGAAAAAAAACCTTCATGGAAGTTAAAAATCACAATCCAATAGAGGAATTAATGGTGGGATCCAGGCTCAGCCCTAATGAAAAGATCTGGGAGTGCCAGCTGCCCACTAGCTTGCAGGAGCATGAGGGGTCTTCTGGCAGTTTCTGCTGAATGAGAGAAAACTGTCACCCACTGCCCAGGAGGTGGCAGCTAGTTGACTGTACACTGCCCACCCCATCTGAATGGGACGGGCGACAGGTATCAGATCTTAACTGCTGACTTTTAGGATGGACCCACACAAACTGAGCTTTACTGAGAACTTAGGTAAGAACAAATACTAATCTCTTACTGTCTGGGTACACAGTCCGAGCCGCTGGCCAGAACTCTGTGACGATTCTGGCTACCTGAGGTCTGAAGGCAAACTCACTTCTCCCCAGGGCATCTCTTCACCCTGCATTTTCCCAGCTGCCTCCTGGTGACAGAAGAGTCTGTCATCTCCTCAGGAGCAGCTTTTTCCCATGGGGCATAGACGGCCATGCAGAGCATCAGATGGGATCATGAGGTTGCACGACTCAGGTCCTGCCACGGGGAGATTTCGACATACCTGTAGGGTGTCACGCACCCGGGAAGGAGGACAAGGTGACGGTGACAATCACCCTGCATGGAATTTAGTAGCTACTAATGAAATCAATGAGCCACATCTGCTATGTTTTTTAAAAGGAAATAATAAACGTGGCACGGTCAGCATTTACCTTCACTCTATAAAAATGCTTTGGAAATGTACTTATGTGTGTGGTATATTACAAAACAAAATGTACATTTAATCAGTTTTTAAAAATAATCTGTCAGAACCCCATACACATGTACGTATGGGTCTGTGAACATAAGCATATATAATCACACATATATATGATGTATAATATATGAGCATATATACATAGATGCACGGGTAATTTTTCAAACATATATATTGCATGTATGTGTATGTGTTTATCAGAAAACAATGGGCGTGATTATGTCTCCCTGTGCTAAGAAGTGGGCCTGTCCCCAGCCCACCAGAACAGCTCCCCACACGAGTGTACAATCACTTCTCATGGCTCCTCAATGCATCACCCAGGCCTCCCTTACTCCAACTTAACATTGACATAATGGCAAACAAAGTCCGGCCCCCAGGCCTGCCCCTGTGGAGGAAAAAGGCATGAGGAAGGCAAGGCTGAGCAATCAGGCTAACTCCGGTTTCTAAACATATTAAGGCTAAATGAAATAGGAGTGTGTGATTGCTGATAAAAAGAAGAAAGGGGAAAGGGGCCAACACTTCTAGTCCGGGTTCAGAGTCCCCTTAGGGAGGTTAAATTCGATAGGATTCTATACCCTGAATAAACATCCACCACTCCTTCCTGCTGAAAACAACCTCCCTCCCTGAGGACAAAGAGGACAGAAAATACAAGGGCTGAATAAAAGGGGAGGGAAAGTTCCACCATCTTGCTGCGCCCTTTCTGCTCTGTTCCCCACCCACAAGACTTCAGGGCCAGCCGCCTCCCAGCCCTGCAGGGTAAACAGCCCCTATCTTAGCTCTTCTTCCTTTATCTGCCTCACATACTTCCTGCACCTGCCAGATCAGCTGGGCCCAGGCGCTCCTGCCTCTCCTGCTGCCTTGGCAAAGGGTCCTGACAGAGGTTTTGATGACAGTCCTGTCGTCCGCAAGGGTCTTCACTTCAGCCCTCAGACAGCTCTGGGTGACTGCACACCTATCCCCCGCCCCCCATTCTCAGCCAGGTTGCTCCCCTGGAAGTGGCTCCCCTTCCTCTTCCTTCACACTCTCCACACAGGGGAGACTGGGCAGGTAGGTAGAAGTGAGGGACAACAAGCTGGATGCTCATTTACCAATTCAGGGGTGAAAGACGCAGCCCCCCCCCCCACTGAAAATGAACTTGCTTACTGCAGTATCGACATAAGCACCCTAAGGTTTTACTTGGCTCATCACTGTTAGGGGTCGACATATCCAAAGTCTATCCAAACCAGGGGCATGTGTCTAGTGGTTCATTTTTAGATACAGAACAGAGAATGGCATTACCTGGTTTCTTCTTGCTGCAGCGTGTTGGGGTCGGGTATAAAAAATCTTACTCGAAAATGCAGGGTACAGGGGAAACCTCCTGCAAGAGTTTCCAAAAGCAAATTAAAATTTTCTCCTTTAAAAAGCTCAGTACCTACAATCTGCTACTCTCCCACAAGGGATATACGGAGATTTCCACTCAACCATAATGTGTTCTAATATAAAATGTGTCAACTTCAAATATAGGGTGCATCAGTGAGCTGCTTCAGGAGTCAGTATTTAAGTGTTTGCATGACTTCCGCATAGGACTGCAGTTATCATCTACTTCCTGCATTAGACCATGCTTAGAATCCTCCGATCAGCAGAGAAACGACGCAGAACTCACGAAGAAGTATAATCACTTGCACTAACAGAGAGAATTATTTATTCTTTGCAGACATGTTCGTGAATGTCTTAGAACTCAAGACACCACCAAGGTGACCAGCAAGTGAAACTGGTCCATTTCACAGCTAACACATCAGGCGTGGAGCTGTTCGGTGGTCCAGGCAGTTAGTGAGAAGACCAGGACAGAAGTCATGGTCCTGTCTGTGGGTGGGTTCCATTATCACTTCTTGATCTCTTCTGGCCTTCCCCCATGGGCTGATCCCCAAGCTTGTCTCCTGTCTTGGTTCATCCTGGCCCCACCTTCCATGCCTTAGCTCCTTCCACCTCTGGTTGGTGCTCAAAGAAACTTTAATGGTGGGTGTACAATCAAGTGTATCTCTGTGCATGTGCCTGGCTACCAGTGGGTGGCGCTCTAGCTCCGAAGAGGATTCATTCCATTCGCACTCTCCTTGCCTCAAAGTTTGTCACTCGCTGCATCAAAACTTGTCTTTACTACACCTGCACAATGACTGACATTACCAACTACAAGGAACTCAAGAGAGATAAGAACACACAGTGAAAACCTAGATGAGCGAAGGGAAATACCCCTATCAGTGGGGTAGCCCAAGGAGGGGCAACTTAGTGTGTCACAGAGACTTGAACCCCCACAAGAGTAGACAAGCCACAGAAACCCTGGGGTCCAGAGAAGTGGCCAGACAGGAGGGTGGGAAGGAGTGGAATGGATTGATGAAGGGAAAGGACGGGGATGGGAGGGGATGGTGGGAAGCAGGGATAAGGACTCAATATGATAGTAAAAATAAATAAATCACAAAAAGCACGACTCAGAAGGAAAAATATGAACACATTTTTACCATATAAAAATTCATTTTTGCCTATCATAGACAAAACTTAAAGAACTTTTCAGTGAAATGGTGCTTATTAAAATATATTTAAAATTCATTAAAATTGGATTTTTCTCATTAAAAAAACTATCACTTGTCACTTCTCTGGCTCAGAGATGATCTCTTGGTCATCTTTTTTCTCTTCTGCGCTCTTAGAGTATCTCCATCAAAGGCACTGATGCTACTACAGAACTCTCCTCTTGTCGACTTGGCTGTACACACCTTGACGCGATCTAAATCTGGTTTGGGCTAGATTACTAGCTCTTAGCTCAGTGCTTCGCTATTCGCTGAGAGCTCAGGCCGTGTTGTCTGGAAAAATGAGCTAGTGAAAGAAGGCATGACAACAGTTACCTCTGCCTTACATGACTGGACACCCTTTGCATGTCGGACCCTCAGAGGAAGACAAGGGTTCCCACCGTGAGATGAAACTAGGGGAAGGAAAAGGGAGAGGAGATGGGGAATCTATGAAGCCCCCAGAGTGGCAAGAGTTGGAATCAGGAACAAGGAGGGAAAGAGCATTTCCCATAGAGGGAGGAGATTGAGGGGATCAGTACCCAATGACTGCAGTTGTGCAACTGGGATGCGTGAGAGTTTGTGTATCTTTCTGTCTGTTGTGTGTGCGTGTGTGTGTGTCTGTGCACATGTGCTCTTGCACGCAGAGGTCAGAAATCAGTGTATTCCTTAATTCTTCTCCCACCAGAATGTTTTGAATCAGACTCTCACTGAACCTGAGCTCACTGATTAAGGGGAGTCTCCCTGGCCAGTGAGCCCCAGGGATCCACCTATCTCTCTGCCTTCCCAACACAGAAATTAACAGGCATGCATTGTCACACCCAGCTTCTCACGTGGGTGCCATAGACCCAAAGCCACTTCCCCAGTCCCTGTCTCCCTTTCTTACACTGGGGTGAGAAAGACCATCTTTGGTCCCCTTGTGTTAAAAAAAAAAAAAAAAAAGTGAGGATTCTTTGTTCTGGCTGCCCCCTCTTAATCTGACACGTATCTGTCTGCTAACTCAAAGTCAGCCCCCCATCCCCTTATCCCTGGGGTACCCCAGAATCCAGGCAACACCCTACGAGGGAAGGAGATGCAGGCTGCCACACGAGCACAATGGTCAGTAGAAGGGAAGAGGCCACACCCACCTTTCAGCTGCTTCCTGAGGGGTTTGCTTGCTTCAAGCCATCTCTGTTGGGTGAGAAAACACAAGCTATGAAACCAACTCAGGCAGGCTCGCAGCACATCTTACAAGCTGGCACTTACCGGGGAGTCCACAGGGTCGTCGCCATGCTGCAAGCCAAAGTACTCCTTCTCTGTCACACCCAGGTGGCTGTACACCATGTCCAGAAGCGACTGGCCAGTATCTTGTTTCTAGACCCAAAGACAGCAAGTGGGAAAAGTTGTTAGAACAAACAAGCAGGGGCTGAGGAGATGGCGCACTAGCTACACAAACAGGAAGATCCAAGTTTGAATCCCCAACACCCAACATAAAAACCAGATAAGGCAGGCGGTGTCTGGGTGGGATAGACATAGGCAGATCCCGGAAATTCACTGGCCAGCCAGTTTAGTTGAAATGATTGAAATGGTGAGCTATGACAGGGTTCATTAAGAGACCTTGCTCCCAAAAAACAAAGCAGAGAGCAATAGATGTCTGATGTCAACCTCTGTCATTTACATGTGTGTGCATGCACACCACACACAAAGGGAGGGAAGGAGGGAGGGAGGGAGGAAGGGAGGGAGTACAGACAAATCTTCACTTGTGGACAAAGGCAACTGAACCCTTCAGAGACTTTATGAGCACAGGCTTCCCACAATAACAAAAGCATTAAGAAATTGCAAGTTATAAGGCTTCCAGATAAAAATGGAAGTGGGGTTAAGACAAACTACGTAAAAACAATTTTTGATGGTGAGGAGAGAGTTCGGTGGGCAAAATGTCTGCCTTGCAAGCAAGAGGACCTGACTCTGACCCCAGAAAACACATTAAAAAAAACTGGGTGTGGTGACACACAGTATATGTATGTAATCTTAGCACTGGAGAGGAGGAGACCTCTGACCTAACCAGTGAGTGTCAGGTCAACCACTGACTCTATTTCAAAAAAACACGATGTATAGAATCTCGGTACCCACACATGCACATAAACATGAACACACACACACACACATGCATGCACACGGCGCTGCTGTGAGTTAACTTCGCTTTCTAAGGCTGCTTCCCTCCTCTTAGCTGAGGTTCTTCATCGACTTCTAAGTTGGAAAACTCACGCGTCATGATCCAGGCAAACAAGGCGTGACCTCCTTGGATTACCCCCGGGGAACGCTAATCCCTGCTCGGCTCCTGTCCGCCACTCCAGATCCAGCTGTAGCTCCTTCCTCCTCGAGAACCCAGAGGGGTGTGCAGGGAGGAAAACTCTCCCCTAACAGCTAAACATCCTTGAATGCCATCCGAAATCCCCTCAAAGTGACTTGGCCTGTGTCACCCCGTGGGATTATCTACCTCATTGCTTCCCCGTCATCTGAGGTGAGAAGCCGGCGGGGACACTCGGCCACACTTCGCTGCAGAGAGGGCCCCGAGACTTGCTCCAGTGTTCATGGGGCAGACCTGGTGTGGGCACTGGGACGGAGCAGCCATGAGTGTACCTTTCCTTGCCTGGCAGGCCGGAGTGTTGCCCCTTCCTCCAGGCGTGTGTGAGCCTTTGAAACCGATGGCCCCGTACAGACAAGGGAACAGGGGGGACGGAAACAGCATGGAACATTCGGGAAATCACAAGTTCTATTTTAGCAGGCAGAGAGCTCAGGAATCCTTTGAACTAAATCACTTCTCTTCAGGACAACACGAGTCAGAAATAGAAAGGGTATGGCGGAGGTGAAAGATGCTTTTCCTGTGAGCCCCAAAAGCAGGTAATGTATGGAAAAGTGGGTCACGGTGACAGGATGGGAAAGAGCTAGGGAATAAAAATGGTGGGCGGGCAATGCCAAAGCAACTTCTCTGCAGCAGTTTGACCCGGATTTTGGTCTATGGCATTGAAACATGAAATACGTCCATTTTTAGAACACACATCCTGCACCCCTTTTTCTAGCCTGAACCTGCCACTTCCTCTGCCCAGGAGGACATCATCTGTCACAAGAGAATCTGCATGCTTGGAAAAAAGACTCAGTCCACATACAGGTCAAGTCACAAAACATGCCTCCCCCCCCCCACACACACACTCCAAGTTCCCAAGATAACTCCCTGGAGGGCTAGAGAAATGGCTCAGAGGTTAAGACTCTGCTTTGCAAGCAGAAGGTCCTGAGTCCCAGGTCCCACGTAAAAACAGTAGGTGGAAACGGCCTCCATCTGCACTTTTGGCCCTGGTGGGAGGAGCCAAGCAAACAGGAAGTAGAAGCAATCCAGAATGATTCCTAAAGTCATCCTTGGTCCTCACAGGGACATACAGTCCCCTCTTTCTCTCTCTCTCTCTCTCTCTCTCTCTCTCTCTCTCTCACACACACACACACACACACACACGATAAATAAAGTTTAAAAAAAGATACTTCTTGGATACATCAACGTGATCTGTTCCCCTGTTGGAATCATTATCGTTCATGTATTATTTATGACTTTCACTTATTACATGTCATCAACAATTGTAATTTACAAGGAATCAGACACATGTACTTTCCACAGATGGTCTCCACTGTTTTGTAGCAACTTGGCGAAGAGACCATCAGCATCCTGCCTGTCAATGAGGAACTGAGGTAGCCCGAGAGTAAAATGCCCCAGCAAGCCAGTTACCATCAGACAAGGAGCAGTCTAAACCACCTGACTCAGCTCTGTTTGCCACCAAAGCATTCTTGCCACGACGCATCTCTCACTCGGGACTATGAAACTCAAAACACTCAGGAATGGATACTGCATGATTCTCCCAGTTGCCAAAGGAAATGACTGTCACAGTTAGGTACAGGTGTTAACTTGACAGTTGAAGGTTTAAGCTCTGGGCACATTTGTAGAGAATTAGTGGTTGAGTTAAGCCCAGAAGCAAACTTGCAGGAGATTGTCTAGCTGATGGGGAAGGCCCAGCCCATGGTGGGTGGGATTAGCCCTGGAATAGAATATAGAGAACTGGTTGAGAGAGTTGACATCCTTATGTGCACTTGGCCAGACATGCTGGTCTGGCAAGGATGGTCCCTCTCTCAGCCATTATGTGGAGATGGTGTGGTCAGTTCCCTCGGCCCTGGTGTTGGTGCGTGCTCTCCCGTCAAGCTGGACTACAAACTGTAACCCGACTATCATAAGAAAATAAACCCCTTGTTCCCTTAAGCCGTTTGATGAGGATTTATCAGCAACCATGCAGGCGGACTGCTACAATGATGTACAATTAAAGTCACATTTATAAGGAGAACCAGCCTGTGCCCGCCACAAAGAATTCGCCTTTGCTACGCTGGTGCATTGCCAGTAGCTGACGTGCTCCAGGGCGGGGATAGGAGCAATGGATGTTGACTATAGTGAGCCCTGTCACAGAGGGTCCCAGCTAGAGTCTGAATGAAACAATGAGCGATCGATCCCCATTAGTAGAGAAAAAGAAAGTGAGGGCAATTTCCAGCTACAACCAGGACCTCAAATCCCTCAGGCTGCACGAGTGAACGTTGGGCCGGGTACCTTCAGGCTTCTGGTGGTGGCGAGGTAGTAAGCATGATGTTGTTTGTAAAAGAATTTCTGAGCGGCCAGAGCTTCACATGCATCTCGCCCTGGCGGGAAGGAGACTGATCACCTCATGCCTCCTCATAGGGCCAATTGTTCCGCTTCTGACGACATGCCTTTACCTTGGTTTCAGAAGTTCAGGCTGAGCCTCCTGCTTCCTCTCTGGTCCTGCTCAGCCCCCTCTGGTGTGGGGTTCCCAGGTAACTATGAAGCCTTTCAACATCAAGCCTCATCCTGTCTCCCCACTTCTCAGGTTGTCCCACCCAGGCCTTTGATTTGCAGAACCTCTTCGCCCTAGCCACTATCCTCCTGAATCCCCTGCCCTGACCTGAGTCCTGTGTTCCTGTATACCTAATACCTAATATTTCTTCTTTTTCTAAAACTAACTCTTTCTTCTCTCTTCCTTCCCTCTCTCCCTCCCTTCTTCTTTCCTTCCTTCCTTCCTTCCCTCCTTCCTTGTGCATGGGTGGGTGTTTTGGAGGAGACGCTCATGCTTGTGTGCAAGATGCACCCGTGCAGAGATCGACGGACGAATCCTCCCGGCGTCTTCTACTTTGAGACAGTCTCTCTCACTGACCTGGAACTTTGGCCTGTCGGGCTTCCAGGGACCTGCCTGTCATGGCTCCCATTCACTAGCACTGGGGCAACAGGCATGGGCTGCTTGTATGCCCAGCTTTTTATGGGGGTTCTGGGGATCTGCACTCAGGCTCTCATGCTTCCAGCTGGGGTGGAAAATGCAAGGATCAGGTTTGGTCGTGTCTTAACGTCACAGGGCTTTTTCTGGCTCCCCTCATTGTGGTGTTTGTCTGACACAGGCTCACGTCACCTAGCTGGCCTTGAATTCATTGTGTAACCCCAGAGCCAAGCAAGAGGGAGGTAGAAGCAGTCCAGGACGATTCCTAAAGTCACCCTTAGCCCTCCACAGGGACACATAGTGCTTTCTAACACACACACTAAAAAAAAAAAAAATTTTTTTTTAAAGTAAAGGCTGGGAAGACAGGAAGACAGCTTGAAGATGGAGTTGATGCTTGGACTGGCCAGGGCAAGGGAGGCGGCAAAGCCCCAAGTGTAGAGCGTCTAGATGCACAGGCTGCAGCAGCTGCTGCTGTTCTGGCCTCTCTCTGCTTCCTGGAGATGAGAGATCTGCCTCCCGTCCCTGACTCTGCCGAGGGCTCTAAGAAAAAGCCAGGACTTGCAGAAGCCCTGCCCACCCTCCTACACACTTAACAAGGACCAGCTGCGTCCCTAGCCCCATGCCAGGACACCCCTCCTGTCTCGAGGAGTTCATAGTTTTGGAAGAGACAGATAATCTAGTTCCTATTCCTGTGTTTAAAAAAGCAAGGTTGCTCGTAAAAGCGCCATGATTGGATGGCCAGCTCTGCTTCACTCATTTATGGCTTTCATTTAGTACACGTCACCAACAAGGAGTGGGCCATGAGGCCAGGAGGACTTTCTACAGACGATCTCCATTGTTTTGCAGAAGCAGTCGCCAGCATCCTGGTGGGAGGAGATGCCCAAGGGGCAAAGATTTCCCAGAAACAACAGCATTCCGCCCACCACAGTTCACGTCCCTGAGTGGGGCTCGATGGCAAAACCAGGGCAAAGGCTTGAGACCAGCTCACTGTCATCAAATGAGATCTGAAAATCTCAAGCTTGTGTGTGTGTGTGTGTGTGTGTGTGCGCGCGCGCACGCAGGTGAATGTGCATGTGTGTTTATGAGTGGATGCTCAGGTGCAGGCAGGTGTTCTTGAGTGTGCAGGTACGCATGCACATGTGTGCCAAGCACATGTGGAAGTCAGATGATGACCCTGACTGTCATTCCTCAGGTGCCACTGACTTCTTGTTTGAGCGAACCTGAGACTTGGCAGGTAGGCTAGCTAGTGTGCCCCGGGCGTCGGCCTCTCTAGCAGGGGTCAGTCTCCCAGCATGGAGACTGAAAGTGGATAGCATCACGTCTGGCTGATTTTCTTTCACTACTTCATTTACTTCCTAGGGGGAGAGGGACAAAGGAGGGTGAGGGAGGGGAAGAGTGACACCACATTTTGGTACAGTCCCTCAGGCGGCTCTTGCCCCTTGTGGAATCCGTGTCTCTGAGTTCCCTTCTTTCTCGCCTCTAAAAAACTCTACTTTAATCCTCTAGGTAGGTTCTGGTTTCAACTTTCGACTCCCAAAACAAGCATTTGGAGACATAAAAACCCCAGATCCGCAACGCTTCTGCTTCACAGTCTACAGATTGTAATTGCAAGTGTGAGTTACAAAGCCTGGCTTTCAAAATCTATCCATCTACCACCCATCCATCCACTCATCCACCTGCCCATCCATCCACCCGCCCATCCATCCACCCGCCCATCCATCCACCCGCCCATCCATCCACCCGCCCATCCACCTGCCCATCCATCCATCCATCCATCCATCCTAGTGTTATTATTTTTAAGATATATTTTGTTTTACTTCTTTTTTTATATTATTTATTCAATTGTGAGTGTATGTGTGTGTGCGCATGTGTGTATGTCTGAGTGTGTGTGTAGAACCACGGACGAATTCGGGAACCACCATGGACGCTTCCACCTCCTCCTGGTTTACTCTGCCCCAGGATTAACAGGCTCTGCCTTACCAGGACCAGAAATGCAGGCCGCCCCCGCTTCCACCCAGCGTCTATACGTGGGGTCTAGGATCCGAACTCAAGACCTTCTGCCTGCATGGCAGGCTTGTGTGCCACAGCGCACATAGGGTGGTCAGAGGACAGCTTTCAAAAATTGGTTCTCTCCACCATGGCGGCTCAGTGATCAAACTCAGGTCACCAGATTTACTTGTGTCAGTGTCTTAGCTGGGCACAGGCGTCAACATGACAGCTCTCCGTGATTTTATTCCTGGGCCTAATCCCACCCACCATGGGCTGTACCTTCCCCATCAGCTAGACAATCTCCTGCAGGTTTGCTCTGGGCTTAACCCAACCACTAATGCTCCACAAATGTGGCCAGACATGCTGGTCTGGCAAGTAAGGATCATCCCTCTCTCAGCCATTATGTAAAGATGTTGTGGCCACTTCCCTCAGCCTGGCGTTGGTACATGCTCTCCCATCAAGCTGGACAGACTGTAACCGGACTATCAGTAAGAAAATAAACTCCTTGTTCCCTTAAGCCATTTGATGGTCATTTATTAGCAACCATGCAGGCGAACTGTAACATCCAGTATCTTTACCTCCTGAACCATCTTGCTAGTCTCATTTTATTATAAAGTAATATATAATTGATGTATTTTCCTACTTATTTATTCTTTCTTATTGATATTTACAGTTTTAATTTTGTTCCTTTGAGAGAGAATAAACATACATGCCATGCCATACCACAGAAGATACCTTGTGGAACTCAACTGTTAGCTTCTACCATGGCTGCTCCCTGGAATTGAACCTAGGTTGCCAGATTTGTGAATAGGAGCCTTATCCTCTGAGCTAGCTCACTGGCCCATATTTTTATTCTCTTCTATTAATTAAATTTGCCCTTTTGAGAGTTTATACATGTATATTATAAAAAAAGAACTAAAAAAGCTATTTCTCAGGAGCATCTATTTAAAAAAAGTGTGAAGAACTTACATTAACTTTAAAGGTCTGTACCAAGCCATCTAAAAAGCGTATACTACAGACGACTTCAGATCGAGTCTTCTCTTTGGGTAGTTCGGAGGTTCGTATGTTATTAATTCTTCCACCCAACGCACGTAACCGGGAGGTCATAACTATCGCTGAGTAACCTGTAACATAAGACATACGTGTTAGTGCCTTCATTTTCAAATGACCAGTTACCTCCAAGCCACTCACATGGTTGGTAGGAGCCTCGTGGTTCCAGCTACAGAACTTATGGGAAACAAGAACAGGGTAACAAACTCTCTTTCCATTTCAGATTTGACTTCTGAGATATCATGTTTGTTCACAGAAGTACATGGCTTTATTACTCCTGAGGACTGTACCTTTTAATTTCTCTAACGGAATTCTTTGAGTTTTTTTTTGACATGTGAGGGGAGGTGTGCATATGTATATGCATGTTTTGCATGTGTGTGGGCACCTGTGCATATTGTATATGAGTGAGCACGTGTGTGGAGGTCTAAGGTTGACATCAGGAATCATCTTTGATTGCTGTCCACATTATTACTTTGAGGCTGGGTCTCTAATAATTAAACCCTGAGCTACTAATAGAGCTAGTCTGGCTAGCCAGTTTGCCTTGTGGTGCCTAGACTCTGCATTCGGGGGCTGAATTAGACAGGCCAGCGCATCTCCATGATGTATCTTCACATGGAACCAACATTCTGGCCCCTTTGCTTACATGGCAAATGCTTTAACCAACGAGCTCTATGCCCAGTCTCAGGCTTAATCCTTTTTACTTAAGATTTTTTCAGCCTTAGGTATTTATATATTCTACCCCTCTGGTTTTACAAAACTAAGTGGGACATAAATATGATGTTTATTAATAAAGTAGATAAGAATCATACATTAGATTATATTGAGAATTTGTATTAATTAAAAGGCAGCATTCGGAAGAGCAGTCAATCGGTCCACAGGGCAGGGGAAGAGATCCGTAACATTCAGATCTACAGAGACTTTATGAAGTATTTTTACAATAAGATGGGAGAAAAAAAAAAACCCCAGGAGAAAAATGGGAGGAAATTTAAGTAGGGACTCAATCAAATCACTTGGCAAAGAAATACAAAGTAATGCCAGGAAGCAAGGCCCACGGGCCCATTGCAGGGCTAAGGTTTAGTATTCACAGCGCTAGTGAAGGGAATTCAACAGCTGGAATTCTTGTGATACGCCTCTACTGACAAGCATGCAAATGAATGCAATTACTTTGGGAAATTGTTGGGCAAAATCTACCAAGCTGAACATATATATATGCAGATTCTGAGACTCAACAAACCTGCTCCACGCATGCTCCCAACAGAAACTTGCCGACCTGAAACTATATATATACATATAATACATCTGAACAGGAAAAGACCCAAATGGCCACCCGCTACAGAATGGATAAAATTGGGGCACTGCAAAGGGAAGAATGAGGGGCGGCTACATGGAACATAAAAGCATCTCTTTAATGTTACCAGGTGTGAAAGAAGCCAGACAACAATGGATGACCAACAGCATGATTTCACTAATGGTAGTTAAAGTCAGGCAAAAGTAATTAATTAGTTACTAGGAGACAAGCTAATGGTGGTGCCTAGGAGGGGGAAAGGAAGGTCGTCCAGTAGGTTTTTAATATTCTGTGTCTTGGGACTAGAGAGATGGTTCAGGGGTTAAGACTCTGTCTCACAAGCAGAAGGTCCTGAGTGCGGATCCCAAATCCCATATAAAAAATGCCAGGGGGTAACAGCAGTGGCCTGCACTTCTGGCCCTAGTGGGTGGAGCCTGGGAAATCCCAGAGGGAAGCAAGAAGGTAGAAGCAATTCAGGATGATTCCGAAGTCACCCTTGGTCCTCCACAGGGACACACCATGTCCTCTCACATACACACACATAAAATAAATACTTTTAAAAAGTAATATTCTGTGTATTGAATGGGCACTAATGACACTTCTGTACTCACTTTGTGAAAACTGTCAATCTCCACACTCAGGAGCATACATTTCTTTATGTTTGACGCTTGGAATATATGGTTCAAGACCCTCCAAAGACTCTCGTTATTAAAAGATTTGTCCCCTAGGTGGCGCTATTGGGAGTTGTTGGAGCCCTAAATAGATGGGCCCTGGTGGAAGAGCTAAGATCATTGGAAGCAGAGATTTCTCCTGTGACCCTTGGCTTGCTTTTCTGCCCATACTGTCACATCTCTGAGGATCAAAGTCAGCGCCAGGACCATGCCCTTGAATTTCCAGAACTGAGCTACATAAACCTTCTATAAGTAAGCCATGTCAGGCATATCATTATAATTAACTAAAAACTAACACGATGCTACAATTTAGTTAATCCAGTTTATTTAAAAACACTTAGAACATAGAGGGCCATATAACCATGGTGTCTGTGACAGTAAGGACACTGGTGTTACTGTCAACTGAGGAATGGCAGGTCAAAAAATGCTGACCAGAGAAAATACGTGCAAATGAGCATGTAGGCCATGCTGTCAGTGAAGGAACGAGGGGTCCAGACCCCTAGAGAAGATACGAGTCTAACTTGGCATGGGAATGGAGAAGATGTATAAGCTAACAGGGTTAGGCAGAACACATACACACAAAGGTCTTCAGAGCATATAAAGGCCCTATATTTCTCTATGAGTAGCTCAGGGCTGGAGAGATGGCTCAGGGACTAAGACTGCCTTGAAGCAGAAGGTCCCGAGTTCAGATCCCAGATCCCACATGAAAACACCAGCTGAAAACAGTGGTGGCTTGCACTTTGGGCTTTAGTGGGTGGAGTCAGGGAAATCCCAGGGCAAGCAAAACGGAGGTAGAAGCAGTCCAGGATAATTTCCAAAGTCGCCCTTGGTCCTCCACAGACACATACTAGTGCCTTTCTCACACACACGCACGCAAAATAAAAATTTTTAAAAAACAGCTTCTGCTGAGCCGGCTTTGCAAGTTCCTTATGATTATCACGTGTGTTCTATTCCTTGACATCTGATTAACTCCTGCTGGGCTTGGTGCTGGGTCCAATCATCACTTCCTTGGGAAGCTTTTCCCAGATCTCCCAGTCAAGTCACACTTTTGTATTACAGACTCTACTTGTGCCCCCTGTTACTCTGCAGTTGTGACCCTCCCCCCAGGGCATATGTGCAGATGTTTCTTCCACTGGATACCAAGCCCCTGAGGATAGAAATGAAGTCTGGTTTTGTTCACTATAACTCTGGCTATCTGTAAACACTTGATCGAAGTGAAAAGAAGAAATGAAATAGAAAGCAATACCACCTGAGTCCAGGAAAACAGACGGGCAAACTCAGGTTGATGAGAGCAGGCGGGAGAGAAAGATACGACCAGGGTGGGGCAGAGTGGAGGTGAGGGGGGCAACACCTCTCACACTGCAGGGCGCTGAGAATGAGTGGGTGGATACACTCTGAGAAGCAGGGGGTCTGGGTGGGACCCGTGTCTGTATCTCTCGACTTCCCAGGTGATACTGTCCATCCAGTGTCTGCCCTGGGAATCAGCAGTAAGAGGTGTGGTAGCAGCTCACCGCTAAGTCCCAAGACCTCGGGGACCACAGGCTAGGTGCGGAAAGAAGGCAAAGTAGTGAGAAAGGCATATCTAAGAAGATGAGGGTCCCATTCAATACTCTGAAGATGCTTAAAGTAAAATTCTAGTCTTCTGCAGCTAAATAGAGACAGGAAATATTCCTGGGACTGAGAGTTCTCACACACACACACACACAAACACACACAGAGAATCACTTGGAAAATTCCACCTACCCACCCACCTCCACCTGCTCTTTTCAATGAAATGTCACCAAGAACTAGGGATGCATTTTCTGGGTAATACAAGAAATTATCAAAAGACAACAAATGTGTTCCAGGACGCTTTAACCCAGGTTAAATTGAAAATGTCAATTTTGTTGCTGACTTCTTCTTGCCTAAGAACCTCAGGTGGATTGCATCTGTCTTCTTTGCTTTTGTCCTTTTGTTCTGTTTTAAACACAGAATCACTGGGGGGTACCTGCAAGGTGGCTCGGCGGGTAACGGTGGCAATCTGAGTTTGATCCTGGAAGCCTCCATGGTGGAAGAAGAGAGCTATTCCCCAAAATTGTTCTCTAGCTTCCATCCATGCACCGTGGTACTCATCTCTCTCTCTCTTCTTCCCTCCCTTCCTCATAAATTAATAAGCTCTATCTATCTATCTATCTATCTATCTATCTATCTATCTATCTATCTATCTATCTATCTATCTATCAATCAATCAATCAATCATGGAATCCAGGATCCAAACTCAGGACATTCTGCTTTCGAAGCAGAGAGAGAGGGTTAACCTCTGAGCCAGCTCTTGGGTCCAATTAGTTTGAAAACAAGAAAAAAGAATTACTGCAAAGGTAGTTATGGGGGGCTGGAGAGGTGGCTCAGGGGTTACGCCTCTGCCTTGCTAGGCGGAAGGTCCTGAGTTCAGATCCCAGATTCCACGTATAGACGCCAGGCGGAAGCGGGGGCGGCCTGCGCTTCTGGTCCTGGTAGGGCGGAGCCTGTGAATCCCGGGGCAGAAGGAGGTGGAGGCGTCCATGGTGGTTTGCGAATTTGTCCGTGGTTCTACACATACACAGACACACACACACACAGACGCGCGCACGCGCACATACACACGCATATGCACACAGTTGAATAAATAATAATAATAATTAAAAAATTAAAAAAAAAAAAAGGTAGTTATGGGGGCAGTACCCATCAGAGAGCCACCTAGGAATGTTTTAAAAATTCCGTCTGCGCCGTGCTGGCCTCAACTCCCACGGGAGGCGTAGGATGCCACTGCCTTTGGGACACCCTCAAAAGAAAAGATTGGGAGTCGAGGCGCAGAGAGCGGGTTTTCAGAGACCTTGAAGTGTGTTAGGACATTAGACTTAGAACAGGAGAGCAGCTACAAGCAGCGATCTCGGCCCATGAACTGTAAGCAGCATGTATCAATGGCAAGCAAAGGTTTGCAAACTGCCACTCCCCTGAGCAGCCTGAAGAGTCGTGCCAGGGTGGGCACCCTGATACTCTGAACTGAACCACCAGGTCATGATGCTTCCCAGCATGGCCACACAGATGACCTAATTGAGTAGATTAGTACCCAGAGGAGAGAATTCCCCTCCTCACATACTTTTCTGTGACACATGAAGTGCTCGGAAGCCAAGGACTATGTCACCAAAAGATAATTGACGAAACACTGCAGAATGGGCCTCCCAGGAGTGTTCCTATGCAAACCTTGATAAGGACCTGCCACATCACCAGGCCCTGTGGTGTTTTCAGATTGTCTTGAAATTGTATCTTAAACAATCTGGTCGGACAATGGAGGCTGACTAATTGCCCCGTTTCCTGCATCACAGCAATTGGGGTTTCTATGGCTTCCTTTATAAGCCTCTTAGTGCTAAACAAAGCCAAAGCCCAAACAGGAGCACACTGACCACAGAGATCGCAGCTGCCGCAGAGGCCATTTGGGGGAGGAAGGAGGGAGGGGAGGGTGAGCCAGGCGATTCTTTGTGCGACGTTTAAAATCAAACAGCCCCAGCTGTGGCGTGGCTTGCACACTAGCTGTGGGTGTGAATACAGATGTTAATCAAAGATTTAAAAATGATTGCTAGAAAGAAGTGCCATCCCATGACACAGACAGACAGACAGACAGACAGACACATGCACAGGGCTCTGTAGATATGACAAAGTTTGAGAAAGTGCATGTACAGTGTCTAGAACAAGGTGGGTCACATTACTAAGTATTCCAGAAAAGGCATTTTCTTATTTATTTGCTGTAGTGTAAGACTGGGTCTCCTGCAGCTGAGGCTAATCCTCCAACCTCTGATACAAGTCTAGAGGTATCTGGATCTGTTTTTTCCAAAAAACAATGGACCACGAAAACCATGAAGAGTTGGTTTGGTTTTCTTTTGTTTTCAAATAATGCATGTGCCTATTTTTTAAATTTATTTATTTAGTGTGGTGTGTGTGTATGTGCGTGTGTAAGAGGGCACTATGTGTCCCTGTGAAGGGCCAAGGGTGGCTTCGGGAATCATCCTGGATTGCTTCTACCTCCTTTTTTTGCCTCCCTCTGGGATTTTCCAGGCTCTGTCCACCAAGGCCAGAAGTGCAGGCTGCAGCCATTTCTGCCTGGTGTTTTTACGTGGGACGTGAGATCAGAACTCGGGACCTTCTGCTTAACCCCTAAGCCATCTCTCCAGCCCAGTTCTTTTTGTTTGTTTGTTTTGTTAACAGTAAACAACAGTACCAAAGACTGGAGATGCAAGCTTGAGAAAGCTGCCAGGAAGAAGCATGCTTAGAAACTGAGCAGTAAAGAAGCTAGGATCCTTAGAAAAACAGCTAAAAGTCCTCAATCTTAGGAAAGGCATGCTTAGGTTTTTATAAGTTTAGACAAATGCACAGAAGAGAGAGAGAAAAATGTATTCTCTGAGCTCTTTAAAGCTCAAAGATCCTATGGCTCTATGTGGTACATTTCCAGGTGGGTCAGATTCCAGGGGGCGGTTAGCCTGAGCAGGTGATTGACTCAGAGTTCATAAGGGAAGCTGGAAATGGGGTCTAGTCCCTAACACCCCTACCTCCCAAGTGCTGGAATTACAGAAACGTGCTGCCACGTGTAGCTAAAAGGCATCGCATTTATGTCAAATTATTTACATTAGGCACTGAGTACAGAGTTTCTAGGGCTAACCTGCTGACATGTATTTCATAAATATTCAACTGTTTCGTTTCTTTCAATGCCATTCATTTTAAGTCAGACAGCTTGCTGGAGTTCACAGGCAGAAGTCACTACCTCCGATGGGATACAGCTGAGTTGCTCTGAGCCCAAGGCAATCAAAGCAAAAGTCACCACATCCTAGGCAGGTAGAAGCCAGAGTCTGTGCAATATTTTCACTACGGTCTCCATGGCTACTGCAGTCTGAGACTTGAAGGGAGAAGTAACACCATCTTTTAAGGCGTAGGGCTCTCCTTGCTGATCCGTGCAACTCTGCTGTCTCTTAGGCCAATGAACCACAGCGCTTGTCACACTGGTGGGAAAGCCAACCCCACTGCTTCCACGGTTGTAAAAGGGAAATGCAAATTATTTCATGCACTTGTTTTTTTTAATGTGACTCTGACTCAAGAATTCAAATTTCAATTTTACTTTGTGTCTTTTCTTTTTTTTTTTCCACATTAAATTGAACTTTGTGTGTGTAGCCAGTTCTCTCCTTCCACCTTTACAGGGTGTTGGTGGAACCCAGGTTTCTAGGCTTGTGCAACAAGCACTAAGTACTTTCAGGCCTTTTGTCTATTTTTTTTTGGAGACATGGTCTTCGGTAGCCCAGGCTGGCTTAGAATCTGCTATGCAGTAGAAGATGACCTTGAAGTCCAAAACCTCCTGCTTCTACCTCCCAAATGCCAGGATGGAAGTTCGATTTGAAAGACGAAAGCAGTGTGGATTTCTAAACACCTGATGTGTCAGAAACCTGTGCAAAAGAACCATGGGTGGCTTGGCTTTCCTCCAGAACCCACCCTGGATCTAACATTCAAGGTGACCTAGCCAATGCTACCACCTAGTGGCCACCAGAGGAAAACACTTAACCCCAGCCCTATGGTTTGAAGGAGACATGCTCTTTGGCTCAGTTCTCACCATTAAGGGCTCAGCTTATTACTGGAATCCCTTCTCCAGTAAGGAAGGATTTCTCTGTAACCCAGTCTTGTTCCCAAACTCTTCTTCCTGAGTAGACGGAAGAAGCTCTTTCTTCCTTACCCCCCTCCTTTTTTTGGTTGCTATTTTTTGAGCCCCAACGGATGACTGATCTGCTGGAGAGATACACTGCCAGCACAAAAAAGAACATGTGCCTCGCACAAAAAAGAACATGTGCCTCGCAAGGCGATGATGCATGGAATCGATAACAGCCCGCATCGGTGATCAATATTTAATGTACTGAACACAAATGCTTTATCTGGATCTCAGAATGCTGCAGAGTGGTATGGTGGGGAGTCAGGGAGAACCCACCACATCCTTCACAATCGCATCCCTCGCTCACTATCACACGACTTTCCAGCTCTTCCAGAGGAGAACCACCCCCCAGGCTAGGCATCCCTTGAACCCCTCTGGAGGCTGTAGGTGAGCATTCTAAAGATAAAACATGCATTTGGGCAGGAAATCCATTCGTCATTTGCTAAGCAGAAGCATCAATAAGGATGCATCAGGCTGGATAACTAAGTTACTTTTCCAAGTGGTTAAAAGGACTTTGCGACTAATGACAAGGCAAGTCATCTGGGGGAGCTGGTATAAATATAGGCTCCTGGGCATAAGCTACAGGGATTTTTAAAATAAGGGCCCAACATGCCCCCAAAGACTAGCAAGGAGCTCAAGAGGTAAGAACATACAGTGGAAACTTGGGGAGTAAAGATGGATGAGTGAAGGGAAATGCCTCTATTAGTGGGGTGGTCTGAAGAGAGGCACACCAAGAGGCCTGAACCCCCAACAAGAGTAGACAAGCCAGAGGGAACCCTGAGGTCCATAGAAGCAGACAGGCAGGAGAATGAAAGGGTGTGGGATGGACTGATGAAAGGAAGGGGATAGGAGCGAGGGGGAATGGAGGGAAGCAGGGATAAGTACTCAATATGTTTGTAAAACTAGAAAGATAAAATATGTATTTTTAAAAAGGGCCAGGAAATTGCATTTTAAAATTTAATTAAAAAAAAAAACAACCTCAAACTTAAGTTGGGAAAGGAGGGAAGCAACCAACCCTTGAATTCTTCAATGTCTTCTCTTACCTAAATGCAACTGTGAAATGTTCTGTCAGGGGTTCGGTCTCTCTCTCTCACTCACCTATGCACACACCGATGCACATGCACTGAACTACTTGCTAAAGATGTAAAGATGTAAAGATGTAATGCTCCAGGACCTCTAAATATTCTAGCATGTATCTCCTAAGAACAAGGACATTTCACAAGTACATTGAAGAAGCTACAATACATGATAAACATTTTGTAATACGCAGTCCCGAGAAGAATCTTCCAAACTGATGTCTTGAGTTTCTTTCTTCCCGACTTACCATGCAACCCAGAATCATACAGAAGACGTGTTTGTAATAAGCCCCACCCCTTCAAGACAATGACACAGACAGCCCAAGCACCACACACTGAAATACTGTCAACCACGCAATCTCCTGAGTTCTTTCTTGTTCTAACCATCTGTGCCTACTGCCAGGGTCTTTCTTGGCTGGGTCAGAGCCCTTATGTCAGGCTACATGTGCCGCCTGTGTTACAGCTACCTCCCAGAGCTATACACAAAGCATTTCCACAGCTCAGCAGCTGCCCATCTCTCAGGCCGAGAAGCGCTTCCTAAATCATAGTCCATAAAGGAACAGATTTTCCAGTCTATCTATCAGTGCTGGCATTAGTACTGTTGTCAAAACAGGGAGGAAGAAACCCACCTCATTTGTGGTTATATCACCAGATGTCCTGGCTTTGTTTACTTAAGGGGCTGGCATCGTTGACAGATGCCAGTTCCTCCCAACTTAAGACTAGGGCACCTAGCACATCCTTTTCTCAGAAGACCATCCAAGAGACAATCAGCATTTTCTTTTGAAGTGGCGAGGAGGGGATGACAAGATGGCTCAGTGTGCAAAGGTGATTACTCCCAAGCGAGTTCAATCCTCAGATCCCACGTGACAGGACAGAACCCCTCCAAACCATCTTCTGACCTTCATACATGCTTCCTGACATGAGTACACACACA
The DNA here is from genome assembly GCA_023101885.1 of Typhlomys cinereus. Taxonomy (NCBI): domain Eukaryota; kingdom Metazoa; phylum Chordata; class Mammalia; order Rodentia; family Platacanthomyidae; genus Typhlomys; species Typhlomys cinereus. Next base: position 265,372 of record JALPQD010000663.1, read on the forward strand.
CACACACACACGCACACGCACACGCACACGCACACACACACACACACACACACACACGAGGATAAATACAATAATCATGCTCTTTAAAAAAGTTGCAAGGAAAGAAAAAGATGCATATATTTTGTATGATGTATCAGGCTTGGCAAATGTTCTTGGTGAAACCTGGCCAAACTGATTATAAATTAGCCATTCTCAGCTTGCCCCGTGAAGTGCCCCATACAGCAAACACCCCCTTCAGCATTACTTCACTTCATTAATTTTAAATTACGCACAGCTGATCTCACCGTCACCATTAAATGGTACATGGAACTTAATCTGCAAATTTCCTAAATGAATCAATACTATCCTCCAGTTGCTTTCTTATTTCTTAGTTCCTTAACCCACTACACCGCCGAAGGTAAACACACTAACTTACTGCTGATATTAGCTTTCCACACACACAATTGGAACTGGAATTCACTAAATCAGAAAAACTAATATAGTCATTAAAAGAAGGACTTTTCAGGCTGGCAAGACAGCTCGGTGAGGCAGCTGCTCAAAAACCTGCTGACTAGATTTCAATCTCCAGCAGTCCGCATGGTGGAAGGAGAGAACTGACTTCTGAAAACTGTCTCTGACCCACCCTCCTCCATGTCCCCCCAATAAATAAAGTATTAATTTAAAAAACCCACAAAAGTAAGATATTATCATATTGCTAAGTTAATGTTAAAGCTAGCAAATAATTTACCCTAAGCTTATAGGTCCAAAAAAAAACAAACAAACTTGTTTTTAACACTCGATGATGTGTACCAAAAACTTTTTAAAATTTTGAGCCTGCCTACAAGCAAGTATTTCACCTCTGCTGTTCATTACAAGTGCGCTTCTGAAATATTCAGCACTATTTAACACAGAATACAGACACAGTCTCTATAACATGCTCAATACCCTTTCTTGGAACCATCCAGAACAACCCTGGGGATCAAACGGTTGTTCCCTAGCTCCACTAGTTGGTTGAAGGATGATCTACAAGGGAAGGTGATGGTGGAATAATTGTAGCATCAGCTCTGTTCAAACAGAGCCCCGTAATTAGTACGCTTGTTCTCATACAACTTCAAAATGTCAAATAGTTTTCTTATTATGGGATCCCAGGTTTATTTATAGGTTGGACACCATGACACTTTCAAAACTAACAAAATAAAAAAAAAAAAAAAGTTATCCCTGCGGATAACTTAAAAGTGATTTAAGCTCCCCGAAAGGCAGGCTGAGCTGGGCTTCAGGAAGTGGGCGGCCTGATAACCTTGCTAAAAAGGGACGCGGGCTCCAAGCCCCCACCACACCGCAGGCCTGAGCTACCATCAGGTAGATTTTGCCTTGGGGTCTGAGGGACCTAAGTGGAAAGGGGGGGGGATCCTGGAAGTCAGAACCATTTCCCAGAGGTACCACGCATGGAACGACCCCCAACACCAAATCTCGAGTGCTAATGTGCGCGCGTGTGCGTGTGTGCGCGCGTGCGTGTGCCCTCGCTCCCGAGCTCAGGAAACCCCCTCATGCCTTTGCCCCGGGGACTCCCCCTATGTTCAGGTGCCTGTTTCCACGCACACCTCAGAACTTCGCAGGACTCGACCCAGGGCCACTTCTAGCGGTGCGGCTGAGCCCCGGTCTTACCCACTCGCCACTCCCTGGTGACTGCTGAACGCGCCCCATCCCATCACCTCGTTGAACCCAGAAATCCAGGAAAGCCACAAACCTGCCTCTCCGGAGCAGCGGGACACGCGCAAACTGGCGAGCTTCCGCAGGGGGATCCCACCATGCCGAGGGCCAGCAACTTCCAGGACTTACCATGGGGCCAGGTGTCCCCCACCAACAGCCTCCAAACAATCCCCAAATTCTGGCCACCGGAAGCCAAATTCCGCTTTCTGATGCGTCCCCCCTCCCCCTCCCAGGGACCTGTAGATCTTGTTTATAATTACTTTTGGCCTCCTTTGTTATTACTTCAGCAAAGGAGTTCCGGGCCATTTACTCAATATTCATTTACTCGGGCCCCCGGCCAGGCCAGGAAGCGCGGTGGGGGTGGGGAAGGCAGAGGTGCTGGGATCCTAGGTGCCCCAGGGCTGAAGCCCCAGGGGACAGGAGGCACACCTCACTCAGGAAGCTGGGAACAGAGCAGAGACTTCCTGGGTGGGGAAGACTCCGGACCAGGCCGGTAGCAGGGAGGTCAGAGGGGAGAAGGGCCGAGGTGTCAGCCAGGACTCCCTGGAGAGATGTGCAGGAGCGGGGCAGGCAGCACTGATGACACCCCAGTGAAAGTTCGGAAGCATGAGATGGTTCTTGAAGGACGGCAGGACCCATCCCAGGCCAGCAGAGGGTGGGAACTCGTTTAATTAATAGCTGGAAAGCCCTGGGTTTCCTTATCTCTTCTAGAAGGCAGCTTTTCCTGCTTCCCAGGGCCCTTTGCAGCATTGCAGAAAGGATGCAAATTAGCTACTTTCATTAGGTGGAAGATAAGCAGGTTTGGGGATGGGGAGGTAGATGACTCAGTAGGTGAGACTAGTTTGAACCCATGTAAAAATGGGGGGGGGAGTGGCAATGCATATCTATAATCACAGTGCTCCTATGGGGAGATGGGAGGTGGGAACAGGAGAACCCCTGGAAGTATGTGGGCCAGCTAGCTTGGTTTATGAAGTGAGGAGCAGGGCTGGAGAGATGGCTCAGGGTTAAGACACTGCCTTACAAACAAAAGGTCCTGAGTTCAGATACCAGGTCCTACATTTTTAAATTTTTATTATTATTATTATTTATTCAATTGTGCATCTGTGTGTGTACGTATGTGTGTGTGTAGAACTACGGACGAATTAAGAAAACAACAGCGGCCTGCACTTCCGGCCCTGGTGGGTGGAGCCTGGGAAATCCCAGAGTAAGGCAAAAAGGAGGTAGAAGCAATCCAGAAAGACTCCAGAAGTTACCCTTGGTCCTCCATAGGAACATACAGTGCCTTCTCACACACACACACACACACACACACACACACTATATATATATATATATATCTTGCAGTTATAAGTAAATAAGCAAATAAATAAATGAAGCAGGGAACAACAAAAGAGACCCTTTTCAAATAAGATGGAAGGTAAGGAGGACTAACACCCAAGATTGTCCTCCACATGCATCTGTGGTAAGCATCAGCCTGCACACACACACTCATACATGCATACAAACACATACGCACATACATATACGTAAGCATACATACATATATACATACACACATACACACTTACATGCACCTATGTACCAAAAAATGAAAAGAAACAGATTTCTCCTCAATAAAAGGCGTTTTGGACAAGTTCTGGAAAAACACAGAAAGCAGGGAGCTCCCCATCATGAGAGGTAATCAAGCAGAGACATCAGAGGAGTGTGCTTGGGACAGACATCTTCCCACGCGTGGAAACCACCCTTAACTGTACCACTGTTCAAAAAGTACCACTATGGAATTCTAAGAAATAATTCTAAATGGATAACCTCAATGTTGGGAAAAAATAAAATGGCCATGAACTAGAGGAAGCCAGAAGAGTTCAAACCCACAAAAAAAAAGTACTATGTGAAGCTCAGAAACTGAAAATGGGAGTCTGCTGGGTATTTTGCACTTTCTCCCTCCCAAGTTCAGCTGCCAACCTTTGCCTACGGACAGTTCCGTGGGGCGCCAAGACAGACTGGAAAGGAGGAGGGAATAAATCTACTCCCTGGGAGACACGATTCAAGTTGCATAAACTTTACAAAAATACTGTGTTAATATTTGCCCTCGGGCACAGCCACGCCCACTTGGGTGTCAGCCTCTGATATTTCTGTCTTGGGCTCCAGCCCCCACCTCTTTACAGCCAAAAGCAGCAGAAGACTTCAGAAAAGAAAACAGCTAAAGTCACTTTGAAAGGTTTGGGATGTGCTAATCGCGCAGCATCCCAGCCAAGAGACTGGAATCTCCAACCTCGGCCTGGGCCAAGGCGTCTGCAGCCAGGCATGGCCGGGCCACAGAAACCCAATCCTCTTTCCCAGTGGCCTTACCTCGGCTTTTATATCAAGGAAACACAGAAAAATGTTCCCCTTCCTGATTTGTCCCCAACCGCCACCCCCAGCTGGCATCCACACACTGGTTACTATCAGCCTGGGTGGGAAGTCACGACTGGATCTTCTTTGGCTAGTTTTTCTTCCACTGGGCTTCCTCCCTCGGAGCCTCCTTCCAAAGCTCCAAAGCCCTCTGCTTGGAAGGCTGTAATCCCATAGGGCCATCTAGGGTTAGACGGGCACGGTCACCGTGCCGGCAGCCCGGGCCTCTTAGAAACCAACATCAAGATGTATTTTTATGTTGCCTAGTCTGTTCCGATTCCCAGGGCTTTCATCGCTTGAGAAAATGAGGTCAGAAAGTTAATAAAAAACTTCTTCAAAAAGACTTTTATTTTTGTTTAAAGCGTGCTACCGTACAGAATAGCGGTGCTTGAGAATAGCTGAATGAAATGTATGGACACTGGAACAACACGTTCCAAATCTTAAAAATAGACAAAACACAACAAAAAAGAATGTAGAATTGTCTCTAAAAGGAATGAAAAAAGTGAGTATTTAAACTTTGAAGAAAGTAAATTTTGCTGCTCTAAGTTGTACTTGGACTGAGGGCTTCCGTGTATTGTAGAGATGTCTACGAGTGTTTGTTGACTGAATCACACATCTCTTAGTGGGTGATGGGTCCCAGCAAGTCTCAGCTTCCCCTTATGAGCTGATACAGAAAGAGAAAAAAATTTGCTAGGTAGTTTAGACAGTAGAAAGGCCATGTTGGGAAGGTCTTTGAAAGTCATCCCACGCGGCTGAGATAATCCTGAAGGAAGACACCTGGCTAATCTGGAGGAACTGGTTTAAATATGAAAGGATATGTAGATGAGCTCTCCAGGGCAGATAAATTCCTCAAAAGAAACAACGGAGACCATGAGGTCAGTCACAAGGTCCACTGGGCTGAGCCCTGATATTAACAGGCCAATGAGATGTAGAGGACCAAAAGCTCCAATCAGGTTTGCAGAAACTGGAGCTAACCAATAAGGAAAAGCCACTTTCCCCAGACCTGCCTAACCCTTTACATACCAGCTACCTTAGGCTTCCTAGTCCATGTACGGGAATCCCATCCTTTCTCTCTAATAAGATCTGCCTTAATTCTCTCTATGCATCTTCTGGTTTCAATCTTTGACTCCTGAACACAGAACCTGGTCATAACACACACACACACACACCCCATACACAACCCACAGTAATGTGACTCTGGACATAATAACTTCCTAAGCTTCAGTTTGCTCCCCTGTACACATTTCCAAGTAGCTGTGACTTCACACCCAAAGTCCCTGGGGCATCGCATTCTGGGGGTTCTGTCCCAGAACCCCAGGTGTCCTCCCCTCCCCCCATTGCTTGGGAGTGGTGCACTCCATTACACAGACTAGTAGACCTGGGTCTCGGTCAGACTTCAAATGAGATGTTGGTCCCCAGTTTGGTTCTGAGCATCACATACTTCCCGGCTGAGTCTACTGACCTGTGCAACTGGAAGAAAGGTGAATTACAGGTGATTCAAACAGGGCCCCACACTTAATCACTACTGTCTCTGTAATTTACTGACTACAAGTCCATTCTTACCCTTTTGAGATAATCTTTACAAACACTCCCTGAGGCTCCCAGGTAGGTAAATTTCCTCTTACAAAGGAAATGGTTCAGCAGGAAAAAAAAAGTCTTTTCTCCCCAGCTAATTCTGCAACATTAGAAATTTGAGTAATGATACAGGTATTTATTACCGTATTCTACTGAAGGTAAGGTGACACCATTGATCTAACAGGTGTCTCAGAAAAAATTAAAGAAACAAGACCCCTAACGACTCACTCATTATGGGTGAAGGGCATGGTGACTTCAGCAAATGACTTCCTCTCGGGTCTGTGAAAGGTGTAGGGTGGGGCCTAATCACGTGATCTTCAAGGTCCTACCAGCCAGACAGGCAGTCCTAGAGTTAATTATTAGCTGGCTCAGAGCTGGAATAAGGCATCCAGTGCCTGCAATCAGGTCCTCGGTTTGACCTTGGGTCCTTCCTATCCTAAGATCCGCAGCTTTCCTTGCAGGGAGTTCAGCAGCGAAGAGCAACCTGGAAGTCCAGTCTCTGCGGCTCTCCCCAATGCCTGCACCTGCTGGCGGGGATCTCAAGAACTGCCAGGTCTCTCTAAGAAGCTCAATCAGATGCCTGTTCTCTATTTTTGGGGGGGAAGGGGGCAGGAAAGGGAGATTAACATCAGATAGCTCCAAACCAAAACTAAACTCTAATGATGCCTTAGGAAGGAGAGACCAGCTCAGCAGATGGGGGCATGGCTGGAGCAGAGTGGACCCACACACACACCTGCAGAGAGACCCTGCTTTGTGTGAACCTGTGCACGTCTGTCCTGGAAAGCTGTATAATGTCTGCACTGACTCCCACCAATGCTGTCCAGGAATTTCAAGCACATCACGGACCTTCTGCTATGATTCTAATATTCCAACCAAAAGGGGGTTCCCGGCCATGGCTGGGCATTCAAATGACACTTGGCAGAACTCAGATTTCAGAAGAAGCCACAGAAAACACAAGAGGAGGAAGCAGCAGCATGTGACCAGGGCAGGCGCTAACCTCAGGTCTGTGGGTCCAGAAGGGCCCCGTTAGGCCAAAACCATGAAGCTTGAGTGGGTGTAAACTGACAGGAAGAGAGACAAGACCAAGGGGGGGGGGGCGCAGAGTGGTGGTGGCAAATGTGGCAGTTTACTGGTGACCACTGAGCAAAAATCACTGAATTTACTGTTGTCTGTTTTTTCTTTTCTCAGAGCAAATCTTACACTAGAATAGATGGACACAAAGGTGCAGGAAGCCATACTTCCCTTAATTTTGAACTGTGGGATTTGAAAATGCACTGGACCGAGAAGTTGCTATTTTCACCACTCTGAAGCATACGACTCAGGGCTATTAGTTATCCTCAAACACAAGGTTGTGCCATCAACGCCAGAGAATTTTCACCACTGCGAACAGAAGCTCTGAAGTAATGATTCCTCAAGCTGCCCTTCCCCCCAACTCCAGGGACTCCTGTCTCCATGGGAGTTGCCAGTTTTCGTTTTCTCCTTCATGCAAGTGGATTCATGCAATGTTTCCCGGGCTCACTTGGCATCACGCTTGCACGGTTCTTCCTTGCTGTAGCATGTGTAGTAACTTCATTGCTTTTTTTTGTGACCACACACACAACTCTCTGTGTCTTTATATCCATGCACCTGTTGATAGGCAGTTAGTTGTCTTGTGTCTGCTATGACTTGGGATGCCATGGCCAGGCATTCAAATGACAATTAATTAGAACTCGGATTTCAGATAGCACAAGAGGAAGAAGGAACATGGGCAAGAGGGTCCATTTGGGCCCTTGGGTCTCCTGCGTTCAGGTGTATGTCTAAGAGCAGATGGCAAGGCAGCATGGCAATCCCACTTCATGCAACAGGGGTCTGATTTCCCCACTCATCCTTGCTAACACTGTTTCCCCATTCCCGCCCCTCTTTTTTGATTTATTGTTTATTCTGGCCATTCCTGTAGGTGTGCAGTGGTGTCTCATGACAACGTGGATCTGCACATCCACTAGAACTAAAGATGCTGAACATCTTTACAGGTGCTTACTGGCCACTGTGTTAGTAACATCTGCACACTGCTGAATAAACACAGGATCCAAACGACGTAAGAGAACAAGGGACTCATGGCAGCTCATGATTCTCTGTGATGTTCATGGCGTGGAGGAGACGTCACACCATCATCAGGAGCTGAGGGAACTGGACACGACCCTAGCCACAGGAATAACTGAGAGGAGAGCATACTTCTCACTCGTCTGGACGCTCTCAACCAGCTCCTTCCCCATCTTGTCCGCCTGCCACGGGAAGGGCTCTATCCACTAGGGACTGGGGCCTTCTCGAATCTACTGTATAATCCTACAAGCTTGCTCAGGGCCCGCCTTAATTAAATAATTCTTCATAAGCAACCTAAAGGCTCAGTCTTCGATTGTGAAATTGCTACAGCCACCATATACCTTTGGAGATAATTCTCTCTCTCTCTTTTTCTCTCTTTCTTTCTCTCTTATCAGAGGATACTATGTGTCCCTGTGGAGAATCATGGGTGACTTCAGGAATCATCCTGGATTGTTTCTACCTCCTCTTTGCTTCGCTCTGGGATTTCCCAGGTTCCGCCTACTAGGACCGAAAGTGCGGAAGTGCAGGAGGCCGTCGTTTCTGCCTGCTGTTTTTATATAGGACCTGGGATCCGAACTCAGGACCTTCTGCTTGCGAGGCAGAGTCTTAACCCCTGAGCCATCTCTCCAGCCCTAATCTACTCTTTAAAATGTACGTGTCTTTATTGGGGTGGTTAAATTTTAAGACGTCTTTAAATTCTACTAAAATTTACCAGACCTATGGTTTTTGATCACTTTCTTCTTAGCAATCATCGCTTTCCTGGTAATGTCCTTCGAACCCACGAAAGATTTACTTTCCATGGAGTCCTATGTGCACTGTTTCTTTGTGGCCTGTGCTTTTGGTACTACGTCCCAAGAACCCACTGCTACTTGCAAGGTGGCGAAGAATGATCTCTAAGCTTTCATATTTATGTTATGGGCATAGCTTCTGTTTGTTTCACACTGCTCTACAGAAAAGCTCGTCGGGCCTGCGAGGGAGTAAAACATCATGTCACAGACAGTCTGCCCAATGCCCAGTACCCAGAGGGTGGGGTGAATCAATAATTCACTGTTATGTAAGCCACTGGACACAGTCCACTATGGGGAGAAAAGCCATCTTGGGTCATGTGGGGGGGGTCCCTCCCACTGCCAGCAACATTACCTAAACTGGCTTGAGATCAAAGGAGCACCCCAAAGGCGGGGAGAGAGAGGCTCCCAGCCCGAGAAGCTCACTGCGTCCTTACTAGCTGCCTGTCTCAGGCCCTCATCATACAATTCAGACACTGCAGGGCCCAGCCAGGCAGGACCTTCCCCAGCAAGTGCAAGCTCAATGAACGCGCTCACAGACAAGCAATGAAGACCCACCCGGTTGGTTTGACCTAGGGGGAAAGGGAGATGGGACCCCAGCTCCCAGATTTCATTCTGCGACTCAAGGGTCTTGCATGAGCAGTCTCTGGCTGACTCTCCGTCCCTGTCACACCTGCTCACCCCACTTGGCCATAGCTCCCCTGACTGCTCCCAGTTTGCATCCTGCTTCTTCCACCTCAGGTGTTGTGAGTCTTCCCTCAGATATGCATCCCTCTCTGTCTCTCTTTTCCTTCATGGTCTGCTCAGGGGACACCTCATTGCTGGACTCCTCTGGAATACTCCATAAGCCTTGGATACGTGTCACGGTTTGAAAGAGAGTCACTCCCAACAGTTCCATGTGTCTGAACCCTTAGCTGATATTAAATGGGAAAGTGGTAGCACCTTTAGGAGGTAGAGACTTGCTGGAGGAAGGCAGGTCCCAAGGGGCTGGCCTTGAGGGCTGGTAGCCAGGCAGCTTCTATCTCTCTTGTTCTCTCCAACTACTGATGACTGTGGTCACCTGAATCCTCATGCTTCTGCCTGTAGCCATGTCTTCTGTTATGCAATTCCCACAGTAACGGACTCTATCCCCTCTGGAACGGTCAGCCAGATAGAGCTCTTTCTCCCCTGAAATGTGTGATGTTGCAAAAGAAAAACAAATGCAACAAACCCACTGTATTTTTCCCTTTGCATGACCAGGCACATCGCTATCTCTCTCTCTTTCTCTCAACCCCACTACCCAACCCAGACTAAAGAATGGGCAGACTTGATTAGTGAACTACAAAAGTGCCCCATTTAGTAAGGAACCATGGAGAACAGATGAGATGGGGAGTAAACCAGGGAATGGGTGTGTTCTCTATCATCCTGTCACTCGCCAGAGAGGAGACACAGAGAGAGAGACCTAGGCCCTGTGGCCACAGATGGAGCCGTCCTTACTTGTGGACTTGCTAACTGGCCAGGGTTCCTGGGCTATGACAAGGACAGAAACGAGATGGATGTGGATGCCTGTGGAGCCAACATTCCCACATGAATGGGTTAAGCCCAAGATGGTGTTGACTTGGCCACGGAGTAAGATGCAGAATGAATGAATGGATGAACAAGTGAATGAATGCATGCATTCTGCTGGACAAGGCTTACCCCTGCACTGTAAGGTCCATCAGTAAGACATCAGCACCATCCCAATTATTAGCCACTGCCATAGTTAAGCACAGGTGTCAACTTGACTCTTGAGGGTTTGAGCTCTGGCACAGTTGTAGAGAATTGATGGTTAAGCCCAGAGCAAACCTGAAGGAGATTGTCTAGCTGCTGGGGAAGACCCAGCCCATGGTGGGTGGGATTAGGCCCTGGATAAATCAGAGAGAGCTGGTTGAGAGAGTTGGCATCCTTCTGTATACTTGGCCAGACATGCTGGTCTAGCAAATGAGGATCATCCCTCTCTCAGCAGTTATGGTGGCCAGTTCCCTCGGCCCTGGTGTTGGTGCGTGCTCTCCCGTCAAGCTGGACTGAGAACTGTAACCAAGAATCGTAAGAAAATAAACCCCTTGTTCCTTTAAGCTGTTTGATGGTCATTTATCAGCAACTGTGCAGGCGAACTGCAACAGCCACTCTCTCACCATGGTGTAAACCCTCCTTCACCCTGGCTGGATCCCTAGATGTACATCCTAAATCCCTGATCTCCCCACCCCAGTGGTCTTGAAAGAGAACTACCTTTTGCATGATGTTCTCTCTGCCCACCTCCCGCTGCATCACCTCCTTTGCACCTCCTTATCAATGTCTGATGACCATAAAGGACAGACACCCACCCAGGGGCATTCTCTTTGGGCCTTCTCCTGCCATGCTGACTCTCTTCCCATGCTCTCTGACTTCAAGCGATCTCTTCTGTTCTAATGCTCTCCCATCTTAAGGCTAAACTATGATTCCCTTGGCCACTCAGCCCTCAGCTGTAATAAAACTTGTATTTCTTAAGTCTCTCCCTACCATGGTTATATACAGGTGTCAACTTGATGGCTGAGGGTTTGAGCTCTGGGCACATTTGTAGAGAACTAGTAGTTGAGTTAAGCCCAGAAGGAGATTGTCTAGTGGATGGGGAAGGCCCAGCCCATGGTGGGTGGAACTAAGCCCTGAACAGGTGAATAAAATACAGAGAGTTGGTTGAGGAAGTTGGCATCCTTGTGTACACTTGGCCAGACATGTTGGTCTGGCAAGTAAGGATTGTCCCTTTCTCAGCCATTACATAGAAATGGTGTGGCCAGTTCCCTCAGCTTAGTATTGGTGCATGCTCTCCCATCAGGCTGGACTATGAAGTGTAGCCAGAAAATCTTAAGAGAGAAAATAAACCCCTCATTCCCTTAGACTGTTTGATGGTGATTTATCAGCAATTATGCAGGCTGACTGCAACGCTCCCTCATGCTTGCTTCCCTTTACTAATGGACCTTCACATCACCTTGCACATAGTTGGGCATCACCTTGCACACAGTTGGGCGTTGCTCTCCATCGTCCCCACCCTTACCCTAACATCAGGGACTCTAGGAGTGGCTTCACAGATAGTTCAATTTCTGGATACCTAGTGCCAGGCAATATATAGATGTGAAAAGAGTTGTGATTACAAAGCAATTCCTTCCAGTGATGTGATGAAAAAAATCACAAAGCAGGGCCTTCCAGACAGCTCAGTGGGTAGGAAGGCACTGATCACAACCTCCCTGGTGATCTGAGTTCATTCTGAAAGTTGTCCTCTGAGTTCCACCCACGCACCATAGCATGCATGTTCTCTCTCTCTCATAAATAAAACAGCTCTGTAAACAGCTACTATTATATTCATAAATTTGAAGAACATGTAGCACACAGCCTAGAAGTCTTCTTCTACAACAGAGGTAGAGAATCTCAACACCCTGACAGGATGCAGCCTAGGGCAGTAGAAGAGAAGTGAATTGGACAGTGTTGGCCAGCATAATGCAGAACACTGGTGACCTAGCAAGGTTCACCCAGAATCAGACCAGCCTAATTTTTCCCTATCCTAAGGCTTAGGGAACCTCAAGGAAGAGGGGGTAGTGAGATTGTAAGAACCTAAAGACGGAAAGGTCCACTGTTGGATAAGACATTACTATTCAAGGCAGAACCGCTGCATCCAGAAACTCACTGCAGTAAGACTTGTCCTTATCAGACCTGCATAATGACTGACATACCAACATGCCCCCACAAGACTAAGAAACTCGAGATAAGAACACACAGTGGAAACCTAAGTCAGAGCTGAATGAGTGAAGGGAAATGCCTCTATCAGTGGGGTGGCCCAAGGAGAGGCAAGTTGGTATGCCACAGAGGCCTGAACTCCCACAAAAGTAGACAATCCAGAGGTTCTTTGGTCCATAGAAGTGGCCAGGTGGGAGGGTGAGAAGGAGTGGAATGGATTGCTGAGGGAAAGGGAAGGGGGTGGGAAGGACAGGAGAATGGAGAGAAGCAGGGATTAGTCCTTAATATGCTTGTTAAACTAAAAAAAAAAACAAATAAATACGTTTAAATTTAAAAAAGAAGCTCATACAAATTTTAATGATTAAACATAATCAGCACAAAAAATAAAAATGTTTAAAAAGAGGGGAGACTGAAGAGATGACTCAGGGGTTTAGACACTGCCTTGCAAGCAAAAGTTCCTGAGTTTGGATCCCATGTAAAAACACAAGGTGGAAATAGCAGCAGCCTGCATTTTCTGGCTCTGGTGGGCGGAGCCTGGGAAATCCCATAGCAAAGCAAAAAGGAGGTAGAAACAATCCAGGATAACTCCCAAAGTCACCTTTGGTCCTTCACAGAGATACAGAGTGCCCTCTACACACACACACACACACACACACACACACACACACACACACACACCAGTAAACAAACAAACAAACAACTACATAAAGTTTAAGAATGCAAAGTCTCTTTAAAATGTTTTTAAAAAACAAAAACAAATCAAAAGACTAATTGCCATCTTTTTAGGGCCACTCACAAGGCACAAAGCAGTCACAGGTGTCCATGAAACTTTCAGTCTGAGCCGGGCATGGAGGTTCAGGTCAATGCCCCAGCACTGTGGAGGTGGAGGCAGGAGGATCAGGAGATCGGGGTTATCCTGGGCTACACAGTGAGGTCTGGGTTACTCTAGGCTACAGGAGAGGAGACCCGGCTCGGAAAAAAACAAAAAAAAAACGGGAAAAGAACTTTCATAATATAGAAAATAATTACAGTGTTCTCAGGTTAAAAAAAAAAATCACATCTACAATATGACAAGAATTAAAAAGACAATTGGAAAGGATGAAAACAGGTGCGAATTTTCCATAACAAGCTTAAAGAAATTCAAACTGAGAGAATTTAAAAGACCTGATCTTTTCAGGTACCCAGGGATTAAGTGCTTAATCCTCCCCCAGGGAGGCCACCTCTGCCCTCCAGGCCTCCATTCTACACCCGGATTCTACCAGATCAATTTACTCTTCCAGGGGAACCCCCCCAGCTCCAGTGCCCCTGACACCAAAAGGCCCCACAGGGCTCAGGCTAGCCCACCGCCCTGCAGCCGGGCACACCAGAGCTGCCTCCGAGGAGGCCGGCCCCAGCTCTGGCTGTCCCAGCTGACGACTGGCCCTCAGAGAGGTTCCTTTAGTTCTCTGTACAGGAGGCTAAGCCCACCACGAATCTGAGTGCTGGGGTCTTACTCTCACTCTCGGGGTGGCACTGTTACCCAATCCCTGGGGCACAGTCTTGGGGAGAATGATCTAATTGATTACTGCCAATGTCCGGAGTGTCCACCCATGATTGCTGGCAGCCCACCCCCACTGCCCCCCACCCCAAGCAGCATGCACAAACCACAGCTCCCTCCACCCCTAAGGCCAACGGCTCAAACTGTCAACGAATGTCAGGAGGTCCGAATAATTGAACAAGGTGTGCAGCAGTGACGGCAAGGGTCATCACGTGACCTCATGAGCTAAGGCTGCCGCTGTCACTCGCAAAGTAGGAAAGAGGGAACTGGAGCTCAGAGGGGGGATAGGGGAGTGGGAGGAGTCTGCAAAAGGTCCTAGAGACGACACTGAGCATCGAATCCACTGCCAATTCGGCAGGGAGAACTGGGGAGGGGGGCTGAGGAAGGCCACGTGCATCTCAGTGCAAGACAGCTATCAAGCTGAAACCCAGGAGGAGAAAAAGCAGAGGGGTGCACAGTAAGAGGGGGAGGCCAGATGACACAGACCATGAAGGACAGGCTGGAGGGGCGACAGGAAGAAAACCACATTGAGAGAGCACCTCTGTGCCACCTGACTCCCTTCTCTGACTTATGCCATCTGACTGATTCCCAGGAGCACCTGCGGCCTCCTCAACTACCCCACAGCCCACCCTGAACACTACTCCCAGAAACTTCTAGAACATCTGGTTCCACACAGCTGGTTCTTCATCTACAAAACCTCATTTAGTATCAGAAGACCGACGTGACAAACCCTTTAGAGGGCCCAGGGCCAGGACCCTCCCACTTTACTATGATTGGCAGCACATTCCCTGAAAGGGCAGCCCTGCAAAGTGCTAAGCCTCCCATCTAGATTCACGTTCCCACACTCAGCTTCCAGAAGCAACCGAGATCCTCTTGGTCCTTCCAGCAACAGAAGTTTCTCCCTGGCAGGTGCTGGGCCCTAGGGGGAGGAGGGAGCTGATAGAAAGGGAGTGTCTTCCTAGACATCCCCCCAGAGGGATTCCCTTTCCAAGAGGTGGTCCTCCTGCACCTTCCTTCCACCTGCGAACCTTCCACAGCCTAGGACTATGGAAAAGAAAACCTACAGAAGCCTTTCTGCATCTTTGAAAATTCTCAATGTCAGATGCTCACGCAGCAGAGATCTACCTTTACAACTGCCTTCGCTTAAAATCAACCTAAGAGAGGAAACAAAGCGGAAGAATTCTGCAAAGAGTTCTCCAGCACTTTGTGAAATGTAGATCTCACCTTGGAACTTTCTGGACACACGGACTTTAGGTTCCCCCATGAGTCCTTGGAACTGCTGGTTTCGGTTCTAATCTGAGGGTGTCTGGCTTGGAGCCATGGACTGTGGGGCTGAGAAAAACAGGGAAGGCGAGGACAGACGTCTTCAGTTCATACCCAGCCTACCGGGATGGCTTGCTCCCCCTGCTTCTTGGAGGAGCACTTTCTGGAGGCAGTGTGAAAGCGAGGCGTGAGGGGCCCATGGGGGCAACAAGAGAAGCCAGTTAGGAAACAGGTGGCGGAGAAGCAGGCTAAAGGAGGAACCTGTGAGCTCTGTCTAGCAGGCGTAAGGGTCAGAGACAGGTGGATTGTGGGAGATCACCACTAACGGGGAGAACGGTTTTAAAAATATTTCACTGGGGCTGCAGAGATGGCTGGGTCAGGGGTTAAGACGCTGCCTCACAAGCAGAAGAACCTGAATTCGGATCCCGGATCCCACATAAAAACACCAGGCGGAAACTGTGGCATGGCCTGTATTGCTGGCCCTAGTGGACAGAGGCTGGGAAATCCTAGAGGGAAACAAAAGGAGGTAGAAGCAATCCAGGATGATTCCCAAAGTCACCCTGGGTCCTCCACAGGAATACACAGTGCCCTCTGATACACACATATGTACACACACACACACGCACAAAAAAAAATTATTTGAGAGAGCATACAAGCAAGTCACGGAACATTTTTAAAACGGTTCTCCCCATTAGGTCCTACCATCCAGTAGCCTCCAGCCATTATGGCAGAGGCGGCGTTGCATGTTGGTCACGGGGCAGGCTACAGCTGCTACCCAAACGCTCTGAGCATTCCCTTGGGGCTGCACGTGACTCAGAACCGTGTCACTCTGCTGCACACCTGTGCTTCCGTATAGTCACCATGGCCCAAAGACAGAACCCACCCAAGAAGTGTTCACCAGTGGAGAAAGTGGATTAACTACAATTCACTACCCATGCACAACCCGGCCTTTGAAGGCAGTGCCAACCCGCATGACGAGCGGTGGATGAAGCTTGATTTCGGACCCACGTGACGAGTCGCGGATGAAGCTTGATCAAGTGACACCTGCGGACAGGAGAGAATCAAATGCATGATTTCACTCCTTTGACGACTCGATTCTTAGGATGTATTTAAAGTAGCCACATTTACAGGCTGGAGGTAGAAGCTTCAGGGAGAGGGAGGAGCAGGAAGCTGCCATTTAATAGTGTTTCCTTGTGGAGGTGGGGAGTTCTGCGGTGGGTGGAGTTGGTGCCTGCCCACTGGCGTGAACACATTTAATGCACTTAATTTGACCTGGTCAGTTAAAATGGTCTGATGGTGAATTCTAAGCTCTGTATTTTCCAATCACCATAAAATGAATGACACCTTTCCTTTATTGTAGTGACAAAAAGAACCCTGAACTACAAGAATTGCACGGCAAGTCTGTCAAGAGGACAAGAATCAACCTTCCTCAGTTGCTGCCATCTCTCCAGGAGGCTCAGCAGTGGGAAAAGACCAGTCTGGTGGGACTGGTGTGTGTGTGTGTGCGCATAGAGGGGGAAAATAACAGGGTTCTCCTCTTGGGTTAGTAGAGATGTAAGCTGGTGCCAGGAACCTCTGTTTTTCTCAGACTGGACAAAAGAAAGGAAGAGGAGAGGAGCCAGGAAAGGAAGACAGGCAGGTAAGGAAGTGAGGCACTCCCCTTGAATGTCTAGAACAACCAAGGCAATAGGTAGAGGTGGTAGAGTCACCTGGAGGGGTGAGGACAAGAGATTGGAGAAGTCGGGGGGTTGGGATGTGAAGAAAGACCCTGCCACAGGTAGCTGTTAAGGACTGAGTCTAGCATCTGTAACCATGACCAAGCCAGGAGCAGTAACTCAACAGAGTGGATGGTCTACACCACGGCTTGCTGGGAGTGAGTAAAAAGGCCATTTTTCTGATCCACTGAGAGGGTCTGGTGTAGACTAACAGAACCCAAAGAGTGCAGCCCCACCTGCAGCATGAGTCCCTCCGAGTCCCCCAAGGAGCCTGTGATAACTCAACGTGAGGAACAGGCTCACAGAACAGAGACTCCACGAAATGTTCATCTGGTTTGTCTTTGTGTGAGAGCGGGGCTGGGGAGCCTAGGAACTTTTCCACACAAAAGAACAAGAAGCCATAACTGTCCTAAAGTCACCGCAACTCATTTTTATAGAGAGAGATGCCAGAGAATTAACAAATCATAAAAATACGCAGCCTGACACATTCCCTTGGAGATCCAGAAACACACTTGAGACGGGGGCTGCAGCTCTAAGATATGAGTAATGGGCCCTCCTGCCCTGCCACTGGCTGAACGCCCTTGAGCGCGGCCCACCACATCAGGGTCTCATTTCCCCATCCACACCAAGAGGAAACAGGAAATGTTTTTTTTTCTAAGATCCACTGCAGTCCTGACACTGTGACACTTTGGGCTGTAAAAGGTGACTCCAAGCGAAATCTTTTATGATATCTATGTATCTGCGTCCTAGGGGAAAGTACACCCCCCCCAAGCTAGACAAACAGTCTACCGTGGAATTATATCCCCAACTCTCTTTCGACATTCTTTGTACTTTTTCATGCTGAGACACGGTCTCCTCATTAACTTTCTCAGGCTGAACTTGAACTCACTTTGTAGCCCAAGCTGGCCCTGAATGGTGTGATCATCTTGCCCCCAAGGGTAGATGAGATGGAAAGATGGCTCGGGGGTTCAGCCTCTGCCTCCCAAGAAGAGAGACCTGAGTTCAAATATTAGGGCCCACCTTTAAACAAACAAACAACACCAGGCAAAAATGGTGATGGTCTGCACTTCCAGCCCTGGAAGATGGGAGCCTGGGAAACCCCAAAGCAAAGCGAAAAGGAGGAAACACAATCCAGGATGTTCCTGAAGTCACCCTTGAGCCTCCACAGGAACACACAGTTCATTCTTTTGATACACATTGTGCGCGTGCGCGCACACACACGTAAGTAAATAAATGAATAAAACGAAAGTACATTCTTCTTTTTTTAATCTTCGTGTCCATATGTGAGTGCGGGCTTCATGGGTTAGGGCACACATGTGTAAATCCTAGGACAATTTAGGCTATTAGTCCTTGAATTCCACCTGGAGACGGGGTTTCTTCTGCATATGCCAGATCAGCCTCAGTGATTCACCTGTCTCCATCTCCCACTTTGCACAGGAATGCTAAGATTACACATATGCACTAGACTATTGCCAATGACTGACTTTTAGCTGGGTTCTGGAGATACAAACTGTACCCCACACCCCAAAACTACATCCTTTCTTTTAAAAATTATTTATTTATTTATTTATTTGTTTATTTATTTATTTATTTAGTGTGTGTATGTGTGTGTGAGAGGACATTGTGTGTCCCTATGGAGGACCAAGGGTGACTTTGGGAATCATTCTGCATTGCTTCTACCTCTTTCTTGCTTGGTGCTGGGATTTCCCAGGCCCTGCCCGCCAGGGCTGGACGTGCAGGCCACCACTGTTTCCACCTGGTGTTTTTATGTGGGACCTGGGATCCAAAGCCACCTCTCCAGCCCCAAAACTACATTCTTTTTTTTTTTAATTTTTAAAATTTTTTTTATTATTATTTATTCAATTGTGCGTGTGTGCATATGTATGTGTGTGCGCGCGCGTGTGTATATGTGTGTGTGTGTAGAACCACGGACGAATTCGGGAACCACCATGGACGCCTCCACCTCCTTCTGCCCCGGGATTCACAGGCTCCGCCCTACCAGGACCAGAAACGCAGGCCACCCCTGCTTCCGCCTGGCATCTATACGTGGGATCTGGGATCCGAACTCAGGACCTTCCGCCTGCAAGGCAGAGGCTTAACCCCTGAGCCACCTCTCCAGCCCAAAACTACATTCTTAAGCAGTAAAATATAACCGTGAATTGGAACACCTTCAAAAACTCAAAACACTGTACTCCTGAGAACTAGGCCAGTATTCATTAGCTAGCTTTTCTACTGAACAGCTCATTACAAAAACACCCTACTGAGCTGGGCATGGTGGCACACACCTGTGATGTTGGCATGGGGAGGGAGAGTCAGGAGGACCTCCCCAAGTTTGAAGCCAGCCCGGTCTACACGGCAAGTTCTAGGCCAGCTGGGACACGACATCTCAAACAGCAAGAACAAATCCCACTACCCTGAATGATCTTAAAGTTTATCCGACCCGACTCTCAGGACATAGCAATTCGCTGAGCTATCTCACCTGCTCCAGTGGTTTCTTATGGGGTGGAAATGAGTCAAAAGCATAACTGCAAACATGACTGAGCAAGACCATGCCTGGTGCACACCTGAATCAGGAATCTAGGCCCCTTCTACGCTGGCTTCCTGCCTGGTTTCTATGCTCCAAGTCCTCTGTCTGCGTCTACGAGGTTCCCAACATTCCCTGCTTGTCTGCCTCTTCTAGAAGTCAGCCACTCGTCCTGATCAAAGAGCCAGGGCTGCACGAAGGATGAGCAGAACTAAGTATGCATGGTCAGGTCCCGTGTCCTGCCTTACCAGGCTTGCACACCTGGCCACTAAATTCCACTGGAATCTGCTCAGTGGGCAGTAGAGCAGATTCCCTACAGTATATAGGTCCATTATGGCAGACCCCCTGCTCTTCCAGCCAGCCTGAGTCTACAGGGAGACTCCAGGCTCTCTCAGTCCCTGAGGCAGGAAAGAGCACAATGAGGTGAGGAACTATGGACTCGACAAGGAGCAAGCTGGATGGGATATGTCGGTGGTGAGGGAGAGTGACCACAGAGGTGTGGGACCAAAGCCAGGAACACTGACCCCTGGCAGTGAATGGCAAGGACACTGATGGGTCTGTCTGGGTCCAAGGAGAGGCCCAGGGCTAGAGGGAGTGCTTTCCACGCTGGCCTTGCGGATGAGCTCAACCTCAAAGTCACGCTTGGTCACACCTGGGTACCATGACTACATGTCCTGACACGCCTCAGGCATCCAAGACCTGCTGGTCAGATGAAGTTCTTCACAGCGAGCCCTTTTATTCTCAAAAGGTCCTGGTTTGGACATGCTTGGGCCCTGAGCCTGCAAAGTCAAAGGTGTATGAGAGGGGGTCTGAGGACCATTTGGAGCAAGTTTCCTTGCTCATCAAATGCTCCGCTCACCTGTCCATCATCCCTGCTCAGTCACCATTCCCGGCTGCTTGTAATACCTTAATGGACAGCAGGCCTGCTATCTCCTAGGGAAGACATCTCTCTCTGGGGGATGGCAGGATTGAAATCTGGTTAAACTTTGCTATCACTGTATATTAGTTATTACTGTGCATTATTATGATGCATGTGTGCGGGAGTGTACAAATCAGTGCAACTCTATGGAGTTGATTCTCTTTCCACTGTCATGCGGTTTGAACTCGCATCGCCAAGCTTGGGAGGCAAGCACCTCTACCCACAGTAGGTCACCTTGCCAGCCCCCAGAAACAGCAGGATACAAATGTATTTACGGGATGAATACAGTGAACGGCAATATTCTCCAGCAAGCATAGGAGGTGAGTGGGCGCAGTCACTTCTCTTCCCACTGCCTTCTTTCTAACTCACCTCCTCGCTTGCTAAGTAGTTACTGAGCACATCTGACTGTCTGGGCACTGGAGACACCGTAGTGAGTCAAAGCAGAAAGACCAAGTTGAAGGTCCTGTGGCAAATTGAATGATCTCGAGCTGCAAAAATGCCAAGGTCATGAAGGGTGAAACAAGCTGAAGATGTGTTCTGATTTAAAGAGCTCTATAAAGTAACCGTAACAGCACCCAGCAAATGCACCCAGTGCATGCACCCAACACACAGAGGTCTGTGGTTGGTGCTACAAAGCTCATCATGGAGGCAGATGGCATAAGCGCTGTCACAATATTAATTTCATGAGTTCGTACGAGGCGCAGGGGATGTAGCTCAGTTAATATAGTGCTTGTGCAAGCATCAAGTCCTGAGTTCCATTCCCAGCACCACATAAACTGATCGTGGTGGCACATAATCCTCGGCTACACTGCAAGTTCAAGGCTAGCCTGGCTCCAAGAGATCCTGCCAGGAAAGAAAGGAACAGAGAGAGAAGGGGGGGATTAAAAAATAAAGAAATGTATACAGGGGGAAGAAAGACAAAATGTCACATTTTCTCTCAAGCAGAATCAATTTATCTCTCCACATACATATGCATTAAAAGATATGAAAACAGAAAGGCAACTATTTGGGGGAGGAGGCTTGGGAAGATAGTATGGGGCCAGCTAAGACGAACTAAATACAATGCTATATGTGTCTGGAATGTATGTGTATGTGCTATAGTTAGTGATGCAAAAGGATACCACTGCTTTTAGGGAAAAAAATGCATGAACGGGGAAAGGAAGGGGCTATCAGTGATCCCCCAAATGGCTCGGAGGGGACATACGCACAGAAGGATACAATGAATATGATAGTGTGTGTTTCTCGGAATAAATACATGTAAAATAAAGATGGGCTAGCACGGTAATTGGAGGGGGTTCTGGGTTAGAGTAAAGAGGATAAAGGATGTCTTGCTGCCATTGTAACTTTCCTACTAGGTCAAAACAGAAAGTTAAACAGAAAACGGAAAGTCTGGAGACAGAGAGAGAGAGAGAGATTCCTCCTTTGCAGAGAGCTCCCAGCACAGCTGAGGAGTCAGGTACTAATCCAAATAATTGTGCTAATTAACCACAAAATTGCCAGTGTAAAAGGGGCCATCTGTGGAGTGGACGTTGCTGTGGCCTGAGCATCGAGAGCTGAGCTGGAGGCTGAGGTGTCCTGGGAGGAAGGGAAGCCACTCACATCCATCCTCCCCCATCCTTCCCCCATTCCCTGTCCCTCCCAGGCTGTGCCAGCAGTACCTTGAGGACCAGGCCGGGCGTGAGGACCACAGCTGGCCAAAGGCGCTGCCCAGGAGATGGGATCCATCTTATTCTCAGAGCACTGGTGCCCGTTGACTATAGAGCGTGCACTGGAGAAGTGACGGGGCGGGGAGGTGGGGGGGGCAATGGTGGCAGCTGCCTCTGGTGTTGGAGTCCCACAACCTCACATCTCACATCTGCATTTGCCAAGCAGACTATGCGGGGGTGGCACTCACAGCAGACCAGGGGGGACGCTCAGGAACAGCTGGGGGAGCTGGCTGCTGCCTCTCTGGTCTGGCCCTCCAAGCTGACTCATCCCAGGGTGGCTGGTACAGAGGCCAGGTCTCCACCCCACGCCCACGCCTAGCCACGGATCGTCAAAACAGCACCCGGCCAGCAAAGCCCTAGTGGAGCTGGATCCTACCTCTGGGACCCGTCCTTCAGCCTGAGAACCAGGCCTCAGGGCCCTGAGCCTGGAGTGGGCCCCATTTCCTACAGTACCCCTGCCTGGGGGTGACTCACAGCCCTCTGAACACAGAGGAGGAGGAACCTCTTCAGTGTCAATCTTCCATGGGCCCTTGGCTCATGTGAAGGACAGGTTCAAGAAAGGACCTTTACAAGGAAATGAGCCGACTAGGGACAGACCTGGCTTGGTATCTTTACTGCCCTACCTAGGAGCACTTCATCTTCAGGCCCTCTTGAAATGAACCAGGGGAGTCAAAAGGCTAGGGAGGTACCACCTGCTCCTTTTTTGGAAGGCCACAGACTCAGCAACCAAGACCTACTCCCGTCTCCCACGCTGCGTCCAGCTACCCAGCTTTGCGTGTCCTGACTGCTCACCGTGAGACCTGCAGTTTCCGAGTCGAGCCCAGCTGCAAATGCTCTGTCTGTTCTGACTTTCCACATAAACCACCAAACTGCCTCAAAAATTCCACTCTCTCAGTATCCAAACACCTCTCTGGCCTCCTCCTACCCAGGGAACCGGGGTCAACATTCTCCCCTCTCCCCACCCCCCCAACCCCCAGCAAATGGGTTCCAGTCTTTGGTTCTGAAAACTGCTGTCAGCACAGCCCTGGTGTCAACCCTGCAGGAAACGGGGTCAGGGAGAAAAATCCACAGCACTCCCCACCCTCTCTCATCTGGTGGCTGCTTGGCACACCCAAGCTGACAGTCTGCAACACAGGGGCAACTCTACCAGAAGGAACCCACCCAGGGTAGAGGGGCTCAGCCCTCCGCCACCTTCCTTACGCAGCCCCCTCAGAGGTAGCATGGGCACAGGGTGGGTTCTCCACCTTGGAGCAGTGTGCCTGGCAACCAATAAGGACCTCGTTAACACAGAATAACTAAAAACAGAGATGTCTCTGGTACAAAGCGCTCCAGCCTCATGCACAATGCAGGGGCTTCGCCCCCCCTAAGAAAAAGCATGAAGAATCCACACTTAACCCCCGGTTGGGGTAAAGCCTGGCTCCACTCAGCGAAGGGGAAGCACCTCAATCACAGGGAGGGGGTCCTGCACACACATCCATGTCAAGAAGGGCTGCAGTCCCGAGGTTAGTTAAGAGGTCAAGGCAGGAAGATCGCTTGAATGTTTGAGAGGTTGCATGAAGCTAACCTAGGCGACAAAACCTCAATCCAAAAGAAAATGTGGATTTGGGAGGACTCGCATGTCTAAAACACACAAGGCCTCTTCATGCCCCTGCGCTCCTACCCACTCTGAACACCTACTTAAGAGGTAATACAAACGCTAACTATGGCGTACCTTATGTATTTCCAGACACACAATGGAATGTATGGTTGTGGCCCCTATTGCTTCTTGCATCTAACATGATCTCCCTTTAAAGCAGGTATCAGGTGGATTGGCGGAGACACACACACACACACACACACACACACACACACACACACACGCACATGGCAACGGCACATGGTCTTCCCAATCCTACCATCCATCCCAGTTTGCCTCTCAGCTCGGCGGCCCCAGGGCCCACACATAAAACAGATTCAGCGAACATCTGCATTTGCCACGGAACCTGCTGCTCACAGCTGGCCTCGGGATAACCAGTTAACTAGGAGGTGGCAGAGGTTTCAGGTGCAGGCACAACCAGAAGCCCTGTAGACACACCAGAGCTCAGGGTCGCGGAAGGCAGATTCCAGACAGGGGCCCACCAGAGACCTTCACTAGGTTTCCACAGCAGGAAGAGAGGGGACATCTGTGTGATCAGAGCCTGAAAGTCACTGGACCTGGACCGGGAGCCATGTAGATGCAATCTAGTCCCATCCCATCTGAAATAGAGTTGGAAAGACGCCAGGGGAACAGACTTGCGCCCACCGGTCTGGCCAAGTCAGGTCAAGGTTTGTATGGTCTGCCTTCAGCCTTCTGGTCTCTGTCACAGAGTCTGGGGTCGGGGTGTGTGTGTGGTGTGGTGTGTGTGTGTGTGTGTGTGTGTGTGTGTGCGTGCGTGTATGTGTGTGTGTTGAGGGATCAGGCCTGCTTTCCAAGAACTCATTGTCTGGTGGCAGGAAGGCAAACCCTGTGATTATGGTCTAGAGGAAGGACCACAAATCACTCGTCCTTTTCCAACCTGGCAGTCCCTGAGAACTGCTACGGAGGAGGGGGGGTTGTATGCTGTGTGCTCATTCCAATCCCCAAAGCTAGGCTCTGGGAGGTTATGCCCATTCTACAAAACAGTAATTCTTGTGTGCTGGGATCTGTCTCTCGGAAGGTCAGTAAGAGCACTTGTCAACTCACCTGTGATGGGGAGGCAGAGGGGACAGCGACGGTGTAATTAAACTTCCAGGGCACAGCTGACAAATGAGGACCGAGACCAACTACTACCTCAGAACCCCAATTTCTTTTAGGGGTAGGGTTTCTCAACATCTTTGTTTCCCTAGTGGGGTCGGTGAGACCTCAGCGAGCATGTTAAAAGCTATCAGCTGACTTTCGCTGTGGTAACAGAACAAACGAGGGCATCCAGGGCAATTGGGCTCTTTTCTCCTGACTGGAGCTGGCATGGAAGTCCACCATGGAGCTAGCCTGACCTGAGACGCAGAGAAGTTCATCCAGACACTTTGGATGCGCCCCTCACCCTAATCAGCACCCACAAGCCCCACTCCCACCCCCACCCCCAGCGCTACACCTGCTTCACAGAAGCTGGAGAAACTTGCTGAAAGGCATACATACATCGCTCCAGCTACTCCAAAACACCCTCAGTAACCCGACCTCTTCCAGGCCCTCACAGCCCATGTCGAATTTGCATCCACTAGTCTGGAGGAGAAGCCAAATCACCAGAGACTATGCAGATCAATAAGGTATTAGGCACGTTTTATTCTCCTCTAATTCTCTGCAGACTGGTATTCCATTAACTGTAGGTGGGATTTATGGGAGCCCGCTATGAACTAGAATATTTAACTACAACAAGCCCACTCTCTGTCAGATAATAGCTTACTGTTGTTCATTTTCAGCTAGTCGATTTCAAAAAGACTCGCATCTTTCATGACAGCCAAGACCTTAATCCAATCATCAAGAAAGCCATCTATGCGAGGTCCCCATTCAGTACACTGCAGATGAAGCAGAAGAAAAAGCCCCGCCCACACCCAGCTCTGAACCTGAAGCTGTGTGGGTTCCATCTCAGCCACACAATGAACTCACTGCTCCCTGCCTCAATTTCCACCTCTATAAAATGGGAGCAACAGCAGCCTCAGAGGGAGAGTTGTAAAAAAACAAGTGAGACATATATGCACTCTGTACAGGTCTAGCAGGGGATGCAAAGGTTGGCTATTATCACAAAAGGCCCAGATGAAATTCTTAGATAACCCATAAGGGCAAGAAGCAGGGATGACCTAAATTGATACTTACAAAGTGGGTCCAGAGTTCTGACCCACTATGACCCTTCAGGAAGACGAGGCAATGTCTGGAAGCATTTCTGATCGGCACAACTGAGAAAGCATCTCTCCTGGAATCTACTGAGCAGAAAGACCAAGTCACCGGTCTACAAGGGTCTTGAAAAAGGATGCTCAAACCCCGAGCTCCGAGTCTGTGAGACTGAGAAATCCTGATTCCATCATTCAGGCCTTTGTGAACAGGCATCTTCCTCACCAGCCTTTACTTTCCCAGATGATCTGTTTCAACATTTGCAAGATGTATCATCTTGCCAAACAGTTCTCTGGGTAAGCGAGGCGGCCCAAGTGTCAACTTGTGGAGTTTCTGAATGCGTTCGAGAAGATGTTCTCTGCTTTCGACTCGGATAAATGGCTTTTCCAAAGCGTCTGCCTTCAGCAGAAGTTCTCCCGGGCACAGAAACAGGTCCAAGAAGATGCTTTCCTAATTCTAATTTCCTGGTGAAATGGGAGCCGCGAGGGTCTCTAAATGAATTAAATTCACATCACGCCAACTGCTCGCTTGCTTTGTACCGGGCACGGAGCCAAACACCTCCGTATCATTTATCCCACTTAATCTTACACCACCAACCAGGCGAGGTGGGCATGATCACCGGCTGCTTGCAGCGGAGGAAATGGAGGATCAGAGCGACTAAACGACTAGCCCAAGGTCACCAGCTGGCCAAAGGGGAGCCCAGCGAGAACCGAGGTCTCCCGTTTCCACGAGCTCTTTCTACCATCTCGGAACACCCAGGTGTCAAGTTGTCTCAACTTCCCATGAATTTTTAAAAGGCAACAGCAAGTTCGCAGTAAGTTTTGGTGGCAGCGACCCGGGGGATTTCCAGACAGCGGGGTGCGCGCTCTCTCTCGCACACCCACTCCCCGCTGTCGTGCCACCGCAAGTTACCTGATAAACCACCCCGGTCGCCCGCGGAACAGGGAAGATTTATTGGCTCTGGAGTTTGTGCCAGGCCCAGGAAATGCAATATTTGCCAGTCAAGAGGCGGGTTGGCCCCGGGCCTGGAGCCCTGACCGCCTCAAAAGACCCGATTCCCGCAGCCGGTGCGCCCCCCTCGGGAGCCAAGGCCGGGGACGCGGTGGCGCGGGGCCCTGGGACGCAGAGCACAGCCGGAGCGCACGCCCACGCTCGCCGCCGCTGCGTTCGGGACGCCTGGCCTCAGGACCCCACCCGGCCCACGCTCCGTCCCCGCCCGGCTCCGCCAGGTGAGGCTACCCACCGACCCCGATCCTCCTCCGACGTGGAGCGGGGAACCTCCGGAGCCGCCGGGCACCAGCCCGCCCGCGCGTCCGCCGCACCCCGAGACCGGGTGGGGGCGGGATGGCGCCCCGCGTGTCACCGATCCCAGCCGCCCATGCCCTGGCCCGGCCCGCAGGGGTCCCGCCCGCCCGTACCTGCAGCATCCGGGGGCGCGGGGCGCCCAGGTAGGTCGCGCGAGCGGCCGGCGCGGAAGCTCGCTCGCGCCGCGACCTGGCCGCCGTCTGAGCATGCCCAGTGCAGCCCGCGGGCGGCTCCCGCCGGCCGGGCTGTGGCCGCGACGGGCCACGCGCCGGGCGGGGGACGGGGACGGGGGCGGGCCTGCCGGGCGCTGCGACGCGTCTCCCGGGGTCACCCGGGCTGTACCTCGAGTCCCCGGGCTCAAGCGTGCAGGCAGTCATTCTCTATGCAATTACTGAACACCTACTGTGTGCCAGGCCCTCCGGGGTGGCATGCCTAGGAATGGCAAGCAGTTGGCGCCCTATGGATCTTTGCAGTGGCGATGAGTCCTGCTCGGCGGCTCCAGGACTGAGCTGGGGTCAGAACCCCCAGCTCTAGTGTTTTCCTGCTTGCGTTTGGAAGCTTCTCAGGTTAGAACCTCTTCCCCAGTCTTATAGGGCCCCCTAGCTGGCGGACGTTCCTATTTACCTCTTCCGCCTCCTCCCACACCTGCCTTCCTGCGGATCCAAGTGCACCTTTCTTTCCACCGTACCCTCAAAACTTCATTGGCCTCGGGACTCCTGCATTTATCTTTCTCTCAGGGTGGGCACTCTTTCCCCCAACTTCGCACGTGGTCCGCCTTGCAGACAGACACAACTTAAACATGGCCCTGACCACCCTCTGTGCACTGTACCATATTGCAAATGTACCATATTACTATCTACCCATTCCACATGTACTTACAGAACCCCCAACTACAGTTCCACACGCTCCTACAGGCAAAAAAAAAAAAAAAAAAAAAGTCCCGTTCACTGTGAGACTTTGGAGGAGGGGACACATGCCGCAAACAAACAGCAGATAAGCAAACAATGACAAGGTACAAGAAAAAGGAGCCAAGTAGGAGGCGTGGAGTGGCAATGTTGAAGCTGGGTGGGCGGTCGGATAGGGTGGCAATTGAACAGAGAAGTGCATTCCTGGGACAGGGAATAGTCAAGTGCAAAAACACTAGACGCAAGCTTGTCCGCGGAGTTGGAGAACAAACGGGGCTGATAACCGATTGCCCCTCTGGCTTGCTTGTGTCTTAAGAGGTCTCTCCCCACAGAGTGTCAGTGCTGTCTCTCCGCTGGTCTTAGTTAGACACAGTGACCCAGACCCTAAAAAGCACTTGGCATCCTGTACAAAAGAGATGTCAACAAAAGAATGGGAGGGTGGCTGGGGCCCTGCAGGTCAGACCTGGGTGCCCGAGGTCCTGAGAACCACGTGTGTCCCGGTCGCCAGGAGGTCCCTGGAGATTCCCGTTTCCCCGCTAGGATCCGGGTCCCAGTGCGCTCGTCCCAGGGTAACGCCGCCCGCGCGCTGTGTCCGGGGAATTCCGACGAAGCCGGGAGCCCCGGGGGCAGCTCAGCCCGTGCCCCGCCCTGGCTCTGCCCCCGGCCCCCCGCCCCCCGGCAGCCAGCAAAACCTGGAGCCGCGGTGCCCGAGCCGCACGATTCGGACGGGCAGGGAGCGCACTGGGCATGCTCGGAGCCGGGCCGGGCCCGCCTGCGGAAGGAGGAACCCCCAAGTGCGGGTAGCAGGGTTCCCCTCAAGAGTCCTATCTAGCTGTCGGGAGCTCGCTGTGCTGCCTCCAGGCTGGAAATACTGGGGATCACCCCCACCCCCACTCCAGGGCGTGATGAAAAACTTGGAATTCAAAGTCAGCAGACGGTGCGTTCCGTCCTTTGCCAGCTGCTGTGTGATCTGGAGCCGGAGCCTTGAGCTCTCTGTGCCTTAAATAATACCAATACCCACGCTTGATCTGGGGGCGTGTGGGAACTGAACTTGTTTAGTTTAAAGTTTTTTGTTTGTTTGTTTTTAATGATGGGCTGCTGAGAATTGAACTCTGGGCCTTAAAACACATAATAAGAGGGCAGCTCTATCCTTAAGCTAAACGCCCAGCCCCAAGATTCATTTCATCATTTTTACTCCAGTTTTCGGACCGCTATGCCGAGGATACTGCGGGAAACAGACAGGTGAATTCTTAGAGGTGCCCCAATTAAATGTCCCCATAGAACGCAACCTTCTTTTCTTTGCCTTTAAGTAATGTTCTCAAATTTGAGCTAGAAATAGTTATATACTTCAGGGAAAAGACTTTAAAAGAAAAAAGTAATAATTAACTGTGCATTTCAAATCATCGTAACAGAACTAGGAAGGAAGTGAAAGAATAAGAGAGAGAAGAATGGTCTCCGAATTGGAGACCAAGAGATGCTCAATTAGAGAGGAACCACTGCGTGATGAGACGTTCATTGAAATCACAACTGCATAAAATTGAAAAAAAAAAAAAAAAAAGCACGCGGTAACGGGAAGTCACCCGCACAAGGGAAAGTAAAAAAGCGAACAAAAAATTATGAAAACATAGAACAAAGTATAAAAGATCTGAAACATAGAAAACATGGAAGACAGGAAAACCATCTCCTGGAGTGATTGGGAGTAGTGGAAGTGGTTGTGATCTTTGCCTTAAGCTTGTCTCCTAAGCAGTCAGTCCTCAAGTTGATTAATATATCGATGCTGTGTTAGCAAGACTAAACAATTAAAGGATCAAGTTGAAACTTTTTCTGGGGGGGGACGGTCTGGTGTAAGTCTAATAATTAAAAAAAAACGATGTGATTCAGTCGGAGTGTGGTCAGTATTTTCCAGTTCTTCCTTTAATCCTTACAGTGACCGTTGGTTTCTCTCTCTCACTCTCTCTCTCCTCTCAAGCTCAGTTTCATAAAAGACAGTTCCGGGTGGTTCACAGCTGGTGCTGTAACAGGGTCAGAACTAAAGGCGAGCTTGTCTGACCTCCAAGCGTGGGGGTGTCGGGTTTTATGGTCCTTGGCCCCTCTGTGTCCTGGCTAACCATTTACTGATCAGAACAGAGCTCCTGTCACTTTAGGCTGTCTTTTCTTTCTTTCTTTTTTTCTATTGCCTTATTTTCTCTCCTCTTTGATGTGTTTTCTAGGTTACAGATGAAAGGTTTGGTCTCCTGTTACAATTTTATTTTGGGGGCCAAAATGTTGGAGTCCAGTCTTCTGATCTACTGCGCTGCGAGTTGACATAGTGTTATTAGCCTTGGCGACAGTTGATCTTATAACCTAAGCCCCCAATCTTATGTAAATAGACTTTTAGATGGACACATAATCTTCTTGGCCAAATCTAGAGCAACCGATGCCCAGTTATGAATAGGGCTGCACCCAATGGGATTCACGGAGATAGATGGTATCCCTGGGCCATCATTTTGGAAAGCAGGATCACAACTCAAGGTCCTCGGGGCCCTTGTGACTTGCCATGTAACACTGATGGTCCTGATACTGTCTGCTAGGACCAAGCTAGCCATCCAGGCAGCAGCCCTCCTCTGTCTGTTAAGCTAAAAAGAACTCTAGTCAGCTCTCCCTCTTAGTGTGTATGGCTAGTTTACATCGGTCAGAAACCCCAGAACCACAAACCAGAGGGTCATTTCATGAGAAAGGAAGATTTCTGCAGGCTGAGTATTTGCCTCTAGTAATGGACAGCTCAGACAGGGAGAATCAGACAGGGCAGTAGTCACAGTTTATCAGCAACAGTCTGAGAAGCTGCTGTTTGGGCGGAATCTCTGGTGCCGGACACACTGCCCACCATCTGTTGGTTGGGGGGAATTCACAGGAAGAAATTCCTGGAAGAAGCAGGACAGACCATCAGTCATTCCCATGGAGACTTTTGGGAAGTCTGGGCAGTGATTGACGGGGTAGGGCTCTGGCTCTGCACTGACATGCTAATGCTTATGAATTATTTGTGCTGTTAATGCAAGCTCACAAGGGGCTCCAGAACCTGCAAAGAGAGGGGCAAGTGGTATTGAGTGCTGTGAAAAAAAATCTAGCTTGGACCGTGCTATGTCCCAAGTTGCTGGGTTGGACCACAGAAGACATGTCACTGTGTGGGTCAAATAGCTGACCGTGGGGCCGGGGAGATAGTTGGGTTGGTAAAGGGCTCTCCATGTTACATGGGGATCTGAGACAGAATTCCCAGAATGGTGTAAACCCACACACGGTGGGAAGATGTCCTCAGAGTTCACTAAATCATTTGGCAACAGTTCATTCATTTCTTTCATTATCAAGAAAAGTGACACAAAGTGCACAAGCCAAAGGAAGTGACAGGGAAAGAGAAGAAAAGGGCTCACTCCAAGAGGATTGTAAAAACCTCTTTTCATGGAGGGTATAGAGGGTCTTTGGCTTATGATGGCTGATAGTGATGGGTGTTACTTCCTGACCAAAGAGTGAGAGAAATCAAGAAGTGGTCAGAGATCAAGCCCAGAGACTAATGCACCTGGATTCCACTTTGAGAAACACATTGATTTTTGTTTGTTTGTTTGTTTGTTTGAAGCAGGACCTCATGTATCCTAGGCTGGCCCCAAACTTGCTATACCTTGAATTGCTGATCCTCCTACCTCCAAGTTCTCAATAGATGAAATTCAAGTAAGGCCAATATAAAGGTCTTTATAATCACAAGACAGGACAGTCAGTGACAGACGAAGAGCAGGAGAGTCAATGATAAAGAGGCCACCAGATTCATGCTGTTTCTCTCTTGGAGATGGACGAAGGCTACGAACTAGAGCACGGGCAGCTGCTACAAGCTGAAAACATCTGAGGATATAAGCCTTCCTGGATTCCTAAAGGAAACCTGCCCTGGCTGTGCCTTGATTTTTTTTAGCTTTCTGAGATCCATTGTGAATTTCTGACCTCTAATATTTGAAGATCATATGGATGGGACAAACATGTGTCACCACACCCAGCTTTTGGTGACCCTGGGGACCAAACTCAGTCGCTCTGGGGTTTCTAGACTCTGCCTCCCAGGGCTAGAATTACAGGTGGGCCGCCGTGTCCTTTTGACATGGGATTTAGAGATCCAACCTCCAGTAAATTCTGCTTGTGTGACAAGCACTTTAATCGCCGGGCCACCTCCCCAGCTCTGGCGGTTGGTAGAGTGCTTGGCTAGCATGCATGAGGCCTTGGGCCTGAGTCTCAGCTCTGGATGGACACACAGGCTTACAATCTCGGCACTTGGGAAATAGAGGTAGAAAGCTCAGAAGTTCAAGGTTGTCCTACAGTGCAAAGGGAGTTGAAGCTTATTCAAGACCCTATTTTAAAGAGAAAGGGTAAATACATAAATAAAAGAAAGAAATAGAGGAAGGAAGGAAGAGAAAGAGAGAGAAAGGACAGAAGGAAAGAAGGAAGGAGGGAGGGAGGGAAGGAGGGAAGGAAGGAGAAAGAAAAGAAAGAGAAAGAAAGAAAGAAGAAAGAAAGAAAGAAAGAAAGAAGAAAGAAAGAAAGAAAGAAGAAAAAAGAGAGAAGAAAGGAAAGAGAAAGAAAGGAAAGAAAGAAAGAAAGAAAGGAAGAAGAAAGAAAGAGAGAAAGAAAAGAAAGAAAGAAAGAAAGAAAGAAAGAAAGAAAGAAGGGAAAGAAAGATAGAGAAAGAAGAAAGAAAGAAAGGAAAGGAAGAAAGAACGAAGAAAGGAAAGAAAGGAAAGGAAGGAAAGAAGAAAAGAATTTGTAAAGATGGTATGGTTTAGATGTAAAGTGTCCTCCACGGCTTGTGTGTTCGAAGGCTTAGCCCCTATCCTGTGACACTGTTTGGGTGATGACTGCATTCCTAGAACATTCTAGAACGTTTGGCCTAAGCTGGAGGAAGTGGGTTACTGAGATGTACCTCGAGGGCTATCCAGCCTGCTTCCACCTTCTAAGCCTGAGCTAGGCCCTCCTGCTTCCTGATTCACTGGATCAGGACAAGCTGCTGCCACCCCTGATAGAGACCTATTCCAATCCATCTTGCGGTATAATATGTCATATGCATAAACATCATGGTTTCTTTACCATACTATGTTATGCCTATGGCTTCATGTTTTACAAGCTTCTTCTAAACCCCATCACTAGAAATTTCTCATGCTATTGTAATAAATAATTTTGGGGCTAAGGAGATGGCTCAGAGCTAGCTAAGCTTCTGCCTTGAAAACAGAAGGTCCTGAGTTTGGTTCCTGGATCCCATGTAAAAACACCAGGCAGAAATGGCGGCAGCCTATACTTCTGGCCCTGGTAGTAGGCAGAGCCTGGGAAACTCCAAAAAAAAGTAAGGTTAATGAAAAGCTTAAGCCAAAAGGCGTCCTACAATCCATGTGTAGTTTCCAAAATTCACCCTGGGCCTGCCACAGGCACACAAAGCTCCTTTTGAACACACCAACACACCACACCAAACACACACCACTACAACCACAACAAAACAAACAAACAAATAAAATAATTTTGAAAAGTACCTAATAAGCAGCAAGACAGACTATTTTATGTCCATTCGGTCACTTGGTTCCTGTTTCTAGCTACTATCAGCAGGCCTATCATGACTCATTTCTGCTCATACGTCTTGATCTGCATGTGGGTTTCCTTTTCTTTGAATAAATTGGGCCCATAGATTCTCCCTTATTTGAGGAAGCATTCAACATTGTTTTACTGTTTCCCAATCTACCTACAGCAGCCAGCCTGGCAGAACAGGGCCTGGCAGAATGGACCCATTTGCTCTTGCTCAGTTTCTTCCCATTAGGTATCTTCCCTCATCTGTCCTCATTTACTTTGTGAGTGCACAGAAGAGCCAGACTGAGCTGGCTTTCCACAGACTTTTCTAAAACTAAAGACAAAACCGTGTACATTCCCACGATCTCCTCTTTATCCAAACTATGGAAAATTGTCCCTTTTTTTTTTTTCATAACTGGCACAGGCTGTGTTTGGGTCAGGAACCCAACATTAACTACAAAGACTGACCTCAACCCAGGGAACTTGAGAAAAATCTAGATAACACTGTTGGGAAATTGTTCCCTCATATGAATTGGCTTTTGAAATATGCACTGGCACTAAATGCCGTTTTTATATCGCAGAAGCAAGCAAGTGTAATGGAAAGTAATACATTAGCCTACACAAGTCAAAAAGACTTGGCTGGGGTCTGGGGATGACGCTTAGGCTGCCTAGTATGTACAAAGCCCTGGGTTGAATCCCAACACCCTATAAAATGGGGATAGTGGTAGATGGTTATAATCCCAGATAAAAGGTTATCCTTGGCTACATGGTGCATTCAAGCTCGGTCTGAGATGCAAGGCATCCTGTCTCAAAAATGGAGGGTGGGATATGGCGTACTGGGGAGATAGTTCAGTGGATAAAATGTTTGCAGCACAAGCAGGGAGGTGGAAATGAATCCCCAGAACCCGCATAAAACTGGGTATAACAGGGGCTGGAGAGGTGGCTCAGGGGTTAAGCCTCTGCCTTGCAGGTGGAAGGTCCTGAGTTTGAATCCTAGATCCCACCTATAGACGCCAGCGGAAGCGGGGGCGGCCTGCGTTTCAGGTCCTGGTAGGGCGGAGCCTGTGAATCCCGGGGCAGAGTAAACAAGGAGGAGATGGAGGCGTCCATGGTGTTTCCCGGATTTGCCCGTGGTTCTACACACACACACACACACACACACACACACACACACACACGCACACTCACACGCATGCACAATTGAATAAATAAATAAATGAAAATATTTTTAAAAAACTGGGCATAGCAGCAGCTTGTAATCTCTCACACATTCAGAGGTAAACCCCCACAAAACACAAAGATTTGAGGGGTGTATCAGTCAGATAATCCAGAGATTGTGGGTGTAGCTCAGGGTGGAGTATACGCTTAACGTGACAGGACTGCGGCACCTCATAAAAGAAGGAACTAAAAATGGGGAAATCCCGTTTCCACCAATCCACTCAGTAAGCAACGGAGTCTCTCCGGGCTCCCAGCCTAGAGGGACCTGAGAGAGTTCCCAGAGAAAGAGAGTTCACAGCTGGGGTGGCAGATTTGCGCAACTGTACTTAATGAGGTAAAGTGTGAATCTAGAGGATCCAAGTGCAGGAGCAGGGCTGGAGATATGCACAGGGGTTAAGACTCTTGTCTCTCAAGCAGAAGGTCCTGACTTTGGATCCCAGGTCCCACAAAAAAACCCACCAAGCTGAAACAGTGGTAGTTCACAGTTCAGGCCCTGGTGGGCGGAGCCTGGGAAATCCTAGAGCTAAATAAGAAGGAGGTAGAAGCAATCCAGGATGATTCCCGGAGTCATCCTGGTCCTTTATAGGGACACACAGTACCCTCTGATACACACACACATACATGCACACACTAGATAGATAGATAGATAGATAGATAGATAGATAGATAGATAGATAGATAGATAGATAGATAGAATAGATAAAATTCAAATGCAGAAGGAGGGGGACCCTATACCTGTCTTTGCAAAGAAAGTTGGTTACTATGGGACAGAGTTGGGGAAAAAGGGGAGAGAGAGAGAGAGCGCGAAGGATGGCTGTCTTAGAGTAAATTTGGGATAGCTTCCCATGGCTGTGACTGTATCCCATTCTAGATAGCAATGAAATTGAAGCCACGAGACACTGCAAGCTTTCAGCTTCTCGTTATTTAACCCTGATTATGTAGAAGAGGGAGTCTCCTGACCTCGTTATTGCCAGTCCTTGTGCCTACATGTGGAGGTCATGGGACCCAGAACTGGTTTGGAAATCCCTCTCTCAGCAATACAAGCTCATTATCCCCCCTCCCATCCCCCACCCCCTTACCAGCAACCTTCTGATCACACAGGGAGGTGACTGTCTGGCACGGAGAGGTAGACACCGTGTTATAGCTCCTTTATCAGACCTTATCATGACACTCCGGTCCAGATTATTATCACCTTGGATTAGGACAGAGCAGGACACATTTCACTCTGTTTTTCCTTAAAGCTTCTGATTCACTGGTGATGGATTATGTAGAGAGCAGACAAAATTCTGGAAGGATTTTTTTTTTAAACCAATGGTTCTTAGATGCCACAGAACTCTTGTTGCACACGACAGAAAGGCAAGGTGAGAGACGCACGGTCTTTAGAGCTCCATTGCTTAGAAATACTAGACATAGTGCAAGTAGCATCAGGAAGAACTTTTGGGGATTTCCAGGAGTCCTGCAAGACGGGCGTTCACCTTAAAATGATGCACACCAAACTGTGATGAGAAACTACAGCAAACATGCCAAATGGTCATCTGGTAGGAACAAAACTCGGCGATTCACCTTAAGGAATGTGGGATTTCAGCCCACAACCATGGTGGGTGGACATGGGTGGTCTTCATTCTTTCAGGGAGAAACAAGTAAGAGAGCTGGGCCTGGACTTGGACTGAGAAGACCAAGCCAGACAAGGTGGCGACATCAAGGGCTTATCTGAGAGAAACCCAGGAAGGACCGAGTATAATTTGTCTGCTCCAAAACTCCTATGGAGACTGGTTCCCCCATGTGACTTTGGTGGGGTCTTGTTCCAGAGGGTTTGGTGCCTTTCTCTAGGGACTGGGTTAGTTATACTAAGAGCAGATTATGCAGTATAGCAGGTATATGACTGTAATCCTGGCAC
Organism: Typhlomys cinereus; assembly: GCA_023101885.1. Taxonomy (NCBI): domain Eukaryota; kingdom Metazoa; phylum Chordata; class Mammalia; order Rodentia; family Platacanthomyidae; genus Typhlomys; species Typhlomys cinereus. The sequence continues at coordinate 301,991 of JALPQD010000663.1, forward strand.
TGAGGAGACTTCAGTAGGAGTTATTCAATTCCAGCTTAGGCTACCAGGTTAGCCTGGGCTACGTAGCAAGACTCTGTCTCAACAAAGCAAAGAAGCCAACCACAAAAGTAACTATTATTATAAAAGTGAACGTTCCAACAATCTCTCCCTTGTCGCCTGCCCATCTGCCTCGCTTTTACCACGTCATGGGATGGCACCAAGCCTTCACGAGATGATCAGCTGTGGTTACCCACCCAGTCTTGGATCTCCCCGTCTGCAACACCACCAACCCAAATCAACTCTTGTCTTGATAAAGGATTGCAGGGTTGGGTGTTTTTTTGTACAGTGATGGGAGATGGAGACAACCATGAAGACAAGAGAGAAGAAGACTGTTTTCTGGAATGATTGCACCCTGGGAGGGGAAGCTGAGGATGAGGAAAAGTAGTTGCTGCAAACCTCAGTGTAACGGTTACTCTTAACTATTGCTGTGAGACTCAAAAGGGAGATTCATTCACCTTACGGTTCCAGAGGGGAGATGCAGTCTTTCACAGAGGAGGCAGCATGGCTGCCTGGCCGAAGCTGAAGACAGGCTAAGTCACTCCCATCTGTGAGGCTAGTGGGTGACAGCTGAGAGCTGGAGGATTCCTGGAGCGTCTCTCTTCTTCTCAGCCTTCCGTTCTGTGGTTCCTTTTATCTGGTTCAGTACTGGGAGGTTCCAATCAGATCTAGGGAGATTCCAATTGGATCTAGGGCTGGTCTTTGTATTGTACGTATGTTGATGCAGATAATCTCTTCAGGTGGTCCCAGCTGATCTTAGTTAAAGCCAGGTGTGTCAAGTTGACACTCAGGATGAGCTATCACACTGGGTCATCCGAGCATCTTGACAAGAGAATTCTTCGACCTTCTTCAACCCACATCCCTTACTGAAGACACTGTACCTCTTCAGGAGTACCGCTGTCCCCGGCCAAACACGGAGCCCTTTAACTTCACATGTGACTCATGTTTACACAGGCATCGCCCGGACAGCCTGTTTGTACTGCGATGAAGTGGCTGTGTTACCATGGAAAGAATGAGAACACCACCCATCAGGACGCCAGGGCCCAGTTGAGGAAATCCTGTAATGTGTCACCCATGCAACGCTAGAAGGTCGCCAGAGCCGGGGGCAGGCAGGGCAGCATCCTCCCCAGCCCTTGAAATGTCACCAGGAGGTGGGAAGCATGGTTCGCTTCTGGGCACGGATCAAGTTTCTGGCATCTGGGGGGTGGGTGGGAAATGAACACAAGAGCAAGAACGATCGTCCCAGTGTGACTTCCTGCCGATATCTAGGTGGCCGGAGAGAAACCCCAACTGGTTTCTCTCACCATTTGGTGAACAGCGTTGCCAGGAAGGCCTCGTTTCAAGTCCCGAGGTCAACTGTAACCATTTCTCCGTTCTCTTTTATCGTCATCCAAAAGCCTTCTTTTCCGCTGCATCTCTCTCTCTCGGCCATTTGAACTTCCAGTTAGAGTACTTGAACTGTGCGTGTTTCCTTCCAACAAAGCATAGGCTGAATTCGAATCCTGGAGACCATGCAAAAACACCAGGCAGAGATGGTGGCAGCCTGTACTTCTAGAAGCTGGAGCCTGGGAAAATCCCAGAGCAAAGCAAAAAGAGGGTAGAAGCAATCCAGGATGAGTCACTCTTGGGCCTCCACAGGGACACACCAGTGCCCTCAGACACCACACACACACACACACACACACACACAAACCAAACATAATAATAATAAATAAATAAATAAATAAATAGATAAATAGATAAATAGATAAATGAATTTAATAAAAGATTCACTTTAAAAATAATAAAAATAGTAGGCCGTCTTCCATAGTTTATTTTTTAATTTCCCAGAGAGAATTTCTTCATCTTTAAATAGCTTAAGCATCGCATACTATAAAATTCAGAAAATGGCAAAAGGCTTAGTTCGAAAAGTAAATGTCCACGTCTCCTCTCCCCTCCCATCACTCAGCAGGTTCCCTTCCAGGTTCAGATTGTGTTATCTTCTACAGTGTGGTATGTTTACATCGAGATCCACACCCCTTCAGCAGGCTCCTTGCTGCCTCCTGACCTGTCCCATGATGCTCAGGAGAGGGAACCAAGGACAAGGCTGAGCCTCTGGTCAGGGAATCCCTGCCTCTCTCGGAGGGATGTCCTCTTCTTTTCTTCTGTGTTATTTTTTTTTTAATTTAAGTTTATTTTTCATCAATTATGCAAGCTCAATAGATACCCCAGTCCCCCCCTCCCATCACCCTTCCCCAGTCTCCCTTGTATCCTCCCCCCCTTTTCCCCTTCCTTTCACTCCCCTCCATCTCTTCCAGTGCCTTACCCTTCCCCCCTTCCATTTCCTGGAGCATCCTTTTGTGTAAATGTCAAACTTCCCTCTGAGTCCTCCACTCTAATGAGGTGTAAGAACTCAGTGGCATTGCCCAGAGCCCTTTCTTGGGCTCCCCTTTAGTAAGGGAACACTATTATGACTGTTAATCCCTGGTCTCAAGGATCCTAGTGCCTGTGATCCATGCTAGATTTTGGGGGATCATTGACATATCAGTCATTGCGCAGGCCATGCAAAGTTCACCTCAATGCTGCTGTGCAGCCCACTTGGGAGACAGGGGATTGAGGCGCAAGGGTGCTGAACTGCAGGCCAGTCTAACTTACCTATCAACACTTTCAGGACAAGTCGAGGCTGGGGAGGTGGCTCAGTCACCCCCCCACAAGCATAAGGAGCTGAGTCCAATCCTCAGAACCCAGGAGAAAATGCCGGACACAGTGACACACACTTATAATCCAGAGTTGGGGAGCAGAGGCGGGTGGGGGTTTGGGCGCCTCCTTTGTGGTTTTCAGCCGTGCCCCCTGTCTCCGCTACCTTTTTTTCTGGCTTGGGTCCTGCCCGTGGGCCCAGGGCCCCATTCGCCCCTCTGTTTCCTTTTTGGTGCTGGGTTAGTCTTGCGCTCTGGCCCCCTCTCTGCTCACGACGGCTTACTCTCGCTTTGGCAACCTTTCTTCCCTTGAGTTCCTTGAGTCAAGGATTTTGTTGCAGCCACAGGAGGAGAAACTAGGATGATGGTCGTAGGCAAATATTATAAAACTTTGGTGGGGCCTTGGGGGACATAGTCCTTAGGTTTAGTCTGCACAGAGACTCAAAGCCCAATGCCAAAGATAAAATGGAACAAAAATATTTGATGTCCACTAGATTCTCATAAGAAAAGATAGAATATTAGTTCAGGGGTCCCACACCTAGACATTTAGGGGTCTGCACTGCGGCCGCGGTCTGTTTTTCTGTCGAGATGATCTTGACACTGAGAGTGGTTCTGGATCCCACATAGAAACGCGCCTTTGCCTTACTTCTGCCTCACCTGCCTCTTCTCGTAAAGACCAGTGATGGTGTCTTTGTTGCCCTTTTTTTTTTTTTTCCAATGGCTTGATCACCATACAGGTCTTCCATCTTAGCGGGGGATTTTCCTCTTTTTCCTTCTTTTTTTTTTTTAAATTTATTTTATTTTGTGTGTGTGTGTGTGTGTGTGTGTAGCAGAGCTCACTGTGTGTCCCTGTGAGGAGCAAGGGTGACTTTGGGAATCATCCTGGATTGCTTCTACCTCCTTTTTCCCTTGCTCTGGAATTTCCCAGGCTTTGCCAGGGAAGGGCAGGAAGTTCAGGCCACCACCGTTTCTGCCTAGAGTTTTTAATGTAGGATCTGGGATTTGAACTCAGGACCTTCCGCTTTTGAGCCAGAGTTTCAATCCCTGAGCCATCGCTCCAGCCATTTATTTATTTATTTGATAAGAACCTCGGAGGAGTAGCTAGGGCATTCTTGGCAAACCACTCTTCAGCTTGGAAGCCAGCTTCAGCCTCCTCATCTTTCTTCACTGCTGAAACCTTGGCACAAGGGGTTTCCAGAGCAAGGCTGCGAAGTCTCTGAATTCACCTTCTGTTTTTCCAGGCAGCAGCAAATCTACTACCGGGTCTGTATTATGGTCTGGCCCTCTGTCAGTTCTAAGTTCGATTGCTTAGATAAAATACTCCTACGAGGGGTTGGGGAGACAGCCCAGTGGTTAAAGCCTTTGCCTTGCAAGCAAAGAGGACCTGAGTTCAGATTCCCACTTAAAAATGCTGTGTGGAAATAGCAGTGGCCTGAACTTCTGGCCCTGGAAGGCAGAGCCTGGGAAACCCCAGCTAAGCAATAAGGTAGAGCAATGCAGGAGGATTCTGATGTCACTCTTGGGGCTCCACTGGCACACAAAGTGTACAAGAGGTTGTACACACACCCTCACACACATGTACACACCTCCCCCCACATACACATGTACAAAAAAAAAAAAAATACTCTGACAAGAGCAACTAAGGAAGAAAGTTTATTCCGGCTTCCAGTTGGGGATTACGATCCAGCAGTATAGGGAAGTCACTGCAGCCAGGGTGGAAGCAGTTGTCTGCAGAGTGTCCACGGTCAGCAGCTGCCACCCACTTTTCGCCTGGGTTTTCTCACGTCAAATGAAGTCAGTTGAGACAATGTCTCCCAGCTATGGCTCCCTCAGGTGTGCCTCATCTCCTAGGTATCAGGTTGCTCACTGACATCGACCTTCCGGCACGTCTGTCAGCAGAACACATTTAGAACTCCGCACCCTCCCTGAGGGCCTGAACTATGTGTGGGGAAGCAGGGCAAGGGTCAGGTTCTTGAATCCCGAGATAGGCGCTGAGCGCTGCTTTTCCCTAGATGTCTGACTTGCCCCTGCTGAGGAACAATGGTGTTCATGCTCTTCTTTGGATCTGAGATGTGTTGACGCGCATGTGTAGCAGCCGGGAAAGCTGGCCAGCTCAGCACAGAAGGATGAGCCCTTCCCGGGGGCTGTGGGAGAGGGCGTTACCTTGGCTTCTGCAGCTTGCCCCACACCCACAGGCATCTTTACTTTTATGTCTATGTGTCTATGGAGTGTGTGCCGTGTGTATTCATGTTCTTTAGCATGTGTGTGGGTGCACGTGTATGCACAAGTGTGTGCGTGTGAGGAGGTCCACAGATGATACCAGGAATCAACCTCCTTCACTCTTCCACGTTATTGCTGTAGTCTGGGTCTCTAAGGTAACCCAGAGCACACCATTAGGGCTAGTTTGGTGAGCCAGTTGCCACATCCTTTCTACATGGGATGTGGGGTATACCGGTCATTCTTCTCTGTTGCCATGTGATACCACTGAGACTCAAACCATTTAAGGGGAGAAAGGAGATGCGGTCCACTATGGCAGAAAAGGCATGACTAACTGGCAGAAGCTGGAGGTGGCCTAAGTCACTTCTATCATGGAGGCAAATTGCAAGAGTTGACTTCTCCTGGAAGCAGGGTGGGGCTAAACAACCTCATGCCACCTCTGTGACATGTCTTCCTCCAGCAAGGCTGTACCTCTTAAAGGAGCGATGACCTTCTCAAACAAAGATTCAAACAATGAACCTGTGGGAGACAACTCACATTTCAAACCATGACAGTGGGGCTCCAAACTCCAGTCTTTTTTTGCATGCATGCAAGTGCTTTATCACTGAGCCACCCCTCAGCCCTGGCCACAGGACCTCGGGACTAGCCGTTTCCTCTGCCCACAAGATTCTTCCCACAGACTTCTGTATGAAGAACTCTCCCTCAAGTCTTTGCTTAAGTGATTTTCTCAGCCCTATGTAAAATCGTACCCCTCCATCACTCTCCCCTCCACCCTTATTGTCTGTATTATTTCTATTTGTCCTCGCTGTAGAGGAATACCTGTCAGAAACAACTTGGCAGAGAAAGGGCTTATTTTGGCTCATAACCGAAAGGGATAACATTCAAGGTCATGGTGGGGAGACCAGGCAGCTGGGTCTCTATCAGGGGTGGCAGCAGCTTGTCCTGATCCAGGGAATCAGGAAGCAGGGCCAGCTCAGGCTAGAAGTGGAAGCAGGCTGGATAGCCCTCGAGGTACACTCCAGTAACCCACTTCCTCCAGCTAGGCCCAACTTCTAGAATGTTCTAGAATGCAGTCACCCAAACAGTGTCACAGGATAGGGGCTAAGCCTTCTAACACACAAGCCTGTGGAGGACACTTTACATCTAAACCATAATACCATCTTTACAATTCTTTTTTTCTTTCTTTCCCTTTCTTTCTTTCTTTCTTTCTTTCTTTCTTTCTTTCTTTCTTTCTTTCTTTCTTTCTTTCTTTCTTTCTTTCTTTCTTTCTTTCTTTCTTTCTTTCTTTTCTTTCTTCTCTTTCTTTCTTCTTCTCTTTCTTTCTTTCTTTCTTTCCTTTCTTTCTCTTTCCTTTCTTCTCTCTTTTTTCTCTTTCTTTCTTTCTTCTTTCTTTCTTTCTTTCTTTCTTTCTTTCTTTCTTTCTCTTTCTTTCTTTTCTTTCTCCTTCCTTCCCTCCTTCCCCCCTCCCTCCTCCTTCTTTCCTTCTGCCTTTCTCTCTCTTTCTCTTCCTTCCTTCCTCTTTTCTTTCTTTTATTTATGTATTTACCCTTTCTCTTTAAAATAGGGTCTTGAATAAGCTTCAACTCCCTTTGCACTGTAGGACAACCTTGAACTTCTGAGCTTTCTACCTCTATTTCCCAAGTGCCGAGATTGTAAGCCTGTGTGTCCATCCAGAGCTGAGACTCAGGCCAAGGCCTCATGCATGCTAGCCAAGCACTCTACCAACCGCCAGGCTGGGGAGTGGGCCCGGCGATTAAAGTGCTTGTCACACAAGCAGAATTTACTGGAGGTTGGATCTCTAAATCCCATGTCAAAAGGACACGGCGGCCCACCTGTAATTCTAGCCCTGGGAGGCAGAGTCTAGAAACCCCAGAGCGACTGAGTTTGGTCCCCAGGGTCACCAAAAGCTGGGTGTGGTGACACATGTTTGTCCCATCCATATGATCTTCAAATATTAGAGGTCAGAATTCACAATGGATCTCAGAAAGCTAAAAAAAATCAAGGCACAGCCAGGGCAGTTTCCTTTAGGAATCCAGGAAGGCTTATATCCCCAGATGTTTTCAGCTTGTAGCAGCTGCCCGTGCTCTAGTTCGTAGCCTTCGTCCATCTCCAAGAGAGAAACAGCATGAATCTGGTGGCCCTCTTTATCATTGACTCTCCTGCTCTTCGTCTGTCACTGACTGTCCTGTCTTGTGATTATAAAGACCTTTATATTGGCCTTACTTGATTTCATCTATTGAGAACTTGGAGGTAGGAGGATCAGCAATTCAAGGTATAGCAAGTTTGGGGCCAGCCTAGGATACATGAGGTCCTGCTTCAAACAAACAAACAAACACAAAATCAATGTGTTTCTCAAAGTGGAATCCAGGTGCATTAGTCTCTGGGCTTGATCTCTGACCACTTCTTGATTTCTCTCACTCTTTGGTCAGGAAGTAACACCCATCACTATCAGCCATCATAAGCCAAAGACCCTCTATACCCTCCATGAAAAGAGGTTTTTACAATCCTCTTGGGTGAGCCCTTTTCTTCTCTTTCCCTGTCACTTCCTTTGGCTTGTGCACTTGTGTCACTTTTCTTGATAATGAAAGAAATGAATGAACTGTTGCCAAATGAGATTTAGTGAACTCTGAGGACATCTTCCCACCGTGTGTGGGTTTACACATTCTGGGAATTCTGTCTCAGATCCCCCATGAGCCCTTTACCAACCCAACTATCTCCCCCCCCACGGTCAGCTATTTGACCACACAGTGACATGTCTTCTGTGGTCCAACCCAGCAACTTGGGACATAGCACGGTCCAAGCTAGATTTTTTTTCACAGCACTCAATACCACTTGCCCCTCTCTTTGCAGGTTCTGGAGCCCCTTGTGAGCTTGCATTAACAGCACAAATAATTCATAAGCATTAGCATGTCAGTGCAGAGCCAGAGCCCTACCCCGCAATCACTGCCCAGACTTCCCAAAAGTCTCCATGGGAATGACTGATGGTCTGTCCTCTTCTTCCAGGAATTTCTTCCTGTGAATTCCCCCAACCAACAGATGGTGGGCAGTGTGTCCGGCACCAGAGATTCCGCCCAAACAGCAGCTTCTCGGACTGTTGCTGATAAACTGTGACTACTGCCCTGTCTGATTCTCCCTGTCTGAGCTGTCCATTACTAGAGGCAAATACTCAGCCTGGCAGAAATCTTCCTTTCTCATGAAATGACCCTCTGGTTTGTGGTTCTGGGGTTTCGACCGATGTAAACTAGCCATACACACTAAGAGGGAGAGCTGACTAGAGTTCTTTTTAGCTTAACAGACAGAGGAGGGCTGCTGCCTGGATGGCTAGCTTGGTCCTAGCAGACAGTTATCAGGACCATCAGTGTTACATGGCAAGTCACAAGGGCCCCGAGGACCTTGAGTTGTGATCCTGCTTTCCAAAATGATGGCCCAGGGATACCATCTATCTCCGTGAATCCCATTGGGTGCAGCCCTATTCATAACTGGGCATCGGTTGCTCTAGATTTGGCCAAGAAGATTATGTGTCCATCTAAAAGTCTATTTACATAAGATTGGGGGCTTAGGTTATAAGATCAACTGTCGCCAAGGCTAATAACACTATGTCAACTCGCAGCGCAGTAGATCAGAAGACTGGACTCCAACATTTTGGCCCCAAAATAAAATTGTAACAGGAGACCAAACCTTTCATCTGTAACCTAGAAAACACATCAAAGAGGAGAGAAAATAAGGCAATAGAAAAAAAGAAGAAAGAAAAGACAGCCTAAAGTGACAGGAGTCTGTTCTGATCAGTAAATGGTTAGCCAGGACACAGAGGGGCCAAGGACCATAAAACCCGACACCCCCACGCTTGGAGGTCAGACAAGCTCGCCTTTAGTTCTGACCCTGTTACAGCACCAGCTGTGAACCACCCGGAACTGTCTTTTATGAAACTGAGCTTGAGAGGAGAGAGAGAGTGAGAGAGAGAACCAACGGTCACTGTAAGGATTAAGGAAGAACTGGAAAATACTGACCACACTCCGACTGAATCACATCGTTTTTTTTAATTATTAGACTTACACCAGACCGTCCCCCCCCAGAAAAAGTTTCAACTTGATCCTTTAATTGTTTAGTCTTGCTAACACAGCATCGATATATTAATCAACTTGAGGACTGACTGCTTAGGAGACAAGCTTAAGGCAAAGATCACAACCACTTCCACTACTCCCAATCACTCCAGGAGATGGTTTTCCTGTCTTCCATGTTTTCTATTTTCAGATCTTTTATACTTTGTTCTATGTTTTCATAATTTTTTGTTCGCTTTTTTACTTTCCCTTGTGCGGGTGACTTCCCGTTACCGCGTGCTTTTTTTTTTTTTTTTTCAATTTTATGCAGTTGTATTTCAATGAACGTCTCATCACGCAGTGGTTCCTCTCTAATTGAGCATCTCTTGGTCTCCAATTCGGAGACCATCTTCTTCTCTCTTATTCTTTCACTTCCTTCCTAGTTTCTGTTACGATGATTTTGAAATGCACAGTTAATTATTACTTTTTTCTTTTAAGTCTTTTCCCTGAAGTATATAACTATTTCTAGCTCAAATTTGAGAACATTACTTAAAGGCAAAGAAAGAAGGTTGCGTTCTATGGGGACATTTAATTGGGGCACCTCAAGAATTCACCTGTCTGTTTCCCGCAGTCCTCGGCATAGCGGTCCGAAAACTGGAGTAAAAATGATGAAAATGAATCTTGGGGCTGGGCGTTTAGCTAAGGATAGAGCGTGCCCT